>BSBN01000965.1:2400000-3000000 GCA_027924645.1 Cunninghamia lanceolata
ACCTCTTCTCTAATGAGCCCTTAATTTTCTTAACAAGCAGCATGGAAAAAGCATCATCAACACGGTGAAAATCCCTCATACCAACGGTCCTTTGTAACTGTGGAAAAGTCTGGAACACAAGTGTGCCTATGGAGGAGCTCCTTGAGCTTTTAGACCGGGCCAAGCAACCTCTTTAATGGATAAAATGTATATTAGCTGGGAACACATATGAAAACTCACTTTCTATGGGAAATATATCAATTGCTCATGCATGCATCCACTGATAATTTTTGCCCAATCTATGTGGTGGTCTCCATAGATAAGTAATATAAACTAGCACATCCAATACTCAAAAGAGTCTAAATCCACACTTCCAACCACATGATGCAAAAGGGTAATCATATCATAAATCTCTTCTTTAAAATGTCCCCTTTTTAGATGGGCAAGAAGTCTTGATTTCCCCTTTTTCTTAGCTTCCAACCATGTTTTAGCAATACAAATTTGACACCAGTCCTTCTTCTCATGATAATATGTCCAAGCTGAGGACTCTGAAACTTCGGCAATTTTCTCATGCTCTTCTAAATTCAAAACCAGAGCAATAGAGTCCGCATCAATTTGAGAAATTACAAAGCCATCATAAGCTCTTATCTCTTGGTCATCTGGAAAGTAGTGATTGGCACACGCAACTATCAAGTCTAGGAAATACACAACAATTGGAAATCCTCTAGCCCTATCTAGACCACTACTTACAATTTTACCAGCTAAGGGGGTCCTTCCCTCGAGTTGCATTCTTTTCCAAAAGTCATCAAGGTCAATATGACCTAATTCAATAGCATTCACTTCATATAATTCATTCTCCACCATAAGATTCAAAGGGGACCCTTGGTATTTATATTTCATCTTAACTAATTTAAGAACCCAATCAATCAACAGTTCAGAAAACTTTATAGGCACAGAAGAACTCCACAATACAGGGGAAGTACTATGAAGATTCATTAAAATAAAAGAATTCCACCGCCAAAGAATTTATGTACTTCTTAAAGAAAATAGAGAAATTGGGAGAGAGAAAAAGCCAACTGAGTTGACCTATTCTTCAAGAATTTTGCCAACTCCCTACAATGATGAGCTCTCCTCTGCAATTAATCTCCTTAGCAAAATTATGAATTCTTTTTAGGTAGAGTGATTAATTTATTTGGCCTTTGTATCACCTCTCATAAATTTGCTCATAAATTAAAATAAATGTTGATGGCGGATTCAGCCTTGATATTCGTAATATCCCCTGTAAATTTCCCTCTGAAAAGAGTACCCACATACATACACATTTTGAATTAAAAGTGAAATGACAAGTGTCATTCTTCCATACTTCTTGCCAACTCAACAAAAGGCACCATGGGAGCAATAGATCACATTAAGTCGGCAAGTCAAAGATTTCTAGAACTCTTGAACCACAAAATATGAGATTTCAGAAGTTCAAAGAACTTATGACCTCCCGACAACAAAGGAATTCTTTCAAGCAAAGGTGACTAAGACCAACGATGAGAAAGACTTAGAGATGCAAGACTTGGAGACTTATCAAGAAATCGAGTAGTTCATGAACTTTTGAACTCGCCAACTTAGGTTCAAAGACTCAAAGGTTTTCCAACAAAATGTGAAAGTGACTAAGTAAAGGATACAACTTAGGACAATGACAAATAAAAGAATAAAGACTTTCCTAGGACATAAATGCTTTAGCAAAATTCGATAATGGGGTAACACAACAATAATGTAAATGTTCCTAGGGGATGCCAAGACAAAACAACAACTCGAAGAGGAAATTCACACCTTTAGGGGAACCCATAGAAAATGTCTTCAACAACCTTGTAAAGGCAGATTTGATAACATTACCCCCTATTCGCCCTTATGATAAAATCAATTTAATCCCTCTTGGTTTGATGAAAATGCCTATTGTGAATATCATCGTGTGAAAGGGCATAAAAAATCTAACTGTATGAGGTTCAAACATTGCATCCAAGACCTTATAGATAGAGGTGATATAACCATTAATGAACCTCCAAAACAATCACCTAATGCCAATCTAGGAGCATACAAGGATCCACTTCCAGATCATAACAAAGGAAAATTCTCATCTTCTAATCAAACCTACAACGTCACACCACCTCCTTCTTCCTTTGATTTTGTTGTGGGTCGAATAGAAGATTATTCCAACCATATCAACACCATCACTATTAGAGCCAAAACTCCTAATTACACTGTTACCACTTGTCATGGCCGCATCTCCATCCGTGGATTCCCAACCAATGATCAACCTTCTACATCGGCACCTACCAATCCACCATCCGCTCACAAGTATAACCTCGTAGACCACCTTGGGAAGACTCCTGCACAAATTTCCATCCTTGAATTGCTTCGTACATGTCCCCTCCACAAGGACATCTTGACAAAGCCTTGATGGAAACCCAAGTCCCTACCAGCTTGAATGTTGATCAATTCCAAGCCATGGTAGGCCACATCACCTCACCTCATCACCTCACCTTCTCGGAGAAGGACCTACCCGCATCTAATGCCTCACATAATGAAGCCCTTCACATCAAAGTACTAATCCATAAACATACCATCAAACAAGTCTTAATAGATGGTGGCTCTGGCCTAAATCTTTGCACTCTAAAACTATTAAAACACTTGGGATACTTCGATGTGGTTGTGGCCTTTAGTGAGTGTATAACCATCAAAGGATATGATGATACCAAAAGATTATCTGAGGGCACCATTAAACTTCCCATTCAAGTGGGACAAAAGATTTTGGAAACCAAATGTCAAGTTATTGATCTTGACCTCCCATACAACATTCTCCTAGGCTAACCATGGATTCATGCCATGCAAGACGTCCCATCCACTTTTCACCAATGCCTAAAATTCCCACACAACGGCACAAAAGTCACTATCTATGTCAATCCCCATCCTTTCCAATACTACAGCTTCTTGGAAGGACATGACCAAACCTTCTGTCCTTACAACAACACCACTAAAACATCCACCTCCCATAATATTCCTACACCTTCCACTTCATACATTGATCCTTCCAACATCGCAACCACATCACAAACATCCACTCCTCCCGTGGTCAAGATCATGATAAGTGACATGGGATGTGGTGAGTATTACCTACATGGCACATTTTGTGTGGGCTGATTACCACCATCTCCTAAGAAATTTGGTGCTTCTAAGGAAGATGAAGTCTCCATGGTAATCATCAAATGAAAGCCAACACCGACCTTTGAGAAAAAGCACCTTCTTGAACAAGATGTCCTCGAAGACATTTCCTCTTGGCTATACAAAGATGAAGATAAACAAGAAGCTCCTACCCTTCCAACCGAGATCTATGGAAAAGGTCTTGAGATTGTCAAATACATGAGTTACAAAGGACAAGGCGGCATAGGCCTTCATGAACAAGGAAATATTGAACCCATCCAAGTAAAAAGGAATCCTTATCTTCGTGGGTTAGGGTATGGAAAAAAAGAGTCTATCCCTACTGAGGTCGAGTGTATCTTAAGTGAGGATGCTAGGTCTTTCCCTATGATCGACAATGTCAATGAAGAGGACCATCAAGGCTCTTTCTCTAATTTCGCTGAACTTTTTGAATCATCCATTTGCACCATCTTCACCTTATCTACAATGCCATCAACATCCAACGATCTACCTCTCATCTATCCCCAACTCATAGATTAGGACCAACAAGGACCCCCCGTCCTTGATGTCGCATAAAATAATGAAGCTATAGCTGACATGATGGGGGTTAGAGATCACTTCGCTCTTGGAGATCACAAGGCCGGCTATATCATGGAACTAAACACTTCCGCATACTTTGGGGAGACAATCCAAACTCTTAGTTGCAAAAGTATGAAAATAAAAATAACATCCCCTAGTGAAAACCACCTTGTGGCACTATCAGATGATGAAAGAATCAAAATAAAGATGTATCCCCTAGTGAAAACCTCCCCAATGTGCTAGGGGATGAGAGAATGGATCTCCCTGAAGTACTTGAGCTCTATCAAGAAAGGTCACCAATCCTAGTAGAAGCATCACATGAAATGAACCTTGGAACAAAAGAAACACCCAAGATCACATTCTGAGCAGAATCCCTCATAGCAATAGAATAAGAGTCTTTCTTAGCCTTCTTCAAACAAAGGATTCATAACTTTGCATAGACATATGTTGATATGTCAAGATTGGATCCCGCTCTAGTTGTCCATCATCTTGTTGTACATCCTGATGTAAAACTAGTAAAATAGAAGCTAACAAAAATGAATCCACAAGTGGCACTCCTTGTCAAAGCACAAAAAGCTTCTAGATGTGGGATTCATCCATCCTATAGACTATCCTGAGTGGATATCAAATATTGTACCCGTAGCGAAAGTCACTGGGGGCATCCATTGTTGCACAGACTTCCAAGATCTTAATAAAGCATGCCCTAAAGATGACTTTCCGCTACCCAACATAGATATCATCGTGGATCTCACCACAGGAAATGAAATGTTGTCCTTAATGGATGGATTTTCCGGTTACAACCAAATCAGGATAGCTGAAGAAGACCAACACAAGACCTCTTTTATATGTCCATGGGGAACCTACTACTGGGTTGTGATGCCCTTTGGATTGAAAAACACAAGAGCCACATATCAAAGAGCCATGACAATTATCTATGATGACCTTTTCCATAGCATAATGGAAGATTATGTAGATGATTTGTTGGGAAAATCAAAGACTAGAGAAGACCATTTGAATGTGTTGGCAAAAATCTTTGACAGATTAGAACAATAGAAAGTGCGACTAAATCCTGAGAAATGTGTCTTTGGAGTCACCTCTGGAAAGCTCCTAGGGTACAATGTATTAAGAACAGGAATAGAAGTTGACCCTATATGCTCAAAATCACGACATCAATTGTCTGGGGCTGTCGAGTCAGATTTCAACACTCACACAGACCCTTCCCTCCTTGCCACGAGGTGAACCACCACGTCACTCTCCCTCTCATGGAAGTAGCCAGTTGAGAGGAGGTGAGACATGGGGGTGGTCTGGCTCATTGGAGAGCTAGACTTCAAGGAGAGGGGTCATCACGTCTTGAGGCCTATGTCGTTGTGTGCTTATGTAGATGTGTCATTTAATGATCGTTGTTGTAGAGATAACCATATGACCTGAAGGGTCACTAGTTACTCATCTCCTGTTAGGGTTTCTGATATTCCACCTTTGTGTGGGTAAGCTATTATTCTCATTGATGGCTTGTTGTCTTTCAAAGTATTGGATGAATGCTTGTTGTACTAAGAACCGCCTATGTTCTTCTTATTATTGTAAGACAAGTGGGTCTTGTTGTGGTCTCGGATGGATTTCCTCAATCTCGTCAAGGATCTCCCTCACCCACTCACCTCTTAATCCTAGGCACATTCATGAGCTGAGACAAGGGATAGGTGTTTGTGAGCTAGCCTTAACTTGACCTAGGTTTTGACTTAGGGTTTGATTTGACCTAAGGTTTGATTGTGTGTTAACCTTGTTTGACCTTGTGATGGAATCAAGGGTTTTGACCAATGTTTAACTACGGTTGACCATGTGATTGAATCAAGGGTTTGGAAATTTTCTAAGTCTCTAATGTTTTTATTCTTTTTTGGAGGTTTTTATGAATGCAAGCCTAAATGAAATGCAAAACTTCTTTTTGTACTTTTTTAATGTTTTTGGAATTGAAGATGCTTTTTTTCTAATCTAGGAATTGAAAGATGAATGCAATCTACAATGAATTTACCTAATGCAATGTAAACTATGTTTTGGGGGTTTTCTGAATATTTGGAATAAATTAATCTAAGAAAAGGGAAATTGCTTTTAAATGAATTAATCTATGAACTTTAAAAGCAAATTACTCTAAGAATGCAAGATCTATCTATCATACCAAGGAAAAAGCAACAAGATTACTGATCCCAAGAGCAATTTTGATTTTATAATTACTACAAATTGAAAGAAAGCATAAAGGAACCTGGATACGCATGAGCCTCCACTACCCTCAGAAATCCTTGTGATGGCAACCTTGTATCCTCTTGTAGCAACAGGGAATCCTCTTGACGACAAGACTACAATGGAAGCAAAAAGAAGATTTTAAAGCTTTACAAAAAGAGCTCAATGAGATCTTTGTTGAGCAATGTGGCTTGAAATGAGTAGTGTATGAACATGTGATGAGTTTTATGTGATAGCTATATGAAGCAATGAACAAAAAAAAAGGCTCATATGTCCTATATGAGCATGAGAATGTTGAATGTGGAGAGGAATAACTTGCAAGAGTTGTGTGCACAAATGAAATTGCCTTCCTTTGTGCTTGTGGGAGGGGGGTATTTATAGGTTAGAAGAAGGGATGAGAGGTGAAGAAGAAGAAGAGTTAACTCAATTTGATTGGAGAGTTAACACAGAGGATTCAAGAGTGATCTTGGCTAGAATTGGAGTGATCTACCTAGTAAAAGCTTATCACTCAAGAAGAAGTGAAGGAGTGCATGAGAATGCGTGAGATATTAATTTAAGATAAAATAGAGCTAATTATGCATGTGTAGGTGCATGAAATAGTGAACTCTATATTTGGCATGAAAAGCCATGCAAACAGGAAGAAAAATGGGTGAAAATAGAGCTTTTTCGAGTTAGAAGATTGAGTTTTTTTGCGGCTAGAAACAGGACAAGGTCACCCAGGAGTCACCCCTTTCACCAGTCTGGTCGTCTGGGGGACGACCCATGGGCAACCCACTAAAGAGAGAACATAGGTTGGATTGCAGGATGGGAGATGGAAGAGGATGAGAAAAGAAGGGGATCTACCTTCAGAAACAAGTCAGTCATGTGTGAAAATCCAAATCTCCACTTGCAAAGTAGGATCTCCCGGTGGGAGATCTGTAAATAATAGGGGAGATTTGGATTGGTTGAGTGAAACTAAAAACTGAAAGTGGGAGATAGCTAGGGGAACCTCTAGAAGGATTCTAGGGGGTGGAGAAGATGAAAAACACTGAGGAGAGATTAAAACTCACCTACAAGATGCATACAAGGCTTAGGAACAGGGTTGCAAGAACAGAAAACATAAATCGACAAGTGTTGAAAAGTGTCAAAAAGCATCGACAACAAAGAGAGAGAGAGAGAGAGAAAATGACAAAGAGAAAACAACACAAGATGAAAGAAATAACACGTCACAAGAGGATTGTTGCTAAGAGAATGTTATTTCATGCTTACATCTACGTGAAAAGGATTAAAAATCATCATAGGGGTCCTCGTGAAGGTTGTGCATGATTTTGGTGCTTACATATTTGCCCCCTCGGGGACGGTAGTCTACATGAAAGGTAGGTATCGTTCCTGAACTAGGCCTTACCTATTGCTTATTTTCCCGCAATTATACCTACGATAACTAGTATTAGTCCAACATCTAGATATATCAAAATGAATAATGAAAACTAAAACGACAAACTTACCATAGATCGTGAGAGTTTGACTAGTTGTTTGCCTTTGTCAGTGAGACCTGTAAGAATGAATGCATGCAAAACGACGCATGAAAGATGCATAAAAGAAAATAAGCTAAGTGGAAAAAGTAAGAAAATTAGTGAAATTTGAATGAATCAGCGACAAAATTGATCGTGTAAGCAGTCATTGGGTAGATATCACCGAAGAGATCGCGAAGATGGTTGCTACTTATTCTACCATTGAGAATCAGGGACACAAATAGTGAAATACTCTTCTCTAAACCCTAGGTTAAATTTTGTGAAAAATCTCTTTAAATTGTCTGTTTTTTATGATTTTATTTGTTGCATTGTCTTTGTTTCATCGCTTAGAGTAGGATTGGTCTTTCATTTTCTAAAATCGGCTAAGAAACGAGGTTTTTAGAACATTTTTAGTTTGGGGGATCTCCACATAGGGTCACCCCTTTTGCTAGGTAGGTCACCCGGGGGGAGATCTGTTGGGCAATAGGGTCACCTGGGGGGAGATCTGGATGACAACAGGGTCGCCCAGGGGGAGATCCTGCTGACATCTGGGTCGCCTGGAGGGAGATCCAGACTGATGAAAGGGGTGACCTTGACTGATCACTTCTAAAAAAAATTGATGCTTTATGACATTTATTTCACTCTCTTTCGATCTAATTTGACTAATGTATTCACCTGTTTATTGCAATTTTGATGGTTTACACTTTTTTTGCATGATTTTTTGTAAGTTTTACGATTTTTAGGATTTTTGCAAGTTGACGAGATCTAATCTAAAGTTCTTTTCTAATTTACCGAATATGTGCATTTGATGGAATGCTTGCAGAGAGTAGTTGTGGCTCTCAGAGATGTTTGCAACACTGAGTGATGATGAGCTAGCCATTTTGAGGAGAACAGGCTTAGCTAGAGTTTGCCACGTGCCAGTTGTTCATCCTATGGCACGTATTTGTTGTGATATCTTGACATATTGGGATGCGGATAGGAAGACCTTCAGGTTCCTGCAAGTTTCAAGAGAGTGGACTATCACTCTGTTTGATGTCCACCACATTCTAGGGGTTCTTGTGAGAGGACACCCTCTTGTCCTACCGACTAGTGAGTCCTTCAAGGACAAGGCTTCTTGGGCATAGTTCATGGGAGCGAGTTGTCCTGAGGATCAAACAGTTTAATTGCATCGAGGTTGTATGAAAACAAGGCCTCGGCTCACTTGAGATGGTGTTGGGCACCAATTATACAGGGTCTTGAGATGGGCAGAGTCTACGCTTGGGGGCCAGACATTTTGCCCATGGTATATAGGGACTTCTATCGTATCACACGACGAGGGGCTCTTTCTTTCAGCCATTCCTCCTTGATTATGACTTAGATTTTTGGGCACATCATGCCTTATCAAAAAATTGCTCCGATTCCTAATAGACGGCTACCGAGAGTAGCTAGGTGGGTTCAGGTGGGCCACTTTGATACTTCTTTACACATTGTGGCTACTCTTAATGATGCAGATATGATTTTTGATCCTTATCTAGACATGGAGGGAGCATGGTCACATGATGATGAGATAAGGGAGCACTGTCGTGGTGTATTAGAGCTTTCAGACCATAATGGTCTAGTTGAGGCTCACTGTGTTGAGTGTGTCCCATAGTAGTTTGGTGAGGACTTCCTTGAGGAGTTGCCCCCAATGCCTACTTGCTACAAATCTGTCTAGGAGATGGGTGAGATTAGCTAGAGGATGGTTACTTGGACCCCCTTGACTCCCGGAGTCTTCATTACCAGTGTTTCTAGGACTTCAAGAGGAGGACAGAGGGGAGGGAGAGGAACTCCTTCCTAAGCATTGATTGCGGTTAATGACTTTGATTCCACTAACGAGGACTATGTTCTTGATGGGGATGAATTGTCAGAGGAGGGGACAACAAAGGATGCACAGGATAATGGTTCAGATGATGCTCCTGAGGGTCCATTCACAGTTCCTAGACCTCCTCACTCTGATGAGGTGATGCAGCAACTTGATCCTACCTAGCAGCCTGGTGACCCACGTAAGTCTATATTTTCTTTACTTTTTTTGCATTTTGTCTTTCCTTTTATTTTTCCTTTTTGTCAAGAACTAACACATTTTTTGTCTTTTGGTTCGCTACATAGGTAATGTTGAGGAGTGGAGAGATTTCATTCCTAAGGTCAATATTAGCTTGGTTTCCCCCTTTAGCAGGATGTCTCAGGAGACACTCTTGACTGATCCCAGTGTGCCCCCTACTGCTAGATGACACACTAACATTTTGTTGGAGGGTCAGTGCAAGAAGTTGGGTCCACTTTATGGCCAAAAAGTGGAAGTGTTTTCCCTGATTTTCAAAATTTGTCACATTTGACCTGAACATTTGAGGCACTTAAAGATTGAATCTTTAAAAAGTTAGTAATATGAAATATAGTACTTGGAGTCTAGTTTCCAATTATGTAATTTATTTTAATACCCAGATGACATAAATTAATTTTCAATAGGCATTTCTAAAAACCACTGTTTAAAAGTCACTTTTTTTTACCATACCATGCACGTGTACGGCCAACATAATTTGACCTAAATAAAAGTATTTTTCTAAACCCTTTTTGGGAAAGATGTGTAGTACAGTGAAGTTTGATGAGCATATTTTTTTATAATTTTTTTCCGAATAATTTTTTTATTAATTTTTTATTGACCCTAATTGTTGTTTTCAAAAACCCTCGTGTACGGCCAACATAATTTGAGCAAAACTAATCATAAATTTTTATTTTTTTTCATTATGTAAAGAATGATGTGGAGATTGATGAAATATAATTTTTTTTTTTCAAAAAACTTTAAAAATTAAAAGTTATTAAAAAAATACAAACACCTATCATTTTAAGTTTTTGGACTAGTTTGCTCATAAATTAAATAATAAATAGAAAAACAAGTCCAATAAAAAAAATTTCATATTTGAAAACTAGACACTATCCTCTGTAATGGGTTTTAATTTCGTAAAAAAATTTAGAAAAAAATGTCATCAGCCATATAGGTAAACTCAGTCTTTTCTCTTGTTCTATACTTAGAAAAAAATTTGCAGGTCCAAGGCAAGGGGTTGGCTTATTATGTCTTTCCCAAGCCTAAGCTTTTAGAAATGGGTACGCATTCTAAAATGGGTACTCGTTCCTTTTGTATGGGAAAAAAAAGCGCGCAGGCTTTTTTTCCAAATTCAAATATCTTTACAGAAATGGGTACCCGTTCCTAAACGGGTACCCGTTTAGGATCAGGCACCCATTCCTAAACGGGTACCTATTTCCCGTTTAGGCTCGGGCACCCGTTCCTAAATGGGTACCCGTTTCTTTTAAAACGGGTACCCATTTCTGTCAGGATTTTTTTTTGCCCGCGACTTCCCCTCTGTGGACCCAACTTCTTGCACTTACCCTGGAATTAGACCAGACAACTGAGAGGGGAGTGAATCAATTGTCCCACAATAAATACTTTTTCTTCTTTTAACCTTCTTTATTATCTGACTACCAGATTAATGATGTAAACATTAAAGCATAGATCAACAACATAAGAGCAGAAACATAATCAACACATTTGACACCAAGATTTTGACGTGGAAACCCGGTTAAGGGAAAAACCACAGTGGGGGTTAACCCACAAAAATGCATACCTTGTTAAAAGTACTTTAATAAAATAGAAGGCACATGCCTTCGGGTGCACTACCTAGAGCTCACTGCTCAAAGGAGAGGCTCACTACCTACATATTTTATTGAGAAAGAATTAATTGAGAAATAGCATCTACTTCATGCCTGATTCAGTTTCAATGAATGCTCAAGAACTTTTGCTTTGCCCTGAATTCTTCTTCACACTCTGTACTATTCTCGCTCCTATTCTTCTCTGCTCTGCTCCTGATCCTTTATTTAGATTTTATCTATTTTGTACAAGGATGATTTTTCAATGACTCTTCAACAAGTATTTATATACTTTATCAACCTTGGAATGATTAACAAGGTTGGCTAAACTCAACGCGGATCTTCACACTATCGGCCAAACATAACAAAGACTTGAATCTGCTTCTACAATCACTCCACGCTTCATAAAAATGCTCTTAAGGCATCCACAACATGCTAGGAACATTCGATCGGCCAAGACTAGGAAGGACATCAACCTTAAAGAAGAAATCTTCAATCAACAAACTCAAACTTCAATGCGGACCTCCAACATAGTAGCCACACGCTCCAGAGACCTCCACAAGCACATTGAAATCACCAATAACATTCACTCTAAACCATATTGCCAGAAACATTTGAATCTTCCTCCGGAACCTTAAGAACACTCTCTGTCATGACTGTCAAACTAGAAGGATAGCTCACAGACCTCCAAACCACAAACCACTAGATTTGATGATACACATTGACTTTCCAAACATGCCTTCAGATCCGCATATCACAATTTTATATTACCAAAGCAATCTGGACCTCTTTCCTGTCACTCTGTCTTTCTTGAGTATTGCAGGAACCGATTCTACTTAGATGGCCATAACTCCTTCAAATCTTCATGCGGACTTCTCAAATCTTAATTGAAGCAACCTCTGACAATCCTCTACCCATCCACATGATCCGCATGCATTGATTGTTATTAATTTTCTCAATATCGTCAACAATCCGGTCTTCTATACAGACAGCAAAATAGGATACAGTTGACACTAATGGCAACAAGAATATGTTGACATCAATGACAACACCACTTAGGCACATATTTGTAACAATCTCCCCCTTTGTCATTGATGGAAACATATGATGTGAAAAATTGAATTTAACCACCAAGACAAGAAACTTCTCCCCCTTTCTCTTCTCACTTCTGCAACTAATTTCTTTACTGCTCCCCCTTACATCAGCAACTAGTTTTTCACATGACTTCTCTCCCCCTTTGATATCAATGGAAAAGAGCACATATTTGCATACTGACTACTCCTGCTTTGAGTAGTACCTCCTTAACATCAATCTAGATCACAAGATATGAATGTGAATTCCACCAGACTGATGTACCTTAGTGCATCTTAGTTTTGATCAGGAGGGGTAATAACCCCTAACTTCTCTCTAAGATACTCCAAAGTATCCTTGGGAAGAGGCTTAGTGAAGATATATGCAATCTAATCCTTGGAAGGCACAAATTCCAACTTGACTTCATTCTCATTTACTTTCTCTTGCAAGAAATGAAACTTGATAGATATATGCTTTTTTTTAATGCAATACCAGATTCTTTGAAATGCTTATAGCACTTGAATTATCACAGAAAATTGTGACTGGCTCCTCAAACATAATTCTTATATCCTTCAACATTTACTTCATCCACAAAACCTGAGTACAATTATTTGTTGCTGCTATATACTCTGCCTCTGTAGTAGACAGAGATATTGCCTCTTACTTTTTGCTTATCCAAGAGACCAATCTTCTCCCCAAGAAGAAGGCACCACCACTAGTGCTTTTTATGTCATACACATCTCCTACCCAATTAACATCTATATATGCATGAAGAGTGAAGTCATTGTCCTTTGGGTACCACAGTCCATAATCAATTGTCCCCTTGAGATATCTAAAAAAAATTTGACTGCCACAACATGGGATTCTTTTGGATCAGCTTGAAATCTGGAAACAAGTCCAACTGTATTCATGATGTCAAGTCTGGTCTGAATCAGATAGAGCAATCCTCCAATCATTGATCTATACCTTTTCTGATTTACCTTTGGGGAGTCATCATCTTTGCTTAGCTTACATCTGGTTACCATAGGAGTACCTACTGGCTTTGAATCTTCCATTCCAAACTTTTTCAACAATTCTTTCACATACTTGGACTGAGATATGAAGATACCTTTATCTGACTGAACAATTTGCAGACCTAGGAAGAAATTCATCTCACCAAACATTGACATTTCAAACTCACTTTTTATTTGATCAGCAAATGCTTTGCACATGCATTCATTTCCACCAAAAATGATATCATCAACAAAGACTTCAACAATTAGAATGTCCTCATGATTTATCTTGAAGTACAGATTACTATCAGTAGTACCTTTGCTAAATCCTAGCTTAAGCAAATGTTTATCCAATCTGGCATACCAGGCTCTTGGAGCTTGCTTGAGTCCATACAAGGCTTTTCTTAGTCTACAAACCATATCTCCCTGATTAGACAATTGGAATCCTTCCGGTTGTTCAATGTAGACTTCTTCCTCCAAATCTCCATTTAGAAATGTTGATTTGACATCTATCTGATAGACTTTAAAATCTTTGAAAGCAGCAAAAGCAAGAAATAATCTGACTGTCTCTATCCTTGCCACTGGAGCAAAAGTTTCTTCAACATCAATTCCTTCCACTTGAGAATAGCCTTTACATACCAACCTTGCCTTGTTTCTTACAACCTCACCATCTTCATTCAGTTTGTTCTAGAAGACCCATTTGGTTCCAATCACATTTTTGTCCTCAGGTCTAGGAACAAGATCCCAAGTGTGATTCTTTTCAATTTGCATCAATTCTTCTTCCATTGCCTTAGCCCAGTTTTCATCATTGCAAGATTCACTTACTGATTTAGGTTCAATCTTTGAAATCAAACAAATCTCTTCTTGATCTTCAGCAACTCTTCTCCTAGTTTGAACACCTCTATTTTTATCTCCTATGATTTGGTCTTCAAGATGATTCATTCTTACATACCTTGGGGTTTTGGGAATTGCTTGGGCTTCTGTTTCTTGAGCTTGTTCCTCAACATCTGTATTAATTCCTTGAGTCTCTAGAGTTTCTGGATCAATCTGTAACTGAGTCAAAGTTTGAACTAACCTTCCTTGATTTTGACTTTCATTTTGATCGTCAGAATCATATCTGCAGAACCTGGAATATCCTTCCTTGCTCTCATCAACTCTAACACTAGCACTTTCAACAATCTTTTTCAACCTCTTATTAAAGCACCGATAAGCCTTACTTTGAGTAGAGTATCCCAAAAATATTCCCTCATCACTTCTTGTATCAAACTTGCCTAAATCCTCATCTCTTTTGATATAGCATTTACTACCAAAAACTCTGAAATATCTCATAGTAGGAGGATGACCAAACCATAGTTCATAAGGGGTCTTACCAGAATTGCCTTTGATCTGCACCCGGTTAAGAGTGTAGACAGCAGTACTTATAGCTTCTCTCCAATAAACCTGAGGAACATTTGCTTCTATCATCATGGTCCTGGTAGCTTCTTGAATGGTCTGGTTCTTTCTTTCCACAACACCATTTTGTTGGGGAGTCCTAGGAGCAGATAATTGTCTTTTTATGCCATGCTTTTCACAAAAATCATCAAACTCATGAGAAGTAAATTCTCCACCTCTATCGGATCTCAGACATTTCAACTTTTCACCAATTTCATTTTCCACCATCACTTTGAACACCTTAAGTTTATCAAGAGCTTTTGATTTTTCTTTTAGGAAAGTTACCCACATCATCCTGGAGTAGTCATCAATCAACAACATAAAATATCTATCTCCTTGCACACTCCTAATTCTAGCGGGACCACAGAGATCAGTATGTACCAGTTCCAATCGTCCATGTGAAACTTGTTCCTTACTTTTGAATGAAATTTTGCTCTATTTCCCCAATTGACATTCTCTACACATGCTATTAGGTTTCACAAGTTTTGGAAGATCTCTTACAGCTTGAGTGGTACTTATTTTGACAATATTATTAAAATTCACATGACACATCCTTCTATGCCATAACCAACTTTGATCTATCTGAGCAATCAAACAACTTTTGCCAGAGCTACTTAAATAAAAAATGTTACCTCTAGTTTGAGTACCGGATGCAATTTCAGTTCCAAAACTTTCCAAGGTTCTGCACTTTCCATCCTTGAATCAAACATCATAACCTTTATCAACCAACTGTCCAACACTGAGAAGATTATGTTTCAGTCCTTCCACATACAGAACATCATTGGTGCTATTTTTACCATCAAAAGAGATGGATTCTCTGCCATGGATTCGACCAGCTAAGTTATCTCCAAATTTCACAAGCCCACCTTCATAATTTTCAAAATTCACAAACTTACTCTTGTCTCTAATCATATGATGAGAAAATCCACTATCAATCACCCATTCATCTTTCTCAATAACTTGAGTTGCCAAGGCACTTTCCATATTTGCATAGCTAGCAGGGTTGGTAGACACTGGATCTTCTTCTTTGATGGCAATGAACGCCCAATCATTTTTAGGGGAACTTCCATGATCAGATTCATCATCTGTGACTCCTTCTTCTCCAATTTCTTGGACATAGTAATATTTGTTATGATTTATGTATCTGTTAGGGTTTGGTTTTGAAAACCTCTCTAGACATCTTGAGGCAAAATGACCAATCTTATTACAAGCAAAACATTTGAGTGGCAATTTTCCTTCATACTTACCAGATCCTCTTGGCAATCTTTTGGCAAGAAGAGCTTCAAGATCTGCAGTTTCAATTTCAACATCTTCAAGATCCATCCTTGTCTTCACGAATCTGTTTGATTTTGCAGAAGAACTTTCACCTGGATCATATCTTTGTTTTCCATATGCACTGGCCTTAAATGCAGATTCAGACTTGGGAAGAGAATCACCAAACTCACTTAATTCAAAAGCTAAATTTTTTCCAACTAGATGATCTCTTGTAACATCTGAGACGGTCCTAATCTCTTCTATGGCTGCAACCTTATGTTTGTATGAATCAGGTAAAGATTTGAGCACTTTTGATACAATCTCTGATTCTTCCAAAGTTCCACCAGCACACCTGATACCACACACAAGTTCATTTCTCTTTTCCATGTCAATTGTGATGTTTTCATCTTCGCTCATCCTCATAGTTTCAAATTTTCCTCTCAGACTTTGTAGCTTGGCGCATTTGACATATTTATCACCTTCATACAGAAACTCCAACTTTTTCCAAATTTCATAAGTAGTTTTTAGACCAAACACATTTGTCATTTCTAAATCAGTCAAGGCACTCAACAAGGCTTCTTTAGCTCGCATATTATTTTCAGCATCTTTGATTTGATCTAGAGTTGAAGGACCCTTTTCTGGAGGTTTATACTAAACAATGGTTATCACCCAATAGGTATCACCCATGCATTGCAAATGGCATCCATGCGATTCTTCCAAACAGAATAATTTGTTCCATCAAATCTCAAAATATCCTTCTTGTAGGTCGACATCCTGGATCTCCTCAAGCGGTCAGGCTTTTAGAAGAGGATCTGGCTCTGATACCAATTGTTGTAATTAGACCAGACAACTGAGAGGGAGGGGTGAATCAGTTGTCCCACAATAAATACTTTTTCTACTTTTAACCTTCTTTATTATCTGACTATCAGATTAATGATGTAAACATTAAGCATAGATCAACAACATAAGAGCATAAACATAATCAACACATTTGACACCAACATTTTGATGTGGAAACCCAGTTAAGGGAAAAACCACGGTGGGGGTTAACCCACAAAAATGCATACCCTATTAAAAGTACTTTAATAAAATAGAAGGCACATACCTTCGGGCACACTATCTAGAGCTCACTACTCAAAGGAGAGGCTCACTGCCTACAGATTTTATTTAGAAAGAATTAACTGAGAAATGGCATCTACTTCATGCATGATTCAATTTCAATGAATGCACAAGAACTTTTGCTTTGCCCTGAATTCTTCTTCACACTCTGTACTATTCTCTCTCCTATTCTTCTCTGCTCTACTCCTAATCCTTTATTTGGATTTTATATATTTTGCACAAGGATGATTTTTCAATGACTCTTCAACAAGTATTTATATACTTTATCAACCTTGGAATGATTAACAAGGTTGGCTAAACTCAACACGGATCTTCACACTATCGGCCAAACATAACTGAGACTTGAATCTGCTTCTACAATCACTCCACACTTCATAAAAATGCCATTAAGGCATCTGCAACATGCTAGGAACATCTGGTTGGCCAAGACTGGGAAGAACATCAACCTTAAAGAAGAAATCTTCAATCAACAAACTCAAACTTCAATGCGAACCTCCAACATAGTAGCCACACGATCCAGAGACCTCCACAAGCACATTGAAATCACCAATAACATTCACTCTAAACCATATTGCCAGAAACATTTGAATCTTCCTTCGGAACCTCAAGAACACTCTCTGCCATGTCTGTCAAACTAGAAGGATAGCTTGCGGACCTCCAAACCACAAACCACTAGACATGATGATACACACTGACTTACCAAACATGCCTTCAGATCCGCAAATCACAATTTTATATTACCGGAGCAATCTGGACCTCTTTCCTGTCACTCTGTCTTTCCTAAGTATTGCAAGAACTGGTTCTACTCAGATGGCCATAACTCCTTCAAATCTTCATGTGGACTTCTCAAATCTTAACTGGGGCAACCTTTGACAATCCTCTACCCATCCTCATGATCCGCATGCATTGATTGTTATTAATTTTCTCAATATCCTCAACATTTCGGTCTTCTATACAGACAGCAAAATAGGATACAGTTGACACTAATGGCAACAAGAATATGTTGACATCAATGACAACACCACTTAGGCACATATTTGCAACACATTTTTGCTCCTACATATCATGGATGTCAGGCGAGTGCTGATTTGAAGACAGAGAATCTCATCCTTAAGGGTGGGAATGAGGTGCTTCGCGAGATGGCTCGCCTTGGGTTTGGACAGCGAGATGTTAATGTTGTAGGGCCTTCACAATCACACACTCATAGCAGGGTACCCTACTCCCATAGGTCTCAGGGAGCTACTAGTGGCTCTCATACATAAAGGAGTAGGAGTATTGAGGGTTCCATTGGAGGGAACCACCCTTGAGTTCACCTTGTTGTTTTTGAAACCATGGCCCCTTGCATGGGGAGCCTTTACTTCCCTCAAGAGCATTTTGTCTTAGCTCTTGGTACTTGTGTACATGTAAACTTCGGATGTATCAATGAAAGTTTGTCTTTTTATGGTTTTGGCTATCGTATGGGTACTCATCTCTTGTGCACTTTGGAAGTTTAAGAACTTTTTTATTATGTTTTTGACCTTCAACTCTAACAATGCAAGTATGATTATGATGACATATTTTTGTAATTTTTTGACATATATATGAAATGTAATTTATGATATGCAGATGCAAGAACACAAGGGATGCTTGAAAAGAAACTTTTACTTCTATGGAATGTGACGAGTTATGACATTGACTTTATTGCTTTGGGACTCTTTTTCTAATTTTGATATGAATGCAATGCGGAACAAACAATATGACTGCTCTTTAATACAATTTTCAATCTAGGGGATTGTAAGTTGTCCTGATATAAGAGACCTATTCAAGGCTGTGAGATAGGAATTTAGAACTCAAGTGGGGAGCAGGAATGAAATGGAGTGTTTATGAATTTGGGCTTTGCTAAAGGCTAAACACTGATCCTTATCTAGATAAGACAATATGACAAGCTTCCAACTTAGACAAGTAACAAATTTTATTGATGTTCGCTAGACTTATATCGTAGATGGAAAGCAAGATAGACCTGGGGTAAAGGATAAATGGGAAAGGACTAGGGTCCCTAGATAGAAGATGATCCTAAAGACTACTAGACTCTTGGATTTGCTCAGCTAGTGCGTGTGTGTGCTTTGTACCTTTCTTTTTTATTTCCTCTGTTTGAATGTCACCCTTAAGGCTTCGAGCTTAGACTGATCTCCACCCAAGAGTATGGACATTCAGTAATCTTCTCTCTTTCACTCTTTTTTGTAACTCTCTTTTTCTTTGATTTTTCTCTTTTTTTTGTATTTTCTAGAATGCCTCACTTGATTTTCTCTTTTTTTTTGGATTTTTGACTTTTATGAAAATGAATGCTTTTGAAACTTTGGATATGCAATAATTTGATCTCTCAATACTCTTATTTTGATCACTCATTTTTTATTCACTCATATTTTAGATTTCTTCCTTCAGAGTTTTGATCTTCCTGATGTTTTTGGCCAGGGAAGATAAGGGGCTAAGCGCCACCAAAAATTTTCATAATCCAGTTGGACTTATCTTCTATTAGGGAAGAATTGGGAAGGTCTACTTGCAAGCATCCTTTGAACACTGTAGGTTTGAATACTGACTTTGTTTAGACTTAACATCTTGGCTCATTAAGACAATGATCAGTGTAAATCTAAGAGCTAGGCTTTGTTTAGAATCATTTGGAATGAAAAGGGATATGGTACTTGTGAAAATGGGGGATCTCTAGGACCTAAAAGGATCACATATACATAGGAAACCTTAGACTCCTTACTTAACTAAAATAACATAAGATCAAGTCATTCACTATGATGCAAGATGAATAGAATGATACTGAAATGCAAGAAACAAATTCTTTTTGACATTTTTTATTTTTATAATTTTTTTGTATTTTTTGGAATATTTGATTTTTTTGGTATTTTTATGTTTTATGATTTTTATGTTTTTTAGACATAGTATTTCTTGAGGTGAAAGGCATTGACTGTTTCACCAAATTCTTCCCCCTCCATTGTGCACAAGAGATAGGTGTCATTTTTGACATCTTCTTTAACCATGTAAGGACCTATCCAGTTGGGTCTAAACTTGTGTCCTTCGCCATCTCTTTTATTGATTAGGTTGTCAATTATGAGTACTAAATCTCCCACCTAAAAAGGTCTTGGGACAACCTTCTTGTTATATTGTTTCTTCATTCTCGCGAGATAAGAATCATATCTTTGAACAGATCTTAATCATTTTTTGTCCATGATTTCTAACTCAGCTAATCTTACTGCTCAATATTCCTCATTATCCAACAAGCCTTGTAACGACACTCTTGAGCTGGACAATTCCACTTCCAATGGCAACATTGCCTCTGACCCGAAGTGAGGGCATAAGGGGTGGTTTTGATTGGATTTCATACGCTTGTTTTGTAAGCCCAAAGAGCTAGGTAAAACTGTAAGTGCCAGTCTCTTTTGGAGTCTTTCACAATTTTGACCAGTATCGATTTCAACGTTTTGTTTGTGGCTTCTACTTGTCCATTCCCCTGAGGAAAATAAATTGAGGGAGAGTTGTGATTAATGTGGAATCTCTCACACAACTCCCTTACTTACATTTTTTTGAATGATGACGCGTTGTCTGTCACTATCACTTGGGGAATCTTGAACCGGCATATGATTTGATTTAATATGAACTTGGCGATCACGGTCCCTAAAACTGTAGTGAGAGGCATGGCCTCTACCCATTTGGTAAAATACTCTGTCACAGTGATGATGAATAGATGTCCATCCGTTGATGGGGGAGATATCTTCCTCACTAAATCTAGTCCCCATGTGGAAAAGGGCCAAGGGGTAACTATGGGATGCAAGTCCCTTGTTGGTGTGTGATGGAAATGTGCATAGGCTTGACACTTTGGGCATATTTTTATGAATTTGATTGCATCCCCTTGTAAGCATGGCCAGAAATAACCCAATCGATGTATTTTTCTTGCTATAGCATGACCACCAAAGTATCCTCCACAAATTCCACTATGGAATTCTTCTAGGATTTTATGTGCCTCTTCTTTGTCAACACATCGAAGTATCATCCCATCCAACACTCTTCAATATAACACATCATCGATCAAGACATATCTTGCAATGAGGATATGTAAACATATTTTTCCTAAGGGAGTCATGTTCTTAGGATAGGTTTTATTTGCAAGGTAGTTCACAATATCTCTGTACCAGTATGAAGTAGCATATTTCTCAAGATCAATTACACAAATCTCTTCATCAGGGAAGTCTTCATTTATGGGCTCCTCTTGAGGAATTGGGTTGTCTGTTAGCCAATCTGCTATCACTTGTTCTTCGACCGACTTTTGATCGACATAAGTTAATTCACACTCACTTAGTAACGTTACAAACCAGCCAACTCTTCTTGACAACATTGGTTGGTTTACGAATGTTCTTAATTGTTTGGATCGTATCATGACTTTGGTTTCCTGGTTCAGCATGTAGTGTCGCAGTCTTTGGGTTGCGAAGACTATGTTCAAACATTTTTTTCCATCTTGAGTGTAGTTCTTCTCATATTCTAGCAAAGTTCAGCTTATGAAGTATATGGCTCTTTCCCTTCCACCTTCGTCTTCCTGAGTCAACATGCAAGCTACGGAGATGTTAGTTGCTCTAAAATATAGGATGAAAGGTTTGTCATGTTTTGGTGGCATTAGCGTGGGTGGAGTCAACAAGAATTTCTTCACTTGCTCAAATGCATTTTGATAATTGACAGTCCAAGTTATGCCGACTTGTTTTTTTAATAATTGATTGATCAGGTTAATTTTAAAGGTTGTGTCTGGTATGAAACATTTGATTGCACCCAATTATCCCAAGAAAGTCCTTAGGACTGTCTCACTTCTTGGCGGGGTTGTGTTTAATACTACTTTAACCTTTGCTAGGTCTACATCAATCCCTCTTCGTGAAACAATGAAACCGAACAACTTACCTGTCGTGACTTCGAAAACACACTTCTCAGGATTTAGTCTTACTTTATACTCTCAAAGCTGATTGAATATTTTGCAAAGGTCCTCCACATGTGTTGATCTTTGCTCTGACTTAGTTAAAAGATTAGCAACATACATCTCTACTATCTTGTGAATGTAATCGTGGAAGATGTGTGTCATTGCTCTTTGATAGGTAGGCCCCACATTTTTCAGTCCAAATGCCATGACTACGTAACAAAATGTTCCCCAAGGAGTGGTGAACGTTGTTTTGTTTTGGTCTACTTTTGAGATTCTGATCGATCGTACCCTGAAAACCCATCCATAAGAGAGAGTACTTCATATCATGTGGTCAAATTGATGATTTGATCTATGGATGGCAAGGGAAAGTTATCTTTTGGGCAAGCTTGATTGATATCCCTAAAATTGAGGCATATCCAATTTTTTCCATTTTTCTTCAAAACTGGTACAATGTTTGATACCCAACTTGAATAATCCACTGGTTTGATAAAGCCAACATTCAATAATTTCTTCAACTCTTCCTTTACTGAGGCTTTATGGGTTTTGCATCAGGCTTCGTTACTAGGTTGTGCACCACAATCTTTGGGTCTAATCTGGGCATGTCCGAGTATGTCCAGGCAAAGACATCAGAATATTCGATCAAGAACTCAGTGTATTCTTCCAACTCGTCGTCATTTAACTCCCCTCCCAATATTAACATTTTTGGTTTCTTGGGAGTTCCTACATTGATATCAATGGTATCTCTAGTTGGTGGTGGATGTCCCTCTTCAAATTTCTGAGGGGCAGGTGGTAAATTTGAATCTGCTTTTGTCTGGAGGATTTCTTTTTCACTTCCAAAATATTATTCTGGATGTGGGAGGAGAATGTATCCTTTCTTTTGGTATACTCTTGGGAGGCTATCATAAGCATGTAGATACTCTAAGATGGCTTCATCATTCTCATTCTAGTCTCAAGTTGGTTTCTTCTGTTTGACCCACAGTGTAATTTAGAATGCTTGGTAACTCTTCACTTTCCAACAATGGTTCTTCATGAACTAACACAATGTATTCCAAGTTTTGAAGTTGAGCATGTGGCAAAAATAGTGCAGCTGAGGTAGCCATTGAACCTGCTACTTGGTTCTCTTCTCTGGGTATGGCTTTGATGGAGAAAAAGTCAAATAATTGAACCAATTTCCTAATGGTTTCTTTGTAAGGTCGTAGTCGTTCTAATTTTATTTTGTAATGCTCTGCAACTTGGTTGATCACCAATTGGGAATCTCCAAAGGCAAAGATTCTCTTGATTCCCATTCTCATGGTTAACATGACTCCTAGGGATAAGGCTTTGTACTCGATGATATTGTTTGTGCAAAAGAAATCCAACCTAAAAGTGAAGGGGAGGACTTTTCCTTTAGGGTAAGTAATGATTATCCCCGTTCCTGCTCCTGTTTTACAACTACCTTCATCAAAATGTAAGGTCCATAGGTTTTGATTGCTTGGTGATTGAGATGTTTCTCCAAACTCATAAGTTAATTTTTTCTTTTCCTCTTTTTTTTCCCCTTCTTCGATGATTTCTATTGTTCCAATTGAAAGATTCTTAACGGCATACTCGTTTATGTAGGGGATGACCACCAAGGCAAATGGAGCATGAGGCTTAGTAGTATGAGGATTGAAGGGGAATTCTTTGAGGTCATCTATGCTTTGATATTATATGTTGAGAGTACTTGTGTTTGGGCAAGGATTTTGAGTTTCCTCTTTTTCTTGCTCTTGTGTTTTTAGCTTCTTATCCTTCTCTTCTTGTTCCTTCCTGAAAACACTGAAAGGATCAAGATTTGCTTTGACAACACAGATTTTTCCCGAGTGGTGGAAGAGTATTTCTTGGAACAACGTAGAGGCCATAGTTTTCATGGCATGGATCCAAGGTCTTCCAAGGATCATATTGTAATTTGTTTTTCTACTAATGACATAGAAATCTATGGAGATGGTTTTAGGTGTGAGAGTGATCGGTAGACTAATCTTCCCGATTGTTTGAATGTTGTGGTTGTCATATATCCTCATGGTGGTAGCCTGTTGCTTTATACCTATCTTTTTATATCCCATCCTTCATAGGAATGGCATTGGCAAGAGATTGACTACTGACCCTTCGTCCACCACCACTCTTTTTATGATGACCTCTTTGACTAGAGCTTGTATGTATAACGGCGAATCCCTTTGTTTACTTCCTTCATCTTTAGGGATTTTTGAGATATCAAAGGTGAAGGGAGTTGGCTCCTCTTGTGTTGAACATCCCACTTCTAATACATCCAAGAACATTTTTTGGTGTGTGGGGGAAGCTCTCAACAAGTTTATTACTTACAAGAAGATGCTTTATGTTTGGTCTATTTGTTCTTCCTCTTGAATCACAAACACTTCTCAGTTTAACTCCACGTGATTGGAGCTTTTCTGATTGGCCTTCCCCTTTTCATTTTGAGGTTCCTTCTCTTTTCTTTGGGATTGAAGGAGTGTGAGGAAGTTGTGTTGTTGGTCCAAAGTAATTTTTGAGATGGCTTTGTTGTATCCATAACAAGTCTTTGTTTCATGACCTTTGTCCCATGGAACCAACAATACATATTGGGATCGTAAGGGTAACGACTTGATCCTTGATTTCTTTTTTGTCACCAGTTGTCATTATTGGGAGTCCTCTTCACAACATTGATATCTTTGTCCGAGGAGACATTTGATGTAACCTTTTCAATTATTTTCGGTATTTTAAGTCTTCCATTGGTGTCGTAAGTTTTTTAGCCACTGTCAATGGCAGCTTGATCTATCCTCGAAGCACTTTCCAATGCTTCTTCATAGGATTTGTATGGTAATTTATGAACATCTTCTCTCATGTCCTTGTTCAAGGCATGTAAGAAAAGATCACATAACTCGCAATGGTCCATGTTTGGGGCACTTGTTGGGGAATAGAGGACTTTCTCTATCTGGTAACAAAGTGGGCTACAGATTCATTCGGCTCTTGTTTCATGGTAAGGAATTCTCTGATATCTATTTTGATGAGTTTGTTCATGTCAAGTGCCATGACAAACTCTCCAATTAGTTGTCTAAATGAGTGGATTGAATCTTCCGGTAAATGATAGTACCAATCCAGAGCTATTCCTTTAAGGGTCTTTAGAAAGATCTTAGTGAAAACTTCATCCCAAGGGAGGAGTTCTCTTATTGCAGTGACATAAGCTTTGATATGGGAATTTGGATTCCCTCTCCTTTGAATTTTAGGAGATCGCGTAATGGTTGAGGCAACTAAACACTTCTAATGTTTAAATCGAGAGGTTCTTTTAAGTACTCCAAATATGTCCCAAGAAAGGCACTTTGTGATTGGGAGGTTGATAGCAACAACCTCGTAGGAGGGTTTTGGTAACCCATTGTCTGATTTGCTTGATTTCCCAACATTGCTAGATTATTATGAATAGGAGGGTTCCCATTCAGACACGTGTCATTACTTGCATTTCTCGAATAATAGTTGAGATAGGGGGATTCTGAGATGCCCCCTGGTCTTGTTCATTTCGAATGTTGTCATAGAATTTTTGCCTTCTTTCAGGAGCAACTTGTTCTACTTCCAAGGTTCTAATCCTCTATACTAAAGTTACAATTAGGTTTGCAGGAGTGGTAGTTCTAGGTGCTTCCTCATTTCTAGGGTTTTCTCTTTGAGTATTGTCATGATGGTGTGCTTCTTCTCACATGGCATTATCTCTTTGTTCTTCTCGAAAGGCAACTTTTAATGCTTCTTGAGCGTCTCTTGCCTCCTACAGGTGTCTTTCTAACCTTTTTACTTCCTCATCAAGATGAGTACTTGAGGTACTTGTGGAAGGTTGATCAGGCTGATGTATTTCAGGTCATACTTGAACTCTCCTAGTTTTATGAGGTGCATTTGGTATGGTAGGGTTGTGTTCCAATGTAGGGTTGTTGAAAGACAAAGAATGTTTGGGTTCTCTTTGGTCTTGTTCATAGTCAAAGTCTTTGTAATCGTAGTAGTTTTTGATTGGTGCATTTGGGTGAGGCGGCACATACCTATCGAAAGGAGTTTCTGGTTCTCTAGAGGGAACATTCCCTAAATTTAGATCGGGTTCTGTCATATTCAGGGGTGTCACAAAATAAATGGAATGGATGATGGCGAAGGCAATAGAGGCTAAAGCGATGGAAGTGGCTATGAAGAATAAAGTGAAAATGCTTGACGATTGTTATTTTGAAGTGTAGAATGTTTAAGTTTTTGATGTGATCTATGCATTTGGAACATGAACAAAAAAATTTTCTCTTCACGTCAGGTTCACCAAAATATGTACATTCAAAATTGCGATGTCAATTTCTTGGGGCTTTCAAGTCAGATTTTGACACGCACATAGACCCTTCCCTCCTTGCCGCGAGGCAAACTACCACGTCACTCTCCCTCTCGTGGAAGTAGCCAATCGAGAGGAGACGAGACACGGGGGTGGTCCGGCTCATTGGAGAGCTAGACTTCATGGAGAGGGGTCAGCACGTCCTAAGGCCTATGTCATTGTGTGCTTATGTAGATGTGATGTTCAATGATCATTGTTGTAGAGATAATTGTATGACCTGAAGGGTCACTAGTCACTCTTCTCATGTTAGGGTTTTTAATATTCCACCTTTGTGTGGGTAACCTATTATTCTTATTGATGGATTCTTGTCTTTCAAAGTATTGGATGAATTCTTGTTGTACTAAGAACTACCTATGTTCTTGTTGTTGTAAGACAAGTGGGTCATGTTGTGGTCTTGGATGGATTTCCTCAATCTTGTTGAGGATCACCCTCACCCACTCATCTCTTAAACCTGGGCACATTCGTGAGCTGAGACAAGAGATAGGTGTTTGTGAGCTAGCCTTAACTTGACCTAGGGTTTGAATTAGGGTTTGATTTGACCTAAGGTTTGATTGTGTGTTAACCTTGTTTGACCTTATGATGGAATCAAGGGTTTTGACTAATGTTTAACTATGGTTGACCTTGTGATTGAATCAAGGGTTTGCGAATTTTCTAATTCTCTAATATTTTTGGGATTTTTTATGAATGCAAGCCTAAATGAAATGCAAAACTTCTTTTTGTGCTTTTTTAATGTTTTTGGAATTGAAGATGCTTTTTTTCTAATCTACGAATTGAAAGACGAATGCAAGCTATAATGAATTTACCTAATGCAATGTAAACTATGTTTTTGGAGTTTTCTGAATATTTGGAACAAATTAATCTAAAAAAAGGGAAATTGCTTTTAAATGAATTAATCTATGAACTTTGAAAGCAAATTACTCTAAGAATGCAAGATCTATCTATCCTATCAAGGAAAAGGCAACAAGATTACTGATCCCAAGAGCAATTTTGATTTTCTAATTACTACAAATTGAAAGAAAGCATAAAGGAACCTAGATACGCATGAGCCTCCACTACCCTCAGAAATCCTTGTGATGGCAACCTTGTATCCTCTTGTAGCAGCGGGGAATCCTCTTGGCGACAAGACGACAATGGAAGCAAAAACAAGATTTTGAAGCTTTGCAAAAAGAGCTCAATGAGAGCTTTGTTGAGCACTATGGCTTGAAATGAGCAGTGTATGGACACGTGATGAGCTTTATGTGAAATCTATATGAAGCAATTAACAAAACAAAAGGCTCATATGTCCTGTATGAGCATGAGAATGTTGAATGTGGAGAGCAATAACTTGCAAGAGTTGTGTGCACAAATGAAATTGTCTCCCTTTATACTTGAAGGAGGGGGGTATTTATAGGTTAGAAGAATGAATGAGAGGTGAAGAAGAAGAAGAATTAACTCAATTTGATTTGAGAGTTAACACAGAGGATTCAAGAGTGATCTGGGCTAAAATTGGAGTGATCTACGCAGTAAAAGATTATCACTCAAGAAGTCAAGAAGGAGTGAATGGGAATACATGAGCTATTAATTTAAGGTAAAATAGAGCTAATTATGCATGTTTAGGTGCATGAAATAGTTAACTCTATATTTGGCAAGAAAATCCATGTAAACAAGAAGAAAAACAAGTGAAAACAGAGCTTTTCAAGATAGAAACTCGAGTTTTTCTATGGCTGGAAACAGGACAGGGTCGCCCAAGGGTCACCCCTTTCACCAATCTGGTTGCTCAAGGGGTGACCCATGGGAAACCCACTAAGGAGAGCACTTGGGTTGGATTGTAGGATAGGAGATGGAAGAGGAGGAGAAAAGAAGGGGATTTGCCTCTGGAAAACAGGTCAATCATGTGTGAAAATCCAAATCTCCACTTGCAAAGTAGGATCTCCCTATGGGAGATCTGGAAATTATAGGGGGGGATTTGGATTGGCTGAGTGAAACTAAAAAATGAAAGTGGAAGATGGCTAGGGGGACCTCTAGAAGGTTTCTAGGGGGTGGAGAAGATGAAAAATATTGAGAGATGAAAACTCACCTACAAGATGCATACAAGGCTTAGGAATAGGGTCGCAAGCATAGAAAACGTAAATCGACAAGTGTCAAAAAGTGTCGAAAAGTGTCGACAACAAAGAGAGAGAGAGAGAGAGAGAAAGAGAAAATGACAAAGGGGAAGCAACACAAGATGAAAGAAATGACATGTCACCAAGAGGATTGATGTTGAGAGGATGTTATTTCATGCTTACATGTACGTGAAAAGGATTAAAAATCATCATAGGGGTCCTCGTGGAGGTTGTGTGTGATTTTGGTGCTTACAGACCCTGCTAAGGTTAAGGATATAGTGGATGTGCGTCCACCTAAAATACTCAAACAACTTCATAGCCTTCAATGGAATCTCCAATCTATTTTTCACTTCATAGCACAGCTTGCAGATAAGTGTCAACCATTCCAGCACCTTCTTCAATAAAACACAGCATTTGTATGGGATAACAAGTGTCAAATTGCCTTTGAATAGCTAAGGGAATATATTTCTACACCACCTGTCCTTATTCCACCAAAGCAAAGATAACCCCTCCTTCTCTACATCTCAACAACAGAAACAACAATAGCGACCTTACTAGCAAAGCATGATGAACAAGGAAAAGAGAGAGCTATATATTATATCAGCGACACTTTGGTGACCTATGAGCTAAATTACACTCATATTGAACGAGCATGCATTTCCGTAGTCTTTACCTCACAAAAGTTAAGACACTATATGCTCAATCACAAGACAAAGCTCATTTCCAAAATTGATTCATTAAAATACCTATTGACTAGAGTAGCTCTCATAGGACAGATGGCTAAATGGGTCATGATCCTAAGTGAATTTGACATTGAGTACACAGAACAAAAGGCTATCAAAGGACAAGTAATTGCTGACCAATTGGTTGATGCACCTATCCTGACAGAACAACCATTACTTTTAGAATTCCCATATGAGTCAATATTGACAGTAGCACTAATGACAGATACATGTAAGATGTATTTTGAAAGATCCTACACACATCATGGCTTGGGGGCAGGCTTCTTGTTTGTTACTCGTCAAGGAGACACTATTCCAAAGTCCTACAAAATAACATTTCCATGCACAAACAACGTAGCAGAATATGAGGCCCTTATCACAGGACTTCGCATGGCCATCCAGTGGAAGATTGAAAAGCTTATAGTTTATGTTGACTCCCAGATAGTTATCATACAAGTCAATAATGAATACAAGACAAAAGATGACAAGCTCCTATCAGACAAAAGAATGGTTGATGATTTCAAGGACTACTTTCATGATATCCATTTTGAACAAATACCAAGGTTGAACAACAAAGTAGCAGATGCCATGGCTACTATAGGATCCCTGGTTGACATGAAAAAGGATAGAAAAATATGTGAGTTCCTGATTGAAGAGCTTCCAATGCCAGCCTATGACATCCCACAATATGAGTTAGTATGCGACATCATTGGTCCCCTATCTCCATGGTACCAAGAGACCTATATGTACCTCCATGATAACATCATCCCACCCAACCTAACATCTGCCTAATGAAAAACCTTTATCTGTCGAGCCTCCCATTTCACCATCATAGGTGATAACCTCTACTAAAAAAGTCTTGATGGTACTCTTTTGTGATGCCTTGATTCTAGGGAAGCTGAAGTGGCCTTTCAAGAGGTACACAAAGGTATTTGTGGGGAACACTCTAGTCGACCTACTTTAGCAAAGAAGATTCTAAGGATGGGATACTATTAGCCCACTATAGATCAAGACGCTCATCAATTTGTAAAGAAATGTCTGCCATGCCAGCAACATGGTGATCTTATTCATGCACCATCACAAGAATTACAGTCGATCACAACTCCTTGGCCCTTTTCACAATGGGGGCTCGATCTCGTAGGAAAAATTCACCCACCATCATCAAATAGCCATAAATTCATCATTACCGCCACTGAATATTTCACCAAGTGGGTATAAGCCATTCCACTTACTTACACCACTGGTATCCAAATTGCAAAATTTATCCTCCACTACATAATATGCCATTATGGTATTCCTCTTTCCATCATTACCAATAACAGGAAACCATTTAAGAACCAAGAAGTTTGCACCCTTTGCAAAAAATTCTACATCCAACACCATTTTTCCACACCATATTACCCACAAGGTAATGGTCAAGCCGAAGCTTCCAACAAAACCATCTTACACATTCTGAAAAAGACAGTTAATGAAGCCGGTCGCGACTGGCACCTACAGCTTAATCTTGCCTTATGGGCTTATCGCACAAGCATTCGCACCCTACAAGAGCCACTCCATACTCTTTAGTATTTGGTTCCAAAGCCATTTTGCTTATAGAGGTCGATCTCCCCTCTCTCAGAATTTCATTACAGAATGTCATCACTAAGGAGGAGTATTGAGTTGCATGCCTAAATGAGCTAGAATTGCTGGATGAAAAGCATCTGAGTGCTCTAAATCATCTCCAAGCCTACCAGAATTGCCTCTGCAAAAGCTACAACAAAAAGATTAAGAACCGCCGGTTTGAGATAGGCGAACTTGTCCTTATGTAAAATCAAAAAAAACTACAGGAACACAAAAAAGGAAAGTTTGAGCCTAATTGGTTGGGACCTTATGTCATCACAGCTAGCTATGGATCAGGAGCTTATTAGCTTGCAACACCTGAGGGGCAGCCTTTGGATGCACTGATAAACATCATGCACCTAAAAAGATTCTATGCCTAACCCATCGAGTATCCCAAGTCAAAAAATACAAAAAAAAAAAGAAAAAAAATCAAAAAATCAAGAAAAACCCTAGTGCAATAAAGTTGTCTAATGGTGAAAATAACTTTGGTGACACCTTGGATAAGTACCATGGTGAAAACCTATCTCAGGCACCATGTGTAGTGGTCGGTTCTACCATCTAATAAGTCCTCTTACCCATCACATCATTCCATATCACCTACATCCCATGGCTTGGAATTCTAAAACATTCATCTTCATCACCCCACCCAAGGCAAATTTTTGGAAAGAGGATCCTTGTATGCTCTCCCTATACAGCCTAAATTTTGAAAAATCCAAAAACATCACAAAAACAACACAAAAATCCAAAAAAAATAGAAAAGCCAACAAAAAGCCAAAAACAATAGAAAATCCAAAAACCCAAAAAAATCAAAAAATTACAAAAACCCAAAAAATAATTCCAATTATCCAAACCATCCAACATCATCTCATCTACCCCAAACCATTCCTACATCATCACTAAAAACCAGAACTACATATTCATCATCACCCGCATCTAAAGTGCCTTGATCCCATGGACACAGGGTATGTAGGCATTCTGGAATATGAAGGAAGTATCCAGTACTCAGGTACAAAATATGCACCCATCCAACCCGCTTGGATGGTCCCTATTTTTCTAAGCTTACTAAATCCAAGAATAATATATGGGCTAAGCATACTCTTAAACACAACATATCTTACGCAAAACCATCAATCAGCAAACCAACTACAATCAGGACATCTGGCCTACTATCTTTTTGCCTATCTTTCAAAATTTATCCAACAATATCCAACTGATTCTCATCTTAACAGATATATCGTTCCTACAATAGGCACAATCCATCATCCTATCAACACTTATCTTGGCAAGAGATACAATGGTTGTTTGTATGGTTCGTTGGTCTTTTTGATTATTGATTTTTATCTTTGGTCTCATTTTAGGGATCATTCCAAATCTACCTTGATATCACTATATCATGGTACATGGCGGAAAACACCTAGAATAGGCCATGGTCATTGTTTTCTATGCCGTGCTTGTGGGATGATCTCATTACTCCAAGTATGGTATTCATATCTTGAAGATGTAAGGTCGATTCTAGCATATTGTTCTCCTTTTTCATCTAAGGTCAATCATACCTTCTATGTACTAAGGATTTATGCTATGAGTCCCCTTCCCTCATCTAGGTAGGATTATACTACCTTGGGCATGCATGGGATCATCCTATTGTTTGCGGGTCTAGTCCATGCAAAGACGGATATATAACATCACCTTGGTCCTTCATACCTTAGTAAAAATATTCCCTTTTGCTATAATAAATCTAGAAATGCTCTCAAAAATGTCAACACAAATACTTATCCTAGCATCCCATAGCCATCAAATCAATATCTAGACTTTGCATTTAACCAACCTAATCTCATCAACAATCCTAACAAGCTTCTATCCCTCATGCCACAACAAAACCCCTCTAACAACATGGCATCTAGTGACCTATCCTAACCATCCCCAAACCAATCCCAACCATCCCTAGACCAATCCCAACCATCCCCAAACCAATCACAACTATCCCTAAACCGATCCCAACCATCCCTAAACCTATCCCACCCATCCCCAAACCTATCTCAACTACCTAACCCCATCTCCCATGGTTCTAAACATTACAATGTATCATGACAAAAATCCATCCCATCATATCATTATTGCATTTCATTATCCATTATCATTATCTATTTCATTATCCATTAGCATTATCCATTACTATTTATCATTATACATTAACCATTGAATTATTCATTAACCATTTCATCCATACATAATATATGTTTATTAATCTAAGCATATACTTTGTTACATTTCCATTTCATCCATGCATAATATATGTTTATTAATCTAAGCATATATTATGTTACATTTCCATTTCATCCATACATAATATATGTTTATTAGTCTAAGCATATATTCCATTACATTTCTATTTCATCCATACATAATATATGTTTATTAATCTAAGCATATATTCTATTTCATTTCTATTTCATCCATACATAGTAATCTAAGGATATAATCCAAATCATAATCCACATCATAATCTACATAGGCATACATCTATCAAATCATAAACAAACATCCATAATCATACATATGCATAAACCCATAATCCATACATCAATACATAAACAAGATCATAATCATCAATAAATATAAATGCATCCATATCATATATCACCACCAAAAATATACATCGCTCAAAACAAAACAACGGATAAATGTCATGATACAAAATGCCTCGAAGGCCAAAATACATCAAAGCTCGAAGGCATAAGACATAGAATTAGGAACCATGGGCTGATGACCCTCTGGCAGAGTCAGTAGGAGAACTAGGTGGATGATATGGTGGTGGCCCCATAGGTTGATGCTGCTGAGATGGTGGTTGTTGCTGAGGTGGCGGCTGCTGAACTGACTGCTGAGATCGCCTCGATCTCTATGAGCCTGACATCCCTTATCTACTCCTCTGACTATAACTAGGAACCCGCTGACCCTCAGGTACTATGGTATAGTAGGCCCCATAGTAATACTCATCTCTAGCCCGTTGCTCGGAAAGCTACTCCTGCAACTATTGTATCCGCTGCTGAGCGGCAAAGTAGGTAGTCCACATTTGAGTCATATTGGTGCCAGCTATAACACCCTGCATGCATGTAATCTCAGCTTGCATCCTAGCAATCTACGCCTCGGCCAGCTGTGCTCTGACCTCAACACTCTGCAACCTCACCTCGGCCCCTTGTCGCAGTACAATCTTTGCATCCCTCTCACTAGTAACATGCACTAACTACACTTGCATCTATCCTTGGAAATGGCCTATCTGGGCCTATAGGATCTGTATCTGTGGGTCGCCATCTCCACCACTCAGTCCATCTAGTAGGGCCTATACCCCCTGTAACCTTTGCAGATGTGTAAGAGCATTATCTCGCTCTATCATCACCTGCGTCAAATCTTGTCGATGTCTAGCCACATGATTCTCCAAGCTGACCACCTATGCCTACAGGGTCTCCACCTCCTCCTCTCCATCACCTCGCATCTGTCGATGCCCAATACGAAACACCAGTATCATGTCCTTGTCCTGGCATCCCTATGCCTGAGGGTCCTACACCTGAAGTGCCTACACTTGATACCCTGGCACCTGAAGTGCCTACCTGTTATGATGCCTGTTGTTGTGGGGCCTATTGTACAGGTGCCTGCGGTACCTGCTGAGGTGGTGCCTATGGTGGTGACATTTGTCCATGCCCCTATCCCTATTGTTGAGGTACATATTGTGGCGGTACCTGTCCTCTCCTTTCTGCCTATCCTACAGCCAAAACATATATACCATCCCCCTCATCGATAGGTACCTCCTCAATAACATACGCTATCGTCACCTCATCTCCCCTTCCTCCTCCTCATCCTCCAACATCAAATCTAGCTCAACCACTAGATCAGTCAATCAAACAAGCCTCCATACCTACCACCATTGGTCATATGCTGGAGTCATACAAGCATCCACCACTTGACTACCCCAGTCCCACTACACTAGTTGCAGTGTCACCCAATCCACTAATGCCACCTGGGGTTGAATCTGTGTCAACCATGCTGGTACATCCTGGGGTGTCCTTGCAAAAATGGCCATCACCTGAGGTAGATCTTGTACCTTCCTGAATTATCGCATCACCCGTGATGGAATATATCGATCTATCATATGGTCTCCCCCCCATCAAATAGTGAGGCTGAAATGTGAAAGGCATATGGATATGATCATCAGCCCACACCTCTACACCTATATAGGGTCTCCAGATAATAGAATCCAGATCATCAAATACCCACCACCAGTAACGTAGCTGCCCCATGTGGGTATGTGTAACAGGTGGCCTATACAAAAACATGTATGCCTCAAACTGAGCCCGATGATAAGTTAACATAGTCCGTGTGATGTAGGAGCATCCAAAAGCATTCAAATCAATTGAGATAGTTAACAGTAAATTACAGAGTACCGAGAGAGCGACCTTGGAGAATACTGCATTTTACCGCATTTGTATATTAGTGGCTGCGGAGCTAGACTTAGCATATAGACATAGTCATCTACAACATATCCAAAATTTAGTTCATTTGGGTTTGATTTCAAAAAGATATCGTTATCAAAAGATTACATGCTTTCACTTGTTTTCACATAGCAAAGTCGACAGTGTTTAGTGAAGTCTAATCAGCTCATGGAGCAATTATGTGACTTGTGAAGCTTAAAGGAACATCATTCAAGAAATTTTAGGACCTAGTCGACCTTCATGGAGATCCGCATGAAGTTCTATGCACCAGTAGAGAAATACCTTATGTTTAGGTGCGACCTATCCATGTCTACATGTTTCATGAGGACAATTAACTCTAGGCTGACTTCTTAATGTTATGAAGACTTACGGAGGATATAAATGAAGGATAATGATTTGTTACCAGGCAGCAGTGATGAAATAATCAAGTATACGAAGATATGAAGCAAGATCATAAGTGTTTTGATCCGAAGAAGAAGTAGAAGTGAAACAGAGAGCAGAGCAATGAGAAGAAGTTATAGAGCAGAGAATTGATAAACAGAAGGAAGAAATCATGAAAGAGTATTCTTATATGAATCTTTTGTAACCCTGGGTTGCAGCCTAGCATTTGTAAAAGCTTGAGTGGCATGTGTAAAGTGTTTTGTGATCATAATATAAGAAGAATGAGCTTTGAAGGCTAGGTTTTTCCCTTTTAGGGTTTTCCCAGGATATATCTTGTGTCATGTGCTTATGAATGCCCCTTTCTTTCTATTGTTAGTTATTTACTTATGTTTCATCTCTGATTGATCATGTTGTTAGTTGTTTAAGGCTACAATGTTGGATAGTCCCTCACCGGACCCTCCTACCTTGACCGCACCACCATGTAATCGTAATATGCTCCCATGCTCACACATGGAGCGATGTAACCCTAGCTAATAAAGCCCTATCCAAATGATACACCACCAGATGCATCTCATGATATAGTTGCACCAACAAGCAATGCCTCCATGCAAATATTGTCTCCTGAGTGATCATAGCCTTGATCACTCTGCCCCAACCAACCAAAAAGCCCTGCAATCGTCAATCCAGAAGCACAATCCCTCCAATCACTGTACGCACAAATAAAGTCTACCGATCCACCCCAGCCAACAAAGCCCGCGCATAACTCATATGTCGTTGGTCATCAATATATACTAGATGGTCAAGTGCAAATGTCTTGTCCAAAGCTGCCACTCCCGAAGGTACATCATATGTCACTCGATCTCCTCATATGGGAAGCCTCAAGATCCTCCATACATCCTCTAGGGTGATCGTGATCTCACTCATAGGTAGTAAAAAGGAGCATGTCTCACTCCTCCACCTCTCCACTAGGGCCATCATCATAGCCCTATGTGCCCGTATCTAGGGCACCTCAGCAACCGTTTGTAACCCTATCATCCCTAATCGAGCTAAGGTGGCCTGGTCAAACTATGACCATAACATCATCACTGACGGGACTCGCCGCTCCCATGACTGCAAAATCCAGCCTGGAATCTACATCCAAAAATCACAAAAAATAGCTTTTTTTTCCAAAATAGCGCTATGACGCTAATCCATAACCCTATGGAGCCAATCTAGAGCTTGGCGCTAATTCTTGGCCACATAACGTCACTATAAGAGAAGGAATTAATTCCTTAGCCTTTGGCGCTAATCCAAAGCTTAGCACTACAACTCGCCTACATGGCGCTAAACCTCCATTAACCTAAAATTTTCTCCTATTCTTCGTGCTAATGCAGAGCTTGGCGCTAAACCCAGCCCTTATGGCGTTAATTGAGAGCTAGCACTACTCTATGGTGCTAAACCAAGAGCTCCCAAACCCTAGGCACTAAACCAAAGCTTGGAGCCAAAACTACGCCGGATGGCGCTAAACCATCCAAATGGATACTTTTACCCCTAGTGCTAAATGAGATGATGGCGCCAAAACTTAGACAGATGGCGCTAAGCCATCTGAAAAACCCCATTTTGCCCTGGCGCTGATCTAGAGGATCACGCTAATCTGCCTAATTATGGTGCCACACGGCTGTGAAATGGTGCCATTCTACCTAACTACCCATTTCCCAAGCCCGTAAACTACCTAAAACACAAAATCACGAAGCTAGGGTTGACCAACATACATGTGGGTCTCCCAGCGGTGATCTACCATAGTCATGCACCCTCTCAGATCAATGTCAGTAGCATGGGAATGGAGGTTGCACCATGTCTTCTTCTCCTCTTATCTCATCCAATAAGCTCAGAGTGTGTAAATGTGGCACTTTGGGCCCACACTTTCTATATATAGTTGCCATGTCATACCCCCATACACCTTTTTCTCTCCCCAAGTCACAAAATGTAACCTTTTTCACCCGTTTTTCTTCCTATCCACCTAATTTTCCATCCTCTATCTATTTTTCACCATTATTTCCTTCTTTTGAGAGTTCACCCCAAAGAATTTAATTTTTTCACCTAACCTCTCAAGGGGGCATCCCTCATCCATTTCATTCCTTCTCGGCAACTAGGGCAAAATTCTTTGACTTGACGCCATATTCCTACTAGGTCACGATGCCACATCAAAGAGGGGCAAATGTAGACACCTAAAAATGACTTAACCCTTCAACCGCTCTTCGACGTCATCTGCATCACTAATTTCCCATCTAATTAATTAATTAAATTTTTAATCAATTAATTATCCTATCCAACCCATGAACCATCCATTCATCCTCCATACCATCCATTCATCCTCCATCAATTAACCCCTAAAATTGAATTAATTAAATTAATTCAGCATTACACCTTACTAACATCATCCCAATTAATTAAATAAATATGCAAAATATTAATTTGATTAATTTTTCCACTTTTCTAAACCCAATTAATTAGGTAAATTATACTTATCTAATTAATCTTCCCTACTAATTAGCCTACACCTAACCTAGTTGATTAAATAGCTATTATTTAATTAGCTACCCTAGCCTACATGACCCTTAGACCTGGATAAATTAAATAAATCATTATTTAATTAATCCTAAACCCTTATTAGCCCACTCACTATTTTTTTCCAGCCACATTAACTAAGTTGATCACCCTGATTAACTTGGTCAAATCTCACTTAACACCTTCTCCCACACCCACAAATAAAAAAATTTAAAAAATACTTAACCCCTCCAACTCATTCTTTCCATTTTTATGTTAAAACATCTTCCACCATTTTAGCTTACAAATGTAAGGTCCCAAAAATGTGCATGTGTCACATGACCTTCACATTCCCACATAAAATGGAATTTTTAATTCCACCTCGTCCCAAGGAAATTAATTTTTAATTTCCTCACAGATCAAAATCACATTAAGTGCAAAGTCCTCCATAAAATGAATTTTAAATTCATTTTTATTCTCCACCCTCTAAATTTGACGATCAAATCTTGACCCTCCATCTCACATCCAATCTCATCCATTGATCTCAACAATCATTCTCCGCCATTGGATAAAAATCCCCTCTAATTTGCCTATAAATACAAGCCTCCACATGCCATTTCATCATCCAATTTTAGAGCAAGATTACCATGCTAAAATTTCTCCCAATTTTCTCCATCTTAGCTAGGTTATGCTAGAATTTGTGGTGCATTTGAGAGCATTTCACATTCTAAGTTTAGTTTGGGTAAAGCAAAGAGCTAGTGGGTGCAAGTTCCTCAACCTTATCAAGGAGTGAGGAGTGTGCAAGATTCTACAAGGTATAATTTGTGTTTTGCTTTGCTTATTTCATGTTTTTGCATCTTTCACATTCTCTCATCTTCAGTAACAATATAATGAAGCTTATACAGTTTGATACTTCTATCTCAGCCAATATTTTAAATGCATTCATCTAAGAATGTAGGCAGCTATCCCACCTAAGGTAGAAGCTTGAACACATAAAGAAAGAATCCATATTGTTCAAAAAATACACATACATACCTCCCTACAAAGCTTATTGTCATAGGAGGACTGACACCCTTGTAGATGCTAACTTCTACAACCCAAGATAGACTAATTTTCTCATTGTCCTGCTCATGTGCCCCTAAAGAAAGAGTCAGTTTTCTCATATATAAACTTATTTGTTCATAACTACTCGTGGCCTCTTCTTGGGCATGCCTAGAATTGGGTGATATGGAACTTGTCACCCCTCCTCCACTCCTAAAATCTAGGGAGGCAGGGTGGAGGTTGATCCACTAAAACCTTTTGAAATTTCCCCAATAAAAGAACGAGGATCTTTAATTAATTTTGTTTATACTATGCCTTAACTAAATGCATTGTTTCACACAAAGAAAAAGGCATTGATATGCATTTTGAATGCTAAAATATGCATCCAATGGGTAAAGTATCAATTATGGTACCCTTTAAAACTGACTTACACAACTTAGATCTCATGACAAGAATAGACTTGAAAGGTCGACTACTCAAGTTGACTAGATAAATAGATGCGTATAGAACTTCTTGAATACTAACATGGAAAATAAATTTGTCGACATGGTGGGTGACAACCTCATGCAAGAAAAAGATGATCATGACAATAAAGCATCATTAATGTGACCAAAAAACATAAAGACTAAGAAGCACACCACAATCGATATAATCTCTAAGTGAGTGTGAGTTCCATGATAGCATGTTGATCACTTATCTCTCGCAATCTATTTCCCTCTCCCCAATGATGCTCTCCCTCCTCGTCTGGGAGGGGGAAAACATTGTCCCTGCATTCACCTCATTCACATGACAAGTAGTTAGTCCATCTCATAAATCAATTAAATGCAATAGTAATATCTCATATAACATGTCATTGCATATTCCATAATGTAAAATAAACTCATTTTCTAAGCTAGCATAACTTCACATCAATATATCTATTTCTTTTTCTAACTAGCAATTTCTAAAATAAAATGATGAAGTAAGTTTGCTTAAAAATGGGGTGTAACACTCGTCATCCACTTCGTCCTCCAATCCACCATCTACCCCACTATCCAATTCCCCCACTAAATCCAAATCATCCTTTCTCCAAGGACTCCTTGCTAAGAGTTCATGAAAAATCATGGAAACAAACTTGTGGAGTCATGCCACCTCACTCCTCCCCAATAACCTAAATGTGTCATTGATGACCCCATCATCCACCTCACCCCCATCAAAACCAAATCACCATTTTCCTCTATTCTATCCAAAGTCCTATCCAAAATATTACCCACTTCTCCATCTACCTCATCTGAGGAGCCTATTCAAATAAATTAAACTACATGCTCCTCCCGCATTACACCATCCACGCAAACTCGGCTATGTCAAGAGCCTAGTCCAAAGCATGTGGAAACGCATACCCCCTTCCTAATCATAATCTAAGCATCCCATCTCATCCTATCCCCGATCCTTCACCATCTCCCATCGATCCCCCATCATACCTCTATCGCCCATCGACCCCATCCCAAATCCATCATCCTATCCTCTTGGTTCCAAAACCTTCCTCTGTGATGGTTCCCTCATAGGAGAGGAAAAACCTTTCTCCACCACCCATCCTCCCTCATCTAATAATGGACTCGAGTCTTGTTTCCAAAACAACACCCATTCCATCGCACATCGCATACTCCAAAACATGAACTATTAAGGTAAAGGCTTAGGCCTTCACGAACAAGGAATATTGGAGTCCATCCATGTCAAAATCCATCCATGTGTGCATGGCCTTGGTTATATATCCAAAGGAAAACAATCCAAGCACGTTGATACCACCCCCATGCCTCCTAAATCCACTTCTTCCAATCCCAAACCTGGTGCATCTCATCACACCCCCAAATCATATGCTACCATCCCTCCTCCTCCATCTTATTCCATCCATCAATCCAAAAATCATGCGACCCTATGTCCCCCATCTTACCCTATCCTTAAAGCCAAATGTCATCCCATCCCTAAATCCACTCCTCCCAACTCCTAATATACCCATCCTCAAATCCCCTCATCCCCCCATCCTCAACACCAGTATCCATAAATCTTGTCTCCATGAATCATTATCCCCCAAATTCCTACTCAAAATAAACAAGCGCACACATCGTCCAAACATGAAGCTACCATCAAACCCATGGGATTCAAAAATAATAATTTGGATGCCTCCCGCATAAAACAACAAATCCACAAAAGCCTAAAAGTTATCATGTTGTAGGGCATCGATACATAAAATCCAAGCAAAATCCAAAATCTAAAAGGCTACAAAATCCCACACCCCCAAAACCAAAAACAAAAATGGTATGGGTCCCCAAACAAAAATCACTAAATCCAAGTGGAGCATCCCAATCCCATTCCGTCCATGAATCCCAAAAATCCCACTCCCCATCATAAAATCCTAAAAATCCTAAGTCCATTTGGGTCCCTAATTCCCAAATCGGCACTCCCATTATCTGCCATGCTAATCCCAAAAATTTATCATGAATACCAAATCCCCATTACTCCCCCTCAAAATCAAATGCTTCCAAATCCATTACGATGTGTGCAGCCATTGGTCTTGGTTCCCCTCAACCCCACAACATTCCTGCATACCTTCCTCCCCCCATCCTACATTAACTATCCCACATATCTCCCCCATCATATCCCTATGGTCCATACTTTTGCATAATCCATCCATCATTTATCCCCTCATCCATCATCCACTCCCATCCATAATCCATATCATAATCCACTATCTACCTATCCCCCATAGATACCATCCATTCCATCTCTATTTCACACACCTATCTACCAACATCCATGCTCATAGTGCCACTTGACATGGTCCATATGCAACATCCATCCAAAATAAGACATTATTACCTCCTCTTGGAAATGATTCTTGAGTCCCCATCTTCCTCCACATCTCTTTATCCCTCCTTCCATCCATCCCATCCCATCCAAAAATCCAAAAAAATAGAAAAAATCAAAAAATTCAAAAATTCAAAAAAGTAAAGATAAAAAATTTGTCCAATGGTGAAAACCACTCCTTGTGGCGCCTTGGGCAAGTACCATGATGAAAACCCCTTGGGTGTCATGTGTAATCCACCCTCCTCTATTTGCACCCTACACTTGGGGGCAACTCTCGTCAAGCCTATCATTTCCCCATCCATCACATATCCTTATCTTGTCCTCCCATCCACTACCTTTATCCATCTATCCTATTGTCTTCCATCCCTTATCTTCCATCCTATCCATTATCTCCTTATCCGTGTTATCATACTTTCATGCTTCTTCCCCGTTTGTGATCCTAATAAGGATAGGGACAAAATATGTGAGACACATGCCTTGGACACCTCTTGATATCCATCCCTTCCAAGCATATTCTTCACACATCCATCTCACCCATGCATCTCAACACCTTGTCATGAGCAACACATATCTAGAGTGGGTCATCTTCTTCTTATGTGATGTAGTCCTTGGAGCTCACATCTGATTTCCCATCATCCATACATCATCCACTATCTCATCATCCTCTATCTTTCTCCTAGTCCACCTATCTCATTGGCCTCTCCCCGGTTTGTGGTTTTGCTACAATTCCAAAGGTTGAAGCGTCCCTTACCCCATTACATCTGATCCCGCTCTGTCCATCTATCCTCTATCCTCCATCCACCTATCCCCCCATCCTCATCTTATCCTCCCCCTGACCGTGGTTTTGATAGCTTGAATACAGTCTGAGCACTATCTTCCTCCCATCTATCTCACAATCGTTTAATCCCTTCATCCTTTCCTTTTACTCCCTATCCACTATCACATATGCCTTATCCCCTTATTATTAATCCTTCATATCCATTATCCCTTATCTCCTTATCATTTCATCCAAATATTCATCGCATGCATCATTTATAGACTTGGATTTCCCTTGTCATTAGTATTTAGCTAAAGGCTACCTACACGCAAACCAATGCATCCCTCCCAGCAATCTTAATCCCCCAAATATCCAAATCTCCCTAACAATCCAAAATCACAAGACAATCCTTATCATTGTGCATCGCAATCTAGTTATATCCTATTGCACTATCATCCAATCACATACATGGTCTTGTTCCCATTCTTATTTTGATCCAAGTCATCCATCATCATCATCAAGATATATCATTCCCAATCCTCATGTTGTTCTTATCATCAACAACACAATCCAACATCATCAATTCATCAATCTTTGGCTTTTTAGCTTGACCAAGGTCAACATCATGTTTGTCTTTGTATCTTTTTTTGCATGGATGCTTTCTTGTGTGTGTGCATTATCTTTTATCTTGCATTAGCAGCAGTCCCTATAACCTACCTGCCAAAACGGTATCATGGTGCTATACAGCATAGGGTTGCTTGTGACCTTATCGATTGGCTTTTATGCATGGGACACATTGTCACCCCAGTTCCTTATACCCTAGTGCATAACATCTCATGCCATGTTAAATAAAGATGGTTCTCATTTATCAGTACAACATAACACATAATTCATGGAGTCGAGAATTAGCTTGCATCCATCCCTTTCTTCCATTTTCCCTTCATCGCAACCTTGAGCCTCTTTAGAGAATTTTTGTATAGGCTATTTCCAAGAGGGTTTGGGTTGAAACTCTACATCCCTCGTAAAGAATTCATGTCTAGCATATTTTTTGAAAGGTTTGGGCTAAACCTCTTCATCACTTACCCATCTTACATCCATCCATTTTCCCCCCCAATCCTTTTATCTTCCCCATCACCCCTCCCTCCCATCCCCTGCATCTCAATCCATTCTATCTCCTTCAAATCCATGTGGTATTTTAAATTCCACTATCTTCTTTCTAATCCAACCATCTTCATCCTTTCAAGAGCACACCCACATTCTTTGAACCCTCCTAACCTCTCGAGGGGGCATCATCCCTATCATCATCCTTACCATCATCCCTCCTTGTCACTCTCACTTCAAGTGGTTGGGGCATCATCATCCCTAACCCTACCATCTTCTTCTATCCAACCTAGTGCTATGTTGTATCTTTCTTTGAAATTATGCTACTTCGCAACACCATCTCAAAGAGGGGCAAAATGTAGACACCTAAAATTGTCCACTTATCGTATTTTCACTATTCATATTCATCCCTAAATATCCCTAGACTGCATTTCCTCCACAATTAATTGAATAAACACATGCTTAGATAGTTAATTATCCAATTCCCTTCAAACTGTGATTTTACACAATTAACTGAATAAACACATGTTTAAACAGTTAATTATCCAATTCCCTTCAAACCATGATTTTACAATGTTTTATTGTCAAAATCATTAGTCACATACTTTTCACTATTCATTTGTACCTGCATTGGTACCTACATCGGTACTTATCCCCAGCCTAAATGATTTATTAATCATTTATACCCTTCCCCTATAGTCCAAACATTAGATAAATTTAATTTATCTATTATCCCCTTTTCCCATCCCATGAATTAAATAAATATATCTATTTATTTAATTTCCTATTTTCTACACTTTTGATTAGGTGACCTAAACCTAATTAATTAGCTAACCTACTACTTACACATTCCATTGTCCTAAACTAACTCTAGTCAAATCCTCCCCATCCTCCTATGTGTACAAAGGCATGGTCTCTTGTACAAGACCACATGGGTCTCTTACAAAGGTATGGTCAAAGTCCTTTGTACAATAGTCCTTTTGTCCTCATTCAATCCCACCCCTTCACTTTATCCAATTCACTTTTCCACCCTTGATTTCCTCTCAATCCAAGGACATACCTTCTCATCCAACCAATGCTTGCCACTTGGCAAGTGCTCATGCATCCTAGCCTCTCAACAATCATCCACCCTTGATCCTTCAATCCAATCTTGACCATGTCCAATCCTCATCCCAAAATCCTATAAATCCAACCCATCACAGGCCATTTTCAAGACTCCGTGAAGTGTAATGTTATGCTGCTATTTTGAGGAGCCACCTACATCAAACAACATCAAAGAGCACATCCACTTGAGCAAGGTTTGCATAGTAACTAGTATTTTTTAGTTTCCTTCTTGTTTTGCATTCCTTTTTGCTCAATCTAAGTATATTAGGACTTGCATGAAATAGGTCAATATTGCTTTGATTTGTTTCTTATGTGCATTTTCTAGTGTATACAGACATACCCCAATCCAAAACATCACATATAGTGATAAACATATAAAATCGCAACATAAGTATCCAAGATATGTAATTAGAACACCTCAATGGCCATGGAAGGCCTCATCGAAAGGTTTGATGCATAAGATCAAAACATACACATCCCATAACACACTTACCAATCACTCAATACAAAATAGAATATCTAGAATTGAATAATATACAAGGTACATACACTAGTGGGAATTACAAAGAAACTAGTCATTAACTATGTACTTTCTAAATCTGGTCTACCTTATCTGGTGTGCAATTTTTGCAATATGATTAAAACTTTCAAACTCTTAATTTTTGACTGCTTGTATGCTCGTAATCTTTGGACTACATTTGTTAGTAATAGTTTGGGTTGGGACATCAAAAATAGTTTGGGCATGAAATATGATTTGGGTATGTGACTAAATTTGATGAGATCCTTAATATTTTTTGGTTAATTTTATCTACTAAGATCCTCTAACATATCTTATTAAAACAAAATAACGAAATATTGAAATATTCCAAAACAAAATAAAATACCTTATAGAATCTCTTAATGAGGTCACACTCCTTCAAATTTTGATATGAGTTACTATGATTTTAAAAAATTCCTATGCATCTAGATTCTTCAGTTTGTTGTAAGAGGGTCCAACTACTATGTATAAATAAAAAAGAAATAAAGAAACTCATTTCTAGTATCACAACAAAAGGAAAGGTAATGAAAAGTTTGTCGAGGAATACATTGAGTTTCAAAAAGAATACTTGAAAACTCAAAGGTACAACATCCTTGAACTGTATGAAAATAAAGAGACCAGAAAATGAACAGGTGGAATTAGAAATTGTGCAGCAAAATAATGTTGTTTCAGCTGGTCCAATAGATCCTCATGGTGAACACATTTCCTTTGAACTCTATCATTGGAGCACTAGACTGTGATTTCTATAAATGCAGCAATAGAATAATCGACTGTGAATTTTCTATTAGTGGTTCCTCTTTTTACATGATACTTATGTAGCAAATGTAACTGTTTAAATCCTTCTCCCAAACAATATATGTTTGCCTATGTTAGGTGGATCTTTATTTCTTTTGTGACAGTTGTTTCATTTGTCATATCTATTTTGTAATAATCATCTTGTTTTGCTGGTGTTCTACATCTGATAGCCACAGTATATTGTAACAATATTTTTTTTTTTATTCTTTAAACTTTACCAATTTAGTTTTCAGACATGACTCCATACTGCCCACTAATTTTGTTAAGATTAACTACCCACTGTTTTTTAAGATCAACTATACTTTTTTAGTTTTAATATATGACTAGTTCATTTTTAAAAAAATACACCCTTAGCTTGCATGCATCTTCCTCCCCTCCATAACAGCCAAGACTTCCACTAAGGAAACTAAGCTTACAACCTAATCACTCTTCATCGTGAAGAATAAAGTCTTCTTGCTTATTTGCAGGTTGCTCATAGTCTTCTCTGTTTTAGTCTACAGATGAATAGATTTCACTGAACATGATGAGAATACAGAGTAGACGCATAGACCATTTTTACTTCGTTTCTTTTTCTAAGTTTCTTGTAATTGAAATCTTTTTACTTTTTTTTTAAGAGCTGGCTAACAGTTCTCTTAACTTTGGTGCCTAAATGTTATTACTAGTCTGCATCTACTCTTGTAAAGAACTTTGCAACGGTTTTTTCTTCTTCATCGAATCGCCATGGGTTAAAGAACTTTTCAACGATTTTTTCTTCTTCATCGAATCGCCATGGGTTATGATAGCATTTCCTCTGAATCCGAATTTTCAATCTGGTTGATTTCTTGGTGAATTATTGGATTTGGATGTGAAGAAGCGATCACCTCCCCACTGAATAATGCAGAATTATGTACATTTATTCAGAAGTTTCCCTGTTGGTGAACAGATTTTGTGGGCATCATTGCCGACAAGAGGTACTTCAATGTCTTTAAGCCGACATGTCCAGCTAATAGATAATCCATGCCCCGTTCAATCAGCTTAGCTTGTCTACGTGAGAGTAAATCCAAACACTCTGGTGAATACGAACCTGAACAGCGATGGAGTTCAGACAGAAATTTTGGACTTTGCATGAATTCTACATCATCGTCTTTGTCTATTTGCAAGGGATAAGCCAAGACACGAAGAAATGGACGCACTTAAATATCATCCATTTCAATGGTTAAACAGTCAATAGTAATTTTACACCTCATTCACAACAAAAAGTGTTAAATATTTGTCCTCTTTTTATTGGTCAACATTGACCTTTGACTGTTGAAGTGGATGATATTTAAGAACAGCCGTAGAAATGGAAAGGAAGGTCTATGATGATTGCACGTATCAGATCCCCTCCACCTCATAGATGGACAGTCCTTACCCCTCTCTATAGTTAAACCCTTGCCTTGAAGATAGAAACTGAATTTTTATTTTTGAGAACTTTAAGAATATGAGATAACTCCTTGGGCCAAAAAAATGAGAGAATTGAATTCTATGTAAACCAACATACTTTAGCAATGTGGGACAGTGGCCCCAATTCGTAATAAGCCTTTGGTGGATTGCACACCACAAGAGTTTAAAGGGCAACAAATTGTATAGAGATTGGGAGAAATAAGGGGTGTTCGACTCTTCCAAAGTTATGGCAGATATGGCCTAACTTAACTTACAAAATGTCCCAAAAAAAAGGATAGAAGAGATCAAGAAATTAGAAGTGGCTTCAAGAGATTAAGAGATGATTTGATAAGAAAATCTAGTGCAGAACTATAGTAGCAACTCAACATATGATTCTTCTACCAATTATAGTTGTTTCCCCGTTAGTTTCTCAAGTAGACCCCTCATCAAGCGCTCCTCCCATGAAGGTGATAATTGTTGAAGATGCCCTCAAAGATGTCACAACAAAAAACTTCAGCAATAGATAGAGTGGTTGAAAGTCCTAGTAGAACATTTGAGGAAAGAAAAGGAGGATGCATTTGAGCAAGTGAATTTGTTCAAGGGAGAAAAAGATTCAATCAATAGTAAAATTAAGGAAACTCTTAGGGATTTGTTTCTCCCTAAGATTAAAAGGCGTAATTCAATCTATTGAGTTCCATATCAACATGAATAAGGTAAGGACTCGATTTAATACTTCTCAATGAATAATTATCCTAATTAAAGAGAAATGGTTTCCTAGAGCCCCAACTATCACTAATGTGTCAAATAGGCAAGATGGATGGATGATGTAGATCCTAATATCAAATTAGTGGATGAGACCCTACATGATATGTTTAGATTGATTAAGAAGGTAGATTCCTACATTGCATATGTGGGAGAAGTCATTAAGAATAAATTTGCCATCATTATATACATGTTCAAGCACACAATATGTAGCCCTATAAATGAGGATAAGATTACAAAGGACATAAATAATTGGTTGATTGAGATGGCTTACATGATAAACACTTGGCCTTCCTGTTATTAAGTAGATACATTATGCATTGGAAAATGTCACTCAACTCAATACTAAAATTGAGTTATATTTGAAGAATATGAGATCTATTGGCGATGATGGATGGATGGAAACCTTGGGAGAAATTGAAAATAAAGGCAATCCATCTACCACCAAACATTGACTAGGCTAGTTTGGTCACTCAATTTGGCCAGTAAGTAGCCTAAGGTAGTTTTGATTTAATTTTTGGTGGCATAGTTATTTCATTGGTTCATTCTTTTATTTTTTATTATTTAATTATTTATTCTTGTGTATGTATTGTCTCTTGCATAGGTAAGTTGAACAATATATGCTAAATTATACACTTGTAAATACAATAAGTCTTGTGCAATCCTTGTGTGTTATTTTTGCATTGGCTACAACTATGGTTTGGATTTGACATTACATGAAAATAGATGTTCAACTCTCTAGGCTTGGTCATTTACAAAAATAGAAACTAAATTTTTATTTGGATAAATTAAAAAAATGAGATAACTCCTTGGTTTAAAAAATGAGCTCGAACTAAATTCTATGTAGACCAACATACTTTAGCAATGTAGGGTAGTGGCTCCAATTCATAATAAACCTTTGGTGGATTACACACCACAAGAGTTCAAAGGGCAACAAATTATATAGAGATTGGGAGAAATGTGGGGTGTTTGACTCTTCTAAAGTTGTGGCAAACATGGCCTAGCTTAACTTACAAAATGTCAAAAAGAAGATGAAAGAGGTTACGAAATTGGAAGAGGAAAATATGGGCCTAAGACAAAAGAATATAGGATTAAGAGATGTCTTGATAAGAAAATCTAGTGTATTTATAGTAGCAACTCAACATACATGATTCTTCCACCAACTATAATTGTTTCCCTGTTAGTTTCTCAAGTAGATTCCTCGTCAAGCACTCCTCCCAGGAAGTTGACAATTATTGAAGATGCCCTCAAGGAAGCCACAACAAAAAATTTTAGTAAAAGATAGAGTAGTTGGAAGTCCTAGTAGAAGATTTAAGGACAGAAAGGGAGGATGCATTTGAGCAAGTGGATTTGCTCAAGGGAGAAAAAAATTCAATCAAGAGTCAAATTAAGAAAACTCTAAGAGATTTATTTCTCCCTCAAATTAAAAGATGTAATTCAATCTACTAGATATATTTGGAGTTCCATTGTCAACATGAATAAGGTAAGGGCTCAATTTAAGACTTCTCAATGAATAATTATCCGATTTAAAGAGAAATGATTTCTTAGAGCTCCAATTGTCACTAATGTGTCAAATAGGCAAGATGGATGAATGCTGTAGACCACTAATATCAAATTAATGGTTGAGACCCTACATGATATGTTTAGATTGATTGAGAGGGTAGATTCTCACATTGCATATGTAAGAGAAGTCACTAAGAAAAAAATTTCCAACATTATATACATGTTCAAGCACAAGATGCCTAGCCTTATAAATGAGGATAAGATTAGAAAGGGCATAAATATTTGGTTGGTTGAGATGGCTAGCACGATTCACACCTTACCATCCCAATTATGGAGGGTAACCTTCCTACTCTTGAGTAGATACATTATGCATTAGAAAATGTCACTCAACTCAATGATAAAATTGAGTTATATTTGAAGAATAGGAGCTCTACTAGGGATGATAGATGGATGGAAACCTTGGGAGAAGTTGAAAATAAAGGGAATCAAGCTATTATTAAACATTCACTAGGCTTGTTTGGTCACTCAATTTGGCTAGTAAGTAGCCTAAGGTGGTTTTGATTATATTCTTGGTGGCATAATCCTTTCATCGGTTCATTCTTTCATGTTTTTCATTATTAATTATTTATTCTTGGGTATGTACTATCCCTTGCATAGGTAAGTTGAACAGTATATGCTAACTTGTAAATACTATAAGTCTTATGCAATCCTTGTATGTTATTTTTCCATTTGCTACAACTATGGTTTGGATGTGACATTACATGAAAATATATGTTCAGCTCTACAAGCTAAGTCATTTAGGAAAATCAAAATTTGTAGGTTCTAGGTGTATTTTCTATAAAAGAGTTAGAATAGGAGAGAAAGTGTTGCATGAATGTTGAAGATATTAAAAACCAAATAGTGGAGGGAAATCTCTATAAAATGGGCACTAAGAAAAAGAGTTTGTGTATCTTTAAATTTCATCATCTAAGGTATAGGAGTAAGTGCTACATTGATAAAGGGGAATGATGTCTAATTATGCAATTCCATCTATGTCCCCATAATCATGTTTTGCTCCTTCCTCACCCTCTTCTTCCAAGAGCCAAGACCAAGTGCTCTGTGACATTAAGGAGGAAATGAGGATTATCCTCTTATCTATAAAATAATCATTCCACTTCCATGGCTAGCTACATAATTAAATGGATCTTCTCACTAAGGCCCTCACATTGTTGGCTCAAAACTTGAATAAGGGTGAGTGCAGGATCATGATGGGCCAAACAATACCTCTAAGTGGCAATGAAAATGCTAAAAAATAGACTTAAGCAACTTCACGTGAAAATTCGAATGGCTTATCTACATAATTTAAAAAATATGTAGAAATAAAATTTGTAGGAAACAGAATTTAGTTTATGAGCTACTATTTTTTTTAAAATAAATTTAGTTGGTGAAAATTGGATATTTCAATGAGGCACTACTAAAAAAACTTTTAAAAAAAAGTAGGTGTCATTCCGGCCAACCTACGTATGAGAAAAAAGAATTGAATCTTTAGATACAAATAGAGGACACATGCCCGGATGTGACACATATATTTATTGAAAGGAAGCTAGGTGTGCGAAAATTGCTTCCTATGCTAATCTAATGAGGAGAGGGCTATGCAAATTCAAATTAATCCTTACAACTACAGCAACATAGAACACCTAAACAAGATATTGCAGCAATACACATGAACCAGAAAGAAGACAGAAGAAGAGAGACAAAGATTTACGGTGAGGAAAACCCTTATCAGGTGAAAAACCCCACACTCAGAAACCTGCACAATGTATTAACAAATCTGAAAGTTGTTTACAATACACTTGCAATGCAAGCTTCAATGGACTTCGACACTCGTATCTGGAGTCAACCCAGCAACATAACAATACTTGTAAACCTGTGATACAACTCCCTCTCCAAGTACCTGTTTATATAGAATATACAAGGCAATATTAGTCCTATCTTGGGATGGGCATCTAACTTGGCCTCATGGCCCAAAACCCACGCCTAAGGACACTTGGTCAACATTGTAGGATGTGTCTGACACTTGTCCACAGCTCCCATCCCAAAGAGGTCGCCTATTTCCAAAATGGGCTATGACAGATGCTCTTACGACACTTACGACCGTCATAGAATCTGTCATAGCGGTTACAACTTACAACTGTAAGAGAATCTATCATACACAAGCTATTAATAGCATATTCTCTTACAACATGTCATAGTCCACCTTGGGTGCCCAAATATGCCTTTTTCAAAGATGCTTCATGACACATGTCTTCACCTGTCTTACAAGCTTCTATTTCTAACTCTTACATGTCATAGATTCTGTCATAGGAATCCGTCATAACCGTTTCGGTCAATATTCCCTTACACAACATCCAAGATGCCGACACATGGAAAAATGCTCCTACCACAAAGTGGGACGCCTATCTCCTCATGTGAGGACAAAATTACAAGTTGTCATCTTCCATGTAGGATGACACATCACCGTGCCACATCCCACAATATGACAATATGGAATTTACAATTATTTACAACATAGGCAATTAAATAATAAATACAAAACATAAATAATGCAAGGAATTACCAAGGTTGAGACACCTTAATTCCCAACATTTATGAATTTTTTTTGTAAGTAAATAATTAGTTATGAATTTTTTACTACAACTTTTTAAAAATATTAAAAAGTAATTTTCCAGCCAACCTAACTTAGTCAAAAAATATAAAATTCAAAAAAAAAATTAGACCTATAGCTATCAAAGTATAGAGTGTAAACTTTCAGATTTGAAAAAGGTCAAACAATTTGAAAGTTATGGATGTTTTACAATTAGTGTGTCTCTTAGGAATTCAGACATAGTGTAGGTAGAAAATTATTAATAATTACCTATTAAAATTATAATCATACATATGTTATATTTTTAGAATCTTGCAGTGTCTCGAATATACCCTTTTGATTTTATCAAATTTGGATAAAAAAAAGTCTGTCAGCATCAAGGGTGAAGTCGAGGAAAATCTGTAAAAACATCTCAATTCTTCATTCACGTGGAAAACGCAGGTTTGGATTCCCAAGCCTAATTTTTGGGGGGAAACATTTTTAAACCAAAATGGAAGAAACAGATATCTGTTTCCATAAAGGATATCAATTTTGAAGAAACAGATATCCGTTTTCCCAAAACAGATATCTATTTTGAAAAAACTTACCAAGCCAAAATCCAAGCCTAAAAAAGTGTTTCATGATTTTGGCTAACACTTTCACGTGATTTTTCCTCCATTGCCACTCTTTGGCCCATCATGATCTCGCACTCACCCACAACATAAGTGAGCATTCGGATACTTTCCAAGCATTCTCATCTAACTTCAATACAATATGGGAAAGGCTACATTAATAGGGGAAATCAATTCAAAAAATCTATAATACATCTGATTCATGCACCATGTTATGCAAAATGTACGTGGGGGGCTTGAAGTTATTTTTTCACCACCTGACTTGAAGAAGTGATGCATATGTAAATCTTCTTTAGTGTAGTGTTCCAATTTTTACTTTGTAAAAAGAGAACTTATAATTGAAATATAAATCTAAGGAATGTGGCAATCATCTATTGGATGAAAACTATCATGTTTTCTATATTCAAGCTCTTACCTCAAAGTCAGGATCTTGTGTTCATTTTAGAATTCCCAATGCGAAGTAGTGTTTTGTGTCTTAGGTGTCTAGAGTTCATTGTTATATCTTGTGAGTTTAGTTTTTGTGTATGTAAATATTTAAGTAGCTCAATAGGAGTGAGATCTTTAAATTTAGTAAAGCATTTATGGGGAATTTTAGTCTCTATCCTTGGGTCTCATTTGTAGGCTTTGTATTAGTTTATAGTTAGTTGTTCTATATTTGGTGTAGATCCCTTGGCAAAAAATGCATGGGTATGGAATGTAAAACTCTTTCCAAATTAATAAAGTGAATCTGTTGGATTATCTTTGGATAAGCATCTTATTTCTTACGAATGTCTTATAATACATGAATTTGTCTAAATTAAAAATGCAACTAGACTAATGGGATATTTTATATTTTTTGGTTCACTTATTATAACATGTTAAATAGAGATAATGAATTAAGTTTAAAATCTTAATGATCTTAATAATTCTTGGCCACCTTTGCAAACTTTAGTCTAATGGAGTAGGCACTAGTCTATAACAGACAACTGGTCAATTACATCATGAAATATCTTTTGAATTTTATTTAATTTGAGTTTATTGTAGGCCTAAGAATGTTTTAAGGAGGATATATTTGAAAAATCATTTGTTGAGTCTATATGGATTTATCATTATGGTTGAAATTTGCATGATATGGTGCTTTTTGCCTCATTTAGGTCTTGATCTACAATTTCTAAAAAATAGTGTAAAGGTTGGTTAGTGATGGATAAATTGGGTTGTCTTTTCACATAAGGTATAATTTACATTACAATTTCATTTCAAACTAGTAAAGATTTGGTATGCAAGATTTTAGGGGCACCCTCTTGGTTTTTCATGGTAGTGCATTTGGAGTACCAACATGTCTAATTAGAGGTGCTACCTTTAATCATCACATTAATGATAATCTATGAATTTACTTCTATAACTAAGTGCCCATCCACTCTTTATGATAGGGTAATATAGACCTTGTCCACATGTTTCCAAAATTTATCCTTGAATTATTAGTACTCCTATTGTTAGGATTAGGTGTTCTACACCTTAAAAATCTAGTTAAAATTGTATTTATTTAATATTTTGTAATGTGTTGTGAACATGGGACCACATAACATAGAAAAGGGCACCCCACTTGGGAGTAACTCAAAATTCTTTAGATGAGACATTAAACAACTTGGAATTTGTATTATGATATGTGTAAGATGTGTAAGAACATATGTTGTTGGAGTACGAAAGACACTGAGAGGTGGGATGAATCAGTGTCTTATGAACCAGACTTGTTTTTGGAAACAATTAAAAACTTTTACCAACTATGAACTTCAATATTTATATAATGAAAACAAGATATTCATTTATGAACTGTAGTGTATTATCAGATCAACTTGTGAACAGGAAGGAATAGGACAACTGAACTGTGATGAACAGTTTATCATGACAAACAATAGAGGCAGTTTTATTATTTCATTGGACAAAGATGATTATCAAAATTATTATGCATTTGTACTGACTCAAGATGAGCATCATATCAATAATATACAATAGTTAAATCATGAAACAATGAACATAAACTCATGAACAGAACAAGTAACCATAACACAGAGATTTGACGAGTGGAAAACCCTCTAGGGATGAAAAACCACTCCACAAAATGCCTCACTGGCTTAATCAAAATGTTCTTCACTAGCAAATATAGATGCCTCACTGGTTGTTTGTGCCTCACTGGTTATTTCTGCCTCACTGGCTATTTGTGCCTCACTTGCATATTTCAATCAATACAATGAATAATACAGTTTAATACAGAGGGTTACTCTATTTCGCTATAATCCAATCTTCAACATTCCAAAATAACCTCAATGATAGTGCAATAAACACAAATCATCTACCTTATCTCAGATAATTTTCATCTTATGCCCTTTTATACTTTATTACTGCCCTTTTGTTTCTTTCAATAACCAACTTGAATAAGAAGATGAACCTTTTGAAGTAGATTCAAACTGAATCAATAACTATCAAGAAAAAGTGGTCAAACTGACCCACTTTGAGAATATAAAGATTTTTCATAATGTCTTTCCAAAGTGTGGTTACAAAAAAACCTTAACCACAATAGTTTAAAAACATTTAGAGTTAATCAACAAATATCAAAACATATTGTCAATAAACTGCTTTCATGCTCGTGAGAAACTCTAACCATGAAAAATTGTTAAACCCTTCATCGAGAAACTGTCAAACCCTAACTATATGTGTTATGGGTATAACAAAGAACAAATCATCACAGAAAAGAAAACCTTCAAACTTCCATGAACCCATATAAGTGAAAAAGGAAAAATATCCCCTGTTAGCCGATAACCAAAATTGATTTGTTGTAGAATGAAGTCAAAATCTTTTACCAAAATGAGCTCATAGTCCAGCTTTGTCACATCTCCCAGATTCGGTTGAAAGTCATGAAGATACCTTTTTGCCCGATGCAAAAGAAAGTGACTTGCACTCTCAATGAGCCCTAAAAGGGCCGGTGGAAGAACAAGGCAATCAAAACCTTTAACCTATTACAAATGTTGAAACCTGCCTAGCAGGTTATTCTTTTTAGTGCCCGACAAGATCAAACTTTGCTAAGTGCTTTACATTGTCCACTAGGTAATGTATCAACTTGAGAGACCCCTTGATAACTTCAACATGTATGACTTCAAGCATCCACATTGTAACATTGACAATAAAACCAATGTCCCCTTTTGTAAACAAACCAAATGATAAGTAAATGCCTTTAGTGACCCTCATACACCTTTAATGTAACATATTAAATGAATATCATTTTGAGACAAACAAATGATATTATGAAGTTTTGTGATCCTTTCAAATGTAATACATTCACTTAGGGACAATATCATCAAACTCTCACTTTTCTGTTAAGAGTATATACCAACCATTGTGCATGAAATGACAAGAGCACATGATATATAACTCATGAGCATGAGCCAACCAATGAATATCAACTGAGAGCATGAACCATCATGAAAGCATGAACCATCATGAGAGCATGAACCATCATGTGTCAATAACAACCAACAATGAATATCAACTTATGACCATGAACCAACAATGTGATGATACAACATAACACCAACCAACTATTACCATGAGCAAACAATGAGAGAATGATACAACAACTACAGGAACAACTGTGCCAACTATCATGATACTATATGCATCAAAATATTATGTGAAGAGCATATTGCATGAACAACTGTGACTGTGTCAACTTGAACAATTGTGACTCTATGCCAACTGTGATACCATGAGCCCAACTGTGATATGATACCATAATACCATGCCAAGTTGTGTATTTGTCATCAAGGACAACAACTAAGGGGCAACAAACTCCCCCTTTGTCCATGATGGCAAAACACAACTCTCTCTCCCCCTTTTTGGCATTAAAGACAAAGGGAGAAAGAAAGTATGTGAATGCCTCCATGAGAGAATAGAAATCAGAGATCTACATATGCCTGAAATGATAAACAAAAAAAGAAAAGACAAAGCATACCATGACTGTCCATGAAGGAGAGACATCCAGAATATCCAAAGGACACAACAGGGATAGATAATATGCAAATAAACTCCCCCTAAATCCAAATCTATTGTTCATATGCAACTCAAACACCTAAAAAAGAAACAAATAGCACTGTATGAGCTTCTACATGACGATAAACATGTCATGGTAATTGTCTACTGTATAGCAAAGCAGAAAAACAGTGAGAAACTAGATCATTTGAATATCCATGAAGAGTAAAATTGATTAACTATGACTGAGTTCACTTATCACTATATGAACACAACATCACTTGCAAGCACCATTACTCCTATTCAATGAGCAATTGTCATTGTAGAAACTGTCAAGAGTAGCAGAGCATACTAGCAACATGCCAAACAAATCAATCACAATATCCAAAAACTTAAGTGCCAGGAATAAAAGACAAAACTGGAAAGCTCCCCCTATCTGAATGCACAAGGGTAACAATTGAAATCACTGTCAGAACCCTTAATCATTGTCAACATGTAATCTATAGGATCAAAATATCACTACAACATACAATTCATATAGTTTGACAAAGAAGTATTCATTATGTAACTGTAATAAGGAGCCATATCAACAACATATATGTAAAGTGATAAAGTGACAAAGCACTATTGCCACAATGATGTCAGCATGACAAAATGTCATCACAACCAAAAAATCCATGATATCACCAGAATGCTCTATCTAAAACATTGATTGTTTTAGAAGTGTAGTGTCTATTTAGTCTCTATGTCATTGTTGATGTAGATATGCACTGAATGCTAACAACATATTTCATTTAAACAAAGATTGATAAGAGTGATATTATTCTATCATAGAAAAATTTTGACACTTGTAGAATGCCTTGTATATAAAGAATCTGCATCAAAGAAATGCATACAGAAGCTAACATGACTGTCTCCAAGCTGTTCTGCAATCACACTCACTGCATCTTCATTGAACTTGTCTGCACCATGTTTCATCATATACTGTCATTACTATCTGGAAAGGGTATGCTCATCACTATCAACAAAATTTGCTACAATACCAAAAAGAACAAGTCTGCAACTGTGGATCAAAACTGCAACTATCCTTCCACTGCAACTTGTGAATGATGCTAGGTCTGCAAACAGTTTGCCTTGCAACAAATCATTAGTGACAAAACAACAACTCATATGAGGGTTGTAAGAATCATTTCAATACAATAGTATGCATAAGGATCTCCAAGTCTTTCCTTATCAAACAAGATAACTATAAATGTCCATACTCTGCACTTGACAGGCTAAAGGAGCTCTTTACTACACACAGGATCTGCTCTCCAAAACATTGATACAATCACTCTGCATAGTCAGAGATATCTAAGTAGATGTCTGATATACAATTGACATCAAATGATACAAAGTCTGAAAACTTACCAACTCTGTCAATGCCAAAACTAACTATCAAGCTACAACTATCATTGTTCCTAATCAACATGAGTTACTCATAAATCAGGTAGAAACTCTCCACTCTCATTCAGTCTGAACAATACCAAGATCATCATCAGAGAAATTATCTTATCACTGTCTAGAAACAAGACAAGACAAACTTTATATCATAAAGTATGCATACTTCAATCAAAAAACTACCCACAACATCCTGCTCCTCCTATTATCAAATCTTGAAGATCTGCACCATGCAACATGTCACAAAGAATGTAACTTCATATACATAACAAGCATGTTGTCTACCTAGACTTGTCTGAATCTCATGCTACCTTTGACTAGCTTGGAAACCATTATGACATAAGGCATGGAAGCCATAGCAACAACCATGACAACATCAGCACATAGCAATAAACCATCAAAGACACCAAGAGAGCCACTATACCACTAAAGACATCAAGAGAAGTATAGCAACAAGAATCATTGTAACAGCACTAAGAACACTGTAGTATCAAATAAGACATCAAGAAACACTTGTGACAGTCACTATATAACCATATTTTACTGTAATAGACTCCATACCCTATTTCAAGGTCTGTTCATGGCAACAAGATTTGTCACTAAGTTCAAACCTGCAACCTCTATTAATGATTTGTTTAAGGGGTTTGAAAAATACATTACAAACCAACTCCCCCTTGACTCATGTTATTCTTTATGCAACTGATGATGTGACTTGTGCAAAATGCACAAGTTTAGGATTTATCTTCTCTTGACCTTGTTTCTGCCTCCAAACTTTTACAGGTTCTTTCTTCCTCCAAACCTTTTCAGCCTCTTTTCTTTTCCAACTTTTCAAACTAGATGATGTTTTTCTACAACTATGTGCTTTGTGACCAAAACTATTGCATCTATAACACAAAACATTGTTGTTTTGAACAAGAGGAGAATAGTTTCTTCTAGGTAATCTGAGAATGTCATACCTTGCATGCTTCCAACAGTTTCTTGCAAGGTGGCCAACTTTATTACAATTATAACAAATAGTTGTATAGTTCTGATTTGACCAATCATAAAACCTTTTCTCTTTATTGCACCCAAAATCATTTCTTTTACAATCTCTGACCCTATGACCATAAGCATTACATGCATAGCAATAACCATGGAATTGAGAATAATTATACCTAATTGAATGATATTGCTTGGTAGATGAATGTCTTGAGTGTTTGTTTGTACTCCTTTCATTATCAGCAATTTTATCTTATGCTTTCTTCATGGCTTCATTTTCAGGGGCAGTGAAATTCAGGTCTATCTTCTTCCTAGGAGCATCTCGTGTCTTGGAACATTCTCCTTTCTCATAACCCAAGCCAGTAGTATCCTTGTAATACCTTTGCTTGCTCAACATGTCATTCAGACAGTCAATACTCTTTTCAAATTGAATAATCTTTTGCAATTTTGAAGATGCTTCTTCCAAATCCTTTCTTAAAGAGACTATTTCTTTCTCTAACTTCAGACATTCTATTATTTTTACCTCAAGGTCAGATTTTGTAAGGTCAACTATTCTTTTAACTTCTTCAATTTCTATTTTTAGACTGATAATCAATTTATCAGATTCATCAACATGACTCTTTAATTCTGCAATTTGATTTCTTGCATTTTCAAACTCTAAAGAAACTTTTTTAAAATTTGAACATACCTTGTCCTTGAATTCTTTCTCTTGTTGAAGTTGGTCTTTTAACCTCCTATTTTCTTTACTAAGTTGCTTGATTGTATCTAGGGCACACAGAAGTTCTCCTTCAACATCAACTTCACAATCATCTTCATTAAACTCCTGTCCATCTTCATCTTCAAAGAAATTTATTTCTTCATCATTAGTCTCAACAGCAAAAACATTTTTTCTTTCAACAAATTCTTGTTCTCCTTCTTGTGAATGACTTCCATCATTGTCACTCTTTTCAAATAACAAGTTGTCCTTTCCTTCATGTGCATCACCTTGATAGATTCTTATCAATTCCTTCCATACATCCTAAGCAGTTTCACAATGCATAACTTTACAAGAAACTTCATTAGACAAACCAGACAAAATAGCCTTCTTTGTTGTATAAGCCTCTTTTCTATTTGTAGAATTAGGTAATTCAACAAACATCCAAACACCATATCCTAAAGAGGATAGATAGATTTGCATTCTAATACACCAAATAGAGAAGTCTGAACCATCAAAGAAAGGAACTTCAGAAAAATCTTTCTCTAATTTAATACCTGACTCATTTCCATCAACTGATTGTACGACATCTGAATTTGGTATAGATGGTGTCTTTTGATCAGTAGGAGACTTGACATTTTTCTTTTCTCTATTTCCTTTGCACTTACCCATGGTACTCCACTCTCAAGACCTACCCAAGCCGATTAGACTTCAATAGGGAACCTACGCTCTGATACCACTTGTTGGAGTACGAAAGACACTAAGAGGAGGGGTGAATCAGTGTCTTATGAACCAGACTTATTTTTGGCAATAATTAAAAACTTTTATCAACTATGAACTTCAATCTTTGTATAATGAAAACAAGATATTCATTTATGAACTATAGTGTATTATCAGATCAACTTGTGAACAGGAAGGAACAGGACAACTGAACTGTGATGAATAGTTTATCATGACAAACAATAGAGGTGGTTTTATTATTTCATTGGATAGAGATGATTATCAAAACTATTATGCATTTGTACTGACTCAAGATGAGCATCATATCAATAATATGCAACAGTTAAATCATGAAACAATGAACATAAACTCATGAACAGAACAAGTAACCATAACATAGAGATTTGACGAGTGGAAAACCCTCTAGGGTGAAACACCACTCCACAAAATGCCTCACTGGCTTAATCAAAATGTGCTTCACTAGCAAATACAGATGCCTCACTGGTTGTTTGTGCCTCACTGGCATATTTTAATCAATACAATGAATAATACAGTTTAATACAGAGGGTTACTCTGTTTCACTATAATCCAATCTTCAACATTCTGGAATAACCTTAATGATAGTGCAATAAACACAAATCATCAACCTTATCTCAGATGTTTTTTCATCTTATGCCCTTTTATGCTTTATTACTGCCCTTGTTTTTCTTTCAATAACCAACTTGAATAAGAAGATGAACCGTTTGAAGTAGATTCGAACTGAATCAATATCTGTCAAGAAAAAGTGGTCAAACTAACCCACTTTGAGAATATAAAGATTTTTCATAATGTCTTTCCAAATTGTGGTTACAAAAAAACCTTAACCACAACAATTTAAAAAGATTTAGAGTTAATCAACAAATATCAAAACATATTGTCAATAAACTACCTTCATGCTCGTGAGAAACTCTAACCATGAAAATTTGTTAAACCCTTCATCGACAAACTGTCAAACCCTAATTGTATGTGTTATGGGTATAACAAAGAACAAATCATCACAGAAAAGAAAACCTTCAAACTGCCATGAACCCATATAAGTGAAAAAAGGAAAATTTCACATGTTAGCCGACAACCAAAACTGATTTTTTGTAGAATGAAGTCAAAATCTTTTACCAAAATGAGCTCATAGTCCAACTTTGTCACATCTCCCAGATTCGGTTGAAAGTCATGAAGATACCTTTTTGCCCGATGCAAAAGCAAGTGACTTGCACTCTCGGTGAGCCCTAAAAGGGCCATTGGAAGAACAAGGCAATCAAAACCTTTGACATTTTACAAATGTCAAAACCTGCCCAACAGGTTATTCTTTTTAGTGCCCGACAAGATCAAACTTTGCTAAGTGCTTTACATTGTCCACTAGGTAATGTATCGACTTGAGAGACCCCTTGATAAATTGAACATGTATGAATTCAACTATCCACATTGTAACATTGACAATAAAACCAATGTCCCCTTTTGTAAACAAACCAAATGATAAGTAAATGCCTTTAGCGACCCTCATACACCTTTAATGTAACATATTAAATGAATATCCTTTTGACACAAATGATATTATGAAGTTTTGTGATCCTTTCAAATGTAATACATTCACTTAGGGACAATATCATCAAACTCACTTTTCTGTTAAGAGTATATACCAACCACTGTGCATGAAATGACAAGAGCACCTGATATATAACTCATGAGCATGAGGCAACCAATGAATGTCAACTGAGAGCATGAACCATCATGTGTCAATAACAGCCAACAATGAATTTCAACTTATGACCATGAACCAACAATTTGATGATACAACATAACACCAACCAATTGTTACCATGAGCAAACAATGAGAGAATGATACAACAACTGCAGGAACAACTATGCCAACTATCATGATACTATATGCATCAAAATATTATGTGAAGAGCATATTGCATGAACAACTATGACTGTGTCAATTTGAACAATTGTGACTATATGCCAATTGTGATACCGTGAGCCCAATTGTGATATGATACCATAATACGATGCCAAGTTGTGTATTGGTCATCAAGGACAACAACTGAGGGGCAACATATATATCATGTAAGATGTGTAAGATCATCTATGACATTGTAAGATGCATAAGAGTATAAATGACACATGGAAGAGATTATAAGAACATGTAACATGGGGTTTACATAGTGGCCTAGGTATAGACATCTTTGATTGACTAATAATAGCATGTGTAAGAGCATCTTGTAAGATGTTTGAATAGGACAAATTGGACTGCCTAAGTTTGATGAATGGAATATTTGACCTTGGGAGTTACGTACTATTCCCAAAAATTGGACTCATTGTGAGGGGAATTGGAATTTGAGGAGACCAATTCGGATGCCCAAATTAGATACCTTGATTTGGCCAATGATTTTGGAAACTATTTGTGGTTTCCTAGATTTTCCTTGGTCTATATATTGGATGCTTGAGATGAAGCTTGTATGATGGAAATTTCAAAACTTGAGGTTATGTTGTCAAATTGATTCCAAACACAATGTTAAATATATACTTACATCATGTTAAGAGTAATGATACTTAGCATTGTATGGTAATCTCATTATTGAGATTAATACATTGATTGTTCTTTAAAGGCTAGGTTTTTTCCTAAAAGAGCTTCCTAGAGTATATATTGTGTTGTGTTTTGTTTCTCTATTAAATATTGTGTAGATCTAAATTTATTTATATCGCTTCTCTCACTAGATTAGTCTAGAAACTATCTATTTTTCTTTCATTTAGTATCTAGGTTTGTAATTGGCCGAAAGGAGGGGAAATTCTCCTTGGTTTGTTATTTATATTTATTTGAGTGGGAGCTCTACATAGGTGATCTTGTTTTCTAGGTACAAATAATGGAAATAAAAATAAATATGGAATTTAAGTGTTTCAATGGTCAAAGCTTCACGCCATGGAAGCTCAAAATAGAGGATCTACTTGTACACCATGATTAGTGGATTGCAATGACTAGGAAAAGACCTACTATGATGAAAGATGTTGAGTGAGACAAACTTGAGAAAAAGTATAGTCCCACCATTTGTATATGCATTTTAGATTTAATTCCTTTTGTTAGGAAAGGTGTCTCAACCTTACATCTTAATGTAAGAATACAAAAAATGTAATTTTTGGGCTATAGAACAGAAAACTCAATTTTTGGACTATAGATGTTGTTTTTGGCCCTAAATTTTTTTGGATGATTTGGCATCAATCATTGGATGCCTAGCATGTAGATCTTTTCTAGCTCTACAATTTAAAAAATAGCCTCAATTGACTTCCCGGATCAAAAGTTATGTCCTCCAAAAGTTGGGCTTCCCACATTAGAAATTTAAGAACATATATGAGTTGTAAGAGGGAGTTACACTTGTTGAACAACTAATGGCATGTGTTATGACATTCCATAAGGCATATTAGAATGGAGATAATGGAGCCAAAATGGAGTCCCCAAGTTGGTGAGTGGATTATTATGAGCTTATAGAAGTTGAAAGGAATGTGTTATTTGTAGTCTATGGACTCATCTTGGGATTTAGGCATTGGATTTTAACTAGGGATTTAGGTGCCACATTTTGGGTGGTTTTAGCTCATGGTTTCCTAGTTACCATTTGAATGTTTCATGTATTTCTTCTCCTATTTACTGGGTGCTTGAGATGGAGGTTAAGATAGTGAATTTTGTAGGTACTATTATGCTGCTAGAATTACTTTAGATCTCTTTTTGGTGATACTCTTGTAAAGGCTTAGAGTTTGCAAGTGTATTGTAGCCTTTGATTACTAAATAATACTTTGAGTTACTTTGGAGGTGGGATTTTTCTCCCAAAAGGGTTTTGGACCCATGTAAATTATTATGTTATGGTATATTGCTTTTGTGTTAAATAATTCCTTGTAACTAAATGATTCATTTAATTTTTACACATACCTCCTCTCATAGATTAGTGTAGAAATCATATTTTGCACCTTTTCTTCCTTTCATTTGGTATCAAAGTCTAATCACTTGAGATTCTAGGTGTAGGGGTAAGAGTTTTTTGTACTAATCTTGGATTGAGTAGGATCTTGCACAAACAAAGATCTTATTGCAAGAAAAATGGAAAGCACATCAAGGATAAAAATGGAGAAGTTCTCGAGCACAAAATTTGAGCTTTAGAAGCTTAAGATGGAGGATATGATCATGGATAGAGATCTGTGGATTGCATTATCCAAATCCAAACCTATTGCTATATCACAAGAAGACTGGGACAAAATGGGAAGAAAAGTGAAGGATCTCATTAGGCTTTATTTGGAACAATTTGTATTGTGAAATGTATATGAAGCAGCTCCACCACTACATCTCTCTAGAAGAAGTTGAGTGAGATTTATTAGGCTAAATCCTTGGTAAATAATATTTTCCTAAGAAATAAGTTGTATACCCTCAATATGGAGGATGGTGGTTCTGTATCCAAGTAGCTAAATGCTTTCACAATGATTGTTACCCAAATATTGAGGATGATTGTTGCATGACTTTGTTATGTTCTTTGCCAAACTTGTGGGATAACTTAGTGATGGTGATCAAAAGTAAAACCTCTAATCTCAAAATAGATGAGGTAGTTGCATCAGTACTTTTAAACGAGATGTAGAGAAAAACTTTTTAATCTACCAAGGAGGCCCTAGCTATTCATGGAAGACCAAAAGAGAAAGGCAAGAATAAGGACAAGAAGAGAGACAATTCTAGATTTAAATCTCATAGAAAGACTAAGGCTAAATGTTGGAACTATGGCAATCCTAGGCATTTTAGAAGAGACTATAAGGAGGAGAAAAAAATATGAATGATTTAGATGATGAGTCTGATAAGTCTTCTCAGGATGGTGGTTATGCCTTTTTCAAGGCCTTGGCAATGCATATATTAGAAGATGCATGGTTAATAGACTCTAGGGATTATTTCCACATGACCCCACATCGGGGTTGGTTTTTGAAGTATGAAGAATATGATTGCAGAAAGGTGTACCTTAGAGATGACTCTCACCTAAAGATTGTTGGTCATGTAAGAGTCTTGATACAATTCCTTGATAGACATGTGAATGGTATCGATGGTGTACTTCATGTTCCTAGTTTGGAATTGAACCTACTTCCAATTAGAAAGCTAAATAATATAGGTGTGTAGGCTATTTTCTCTAGTCGAGTGTGTAAGATGGTGTGAGGAGCTATGGTGCTCGCTAAGGGTGTTGATGTGGGCACTTTGTTTCAGCTATATGTATGCCTAATTTAATGCAATAGTTCCTATGCTCCTATAGTGAAGGGATCTTTAGATTCTACACTCTCACCATCAGAACCAATAACAAAGAGGAGTGTTGCATCTACTTTCCATGGTCATGCTTTCTAGGTACCTAATGGTTCCCTTGCTTTAAAAATGAAGTTACCTACAGAGAAGACAATGTTATGGCACCAGAGAATGGGCCACATAGGTGAGTAGGGTCTAAGGATCCTAAAAAATAAAAATCTTGTAGAGAATTTGAAAGATTGTGCTCTTGAGTTTGATTTATGTGAACATTACATATATGGAAAATAGAACCATGTTCAATTTTACTCAAGTTCTCACAAATCTTCTATGGTGTTGGATCTAATACATTCTAATGTTTTTCATCCTATTAGCATTCTTCAATTTTAAAATCTTTATATTATGTACCTTTCATAGATGAATACTCTAGCATGACATTGGTATATTTCCTTAGAAGTAAATTTAAAGTCATCGGCCATTCTAAAGTGTTTAAGGCTCTTGTAGAAAATTAGACTAGTAGGAAGATTAAGGTTTTGATAACTAACAAAGGTGATGAATTTTATTCAACAAATTTTGATACATTCTATAAGGAGCATGGGATAGAGAGATATAATATGGCTCCATATACCCCTTAGCAAAATTGTATTTGTAGAGAGAATGAACTGGACATTGATGGAGAGGGCAAGGAATATGTGTAGTGGAGATAGATTTCAATAGAAGTTATGGATAGAAGTAGTTGCTATGACTTATTACTTGATTAACAAGTCTCCTACATCAACTCTTGTGGATAAGACTCCTATGGAGGCTTAGATGGGAAAAATGCCTCCTTACAACAAAGTTATGTTTTTTGTTACAAGGCATATGCTCATGTGCCTAAGGAGAGGTGGTCAAAATTGGAGAATAAGGTAGGTAAGTATATCTTCATTGGCTATGGTGTCATTGTAAAAGGGTACAAGCTTTGGGACCCTATGGCCAAAAAAGTTATGTACAACAAAAGTGTTATTTTTAGAGAGATTAATCCTTCTCCTATAACTTTTCAAATAGAAGAGGTTAAGAATAAAGATGTGGTTAAACTACCACTGAGGCCAAGAAAGATAAACTATAAGCTCATGAAGGACCCAAACAAGAGAGATCAGATAGTTTAGATAGTTTTGAAGAGGAGGTAGAACCTCCACCTCAGCTCTTGAGTAGGTCCACTCGACATAGATAGCAATAAGACAAGTATACTCCTGATTGGAGATATAATTGTACTTTGATTACTAACATAGATGAGCCTATAATGGTGAAGGAAGCATTGGATATGGATGATTTTAAGTCCTATAGATTATCTATGGATGAGGCTATGGTTGCATTGAATAAAATCACACATGGGACTTAGTACCCTTTCCTAATGGTCAGAAACCCGTTGGTTGTAAATGGATGTTCAAAAGGAAGATTAGTTCTTATGGTAATGTTGAGAAGTATAAGGCTAGACTATTTGTGAAGGGATATTCCCAGGTTGAGGGAATTGATTATGGTGAGATTTTTTCTCCAATTGCTAAGATGACATCCATTGGTTCTTATCATATATTGCAGCAACCTTTGATCTTCTAATTGAGAAAATGCATGTGAAGACAACTTTCCTTCATGGTGATTTGGAGGAATAGATCTACATGACATAGTCTGGAGCACTACATGGAAGAAGATAAAGAATATTTGGTTTATAAGTTGACAAGCTTGTGTATGGCCTCAAACAGTCTTCTAGGATGTGATACGATAATTCTGATTCCTTTGTGTTGGGTTTGAGATTTTTGATATCAAAGTCAGATAATTACATCTATTATAAGATAGTGATTGATTTTTTGTCATTTCATTGTATATTTTTGTTAATAGTAAGGATGTGATTTATGACTTGAAGTCTCAACTTTCAACATAGTTTGATATGGATTTAGGGGTTGCCAAATATATTTTGGGTATGGAAATCAGAAGAGATAGAGTGAATAGAAATATTTGATTAATCCATACCAAGTATGTGAACTCAATATTGGAGAGATTTATCATGATAGCTTACAAACCATTATGTGTTCATATCTTGATGGGAACCAAATTATCTGAAGAGTAGTGTTTAACTTCACCTAGTGAGATGGGGGACTTGACTCGAGTACCTTATGCTAGTGTTGTTGGGATCTTGATTTATTCTATAGTCTATACTAGACTAGATATTGCCCAAGTAGTGGGAGTCCTTAGCTATTTCATGGCTAATCTTGGATGAGTTCATGGAAATGCAGGTAAGAGGGTCTTCAAATATTTGTGGGGTACCTGTGAGTACTCTATTTTTCATCATGGTGATTTTATAGGGGAAAAAACTCATTAAATATTCATGAATTTGTAGATTCAAATTGGGTAGGTGATATCAATAGTAGGAGATCCACCAATGGTTAGATTTTCACTTTATTCAATGGTGCTAATAGTTGAATGAGCAAGGGGCAAGTTATGGTCACTTTGTTCACTATAAAAGTTGAGTACATGGAAAATACTCGTTCTTGTAAAGAATCCATTTGTTTTAAGAGATTGTGTTCAAATGTGGGGCTAAGTCAAGAAGCTATTATAGTTCTATGTGATATTTAGAGTACCATATGTATGCCAAAGAACTTGACCTTTCATGCAAGGACTAAGCATATTTATGTCTAGTATCATTTTGTTTCTAACATGGTAGAGGATGAGAGTATGATGCTAGATAAATTTGACACTTTTCATAATGTTACAGATGTATTGACGAAGCCAATGAGCACAAAAAAATTACATGGTCTTGTGGGTCTATGGACCTCTTCGCTCCTAGCAATCAATTGATAGTGTTGGTACTCCCTTTACTCCTACAAGGTGTTTGAAAACTGGGATAATATTAGGAAAGGTGTCTCAACCTTGCATCCTAATGTAAGAATAAAAAAAATGTAATTTTTGGGTTATAGAACAAAAAAAATCAATTTCTAAGTTGTAGAAGTCATTTTTGGCCTTGAAAAACGATGGATAGTTTGACATTGATTCCCAAATTACTGAGACAGATATTTTTTATCTTTATAAATTAAAAAAAGGGGCTCAATCAGATACTTGGATCAAAATTTATGGCCTATAAAAGTTGGGCCTCCCACATTGGAAATGTAAGAACATCTATGAGATGTAATTCCTAATTCCTCCTTAATTATGATCCTAGATCACGTGCTCTTTCAATTTCATGTGGTGGTGGTGACGTTGGCATGCAATCCCTACAAATTTTTAAGTATTAGGCTTTCTCGTGGTGTTTTGGTGCCTTTGCAGATTTTCAAGTTCTCAAGGGTCCTTGGAACCTTGAAACCTTGTCCGCAAGTTCCAAAGTTCCTCAATTCCCCATGCTTTCCTCTTGGTCTCAGAATTCCAAGTTTCCCCAAAACTCCATGTTCCCTACTTCCTCCTTCACCCTTTTGGGTTTTCAAGTTTTCTTAGAACCTTGGAACTTTATCCCTATGTCCCTAAGTTCCCCAATTTCCCACTTCCTTCATTCTTTGGTTCTAGAGTTCCAAGTTCCTCCAAAACCCTGATTCTCAATCCCTATCTAGTTCCTAGTCTCGGTCTCCATCCAAATTCTGGTCCTGATCCCTTTTCGATTCCCAATTCTGTGTCCCTCCCAGACCCTGGATCCCAGCCTACTCCATTCCTATGTTTGTAGGTCCACCTATCCCCCAGAAACCCAAAACCCTAACAGAGTACATTATAACACTCATAAACACAACGGGACACACCAACAACTCCCTAAATTGCCATGAATGTTCAATTTGACTTCTACAACTACTTTTGGGTGGGAAACTTCTCAAATGACTTAGGGTATGGATTTTCATGCTATAAATACTCCCAACCACCTCAACATTTTCCAAGAAATGCAATAAAGTAGTAGGTGAGTTCTCAACTACCTGTTATATATGTACGTGATCCAAGCCATTTGTTCTGGGTAGGAAGATTGCATGTGCAAGTAATAATTTAATGTTGATTAGGGCATAGCATCTCGGAGTTATAAAGATAGCTAGATTATTTTGCGCTCCAAAAGTTTCCTAGGCCTAATATAAATATGCAATTCTTCATTTGTAGAGTTGTTGGAAAATTTAGGTGTGAAGAGAATTTGAGAAAAACTTTGTAATAAAGGTGTGTATCTGTTTAGAAGGAATAAGGGTTTGAATATGTTTTATGTATGTCTATAATTATTATTTTACTCTATTTTGATTTATATGAGTGAGGGTTTGATCTTGATTTTCTCCTTTGTTGTACTGTATTTTCTTAAAGAGAAGCAAGATTTCAAGGAATTTGGAAAATCTTTGCTTGCACATTCGCTGTGAGATTTACATGTTTGGTTGGCATACTTTCAAAGAGAGTAAGAAGATTTTCCAAGCGGTAAGTAGGATTTACAATATTTGTAAAGGATTATTAAGGATGATCTTGTTCATATTACATTAGGGGTTTAAATCATTGTAAGGCAATGATATTCTCTTGTTAAAACACAGAGTTGATCTTGTTAGGGTAAGGTATTGTGGCAATTTATACTCTATATTCCAAACGATAGGCACCAATCTATTTCAACATTCTTAGCCCACTCACGTGCATATTAAAAATGATGAATCATGTACTTTGGTGTTTGTATATTAGTAGTGTAGGTGTTCTACCATTATATGCAAATCAAGTATTGTAAACTTGTTTAAATAATTGGTGAAATAGTTGTTGTTGCATATCTACAGATAGTTTATGTATAATGTTGTTAGAAGGTGAATGATTGTTGTGAGTAATCATGTGCATATATTTACAAGGATGAATAATCATTTTCATATCTTTATCACATTATTCATCCTAACTACCTAATGAGATATTCATGTGATTCCAGTTTGTTGGTATCTTTTAAAATCTCTGGGAAATACTCTTCTGAGCTTGGCAAGGCTATGAGAAGAAGAGGCCTTAGCCACCCTCCTATCAAGTTGGCTTTTTCTCTCCCTTGGTCTTAGCATAGGTCACTTCCCCATTGTCAGCATTATCCCTAGGTTTGGACTTTTTGATGAATGTCTTAGGAATGAGGTGATTGCAGGAAAGAACCAACAGATTGGCAACTCTACTGAGGAGAATCTAGAAAAGTTTTATTTGTTGGGTAGAGTCAAAAGAATTTTAGTTTTCTCAAAAGTTTGTTTCCCATGAAGGGTGACGACTATGTTGATTTAAATCCTAGTAATAATTTGTGAGAACTATCATGGATGGAAGAAGGTCATTATTCAAAGGTAATCCTAAGAAGAAGTTGCCTAGTGGTACAAATAAATAAGAGCAAGTTGCATGGAGAGTGAAAAATGCAAGTAAGTCCTCTGTTGATAATTCTAATCAAATTGGAGATAATGTGGTGATTTAGAAAATAATCGGTAATGATAAATCTTTTCTTGAACCCCAAGACATGAAAATGAGATTGAATGGCATGGTCCTAAATATCAGAGAATTTTAGATGGTATTGATAAATATAGGGGGGAAAGAGGTAGAAGCCTATATTAACGAAGCATAAGAGAAATTTTGAATGTGAAAAATAATGCCCCTTTTGATGAACCACTATTTTCCTCTCTTAATAGGAATGATAGGCCATATTGGTATACATAAAATCTAGCCTATGAGGAAAATCCATCACTTGAAGAGTATGATGAATATGAAGATGATCAACCTAGGGTACAACAAAACCCAAGGAATAGAAATGAGGATGTAGGCCAAAAACTTGTTGATCTAAAAGAACAATTAGCTAGACTTGAGGCTAAAAAGGATATGAATGACATAGGAGCTAGGATTGATAATCTGAGAAATATTGACTAGGAATTTCCAAGAAGACTACATGGGAATATTAAAAACAATAGACAACATGTTCCTATGAGACCTCCTTTGAGTTTGGATAGGTATAGATAATTGAATTTCATAAGTATACCTAGGTATCCAAATGAGGTTAGATCTAAACTTCTTAAACTCTAGGGAAACAATGCAATTTCAGGTGAAGACCATTTGAAATCTTTTAATAATTTAACTAATGATTATGAGTTTAAAGATGAAGATGTATTGATGAAATTATTTGTTCAATCTTTAGATGACATTACTAGAGAATGGTACAAAAAATTTCCTGATGCAATTGAGTCTTGGGATGAATTTCAAAGACTATTCAAAGAGAAGTATAGTGACAAGACAAACCTATTGTTCATTATCAATGAATTTATAAATATTGTAAAGGGGTCAAATGAATTTGTTTCAAATTTCAATGCTAGATTTGTTAGGTTAATGTCAAAGATACCATCATACATCAGGCCTAATGAATCCATGTGTTTAGTATTATATTGTAATGCATATGATGCTAAGATGGGGTACTTGCTACGTGATAAAGATCCCCACACATTAAGAGAAGCACACAAGATGGCTACAAAAGTTTAGAAAAGATGTAATGTGAGGATTTTACCTCATGACAAGGTTCAAAATAGTAAGGTTCCAATACAGGAGGATAAGTTGGATTAGGTAATGCATGCTCTCAAAGAACTAAGTTACAAGGTAGAAATAAATTAAATAGGAATTACTACAGAAAGACAAAATCAAGGTAGACATGGGAGGATGCCTAGGATATCAGATCAACCATACAATACTACATGGAATAATGGGAGATCTATTATACAAAATCATAGAGGACCAAAAAATAGAGAGACTCTAGATCCCTTCAAAAAAGCTAGAGTTAATAATGTGGAATCTACTTCATGGCGCCTTGCATGTCAAATGCCACATTATCCATTACAATACTCTATAATTTTAGAGGTTTTTAATAATAATGAATAATATGAGGAGTATGAAGGTGTTGGTCATAAGTCACTACAAAATCAGGATCACCAGGAAATAAATATATTGTTTTCAAAAGGATGTTATAACAGTGATGAGTACTCTTTTGAGATTGAAGGTGGATATGAGATAGATGTTGAAAATAGGAGGCATGTATCAAATTCTTATCACCAACAAGTTTTCTCAAATGGTGAAGAAAAAGATTCTTATGTGTATAATGTGAGTTCATATAGGAGTAAGATTTAGTTAAGGAGACCTTCTAATGAAGAAATGAGAGAGATTGATGAGGGGGATAAATACCATAACACACAAAAACACGAATTGCTCACAAAAAATAGGAATGTTCTTTTATTGAACTAAAAACAAATTACATTACAGAAATTGGAATCAAATTAGAGCATGAAATCTTCAACAGGCTGCAACACATTATAGCTTCTTTCCTCTGGATTCTGGAACCTTCCGCCTCCTGTAGCTTCAAGTCTACTAGGGTTTTCTATTGTCCCTCATTTTCATGACTCAAAACTTTCCCCTCCTCTCTAATACCAAAAGATTCTCAAAAAATGGTCATAAATAGCCCTTTATGGCGTCTTCCAGCTAAAATTTCAAAATTTGTAACTCCCTCCAAAAATAGCCCAACTTCTAGCAGACGTAAATTTTGATCTAAGTGTCCAATTGATGAACCATTTGATGTGTTGGAAAGCTCATGAAGATATCTATGCCCTTATAATTTTCTTTTCCGATTACACCCACTTTCAGGATCGTACGGGGCCTCTAAGTGCCTCAAAATTGACTTAGAAACTTTTTCAGGGGTTTTTAAAGAAACAAAAACTTTAATATCTTTCAACCCACAAATAATCTTTGGCCAATTCTTTAATCATAGGTTATATTTTTCAATTCCAAAGCTTTGAGTAAATTTTTATTTCCATACGTACTCAAATGCAAACTTTCTAAAATAGCAGGTTGCTATTTTTAGCCAGTTGGAAATCTTCAAGGTTTCAAACATTATTCAAGAAAATGGGTATTCGTAAATACCAAAATTGAAAAGAACAGAAAAAAAAATCATCATATTTTTTCGGTGATGCAAGATTTCCCTTACACCATTATATGTTTTGCATCAAATGCCTAGGGTAATTTGAGAAGTGACCTTGTCACATCTCAGGTGTTCGAGGAAAACCCAAACGGTCAACCTCTACCTTAGACAACCAGGAAGAATTTTCAATAGGCCTTCCTTTCCACTTAACTAGATATTCTTCATATTGCTTGTTCTTGGTACTTCTTCCTACACGACTATCTAGGATTTCTTCTATCTCCTCTTCTAAAGTAGGTGTTGGAATACTCCATGTTCTTCTATTGGTCCATCCTCTGTGCCACCTTCATGATACTCTGTTAAATCAGAAGTGTTGAAAATAGGGGAAATGTTGATTCCATTCAGCAGCTCTACCTCATATGCATTTCTTGAATCATGTTTCTTTGAGCTCTTGCATAATCCAAATTTCATCTTTAACTTATTATATGTCCCCATTGGGAACCTTTATTTCCTTAGGTGAACCATGACTTCATCACCAACCTTGAATTCCTTAAACTTTCACTTCTGATCTGCCTTAGCCTTGTACTGAGAATTCATTTTATTAATGTGCTTTGGTACCTCTTCATGCAACCTCTTCAGGTGCTCTGCAAAGTCTTCAACCTCGGCACTACTCTTCTCTCCTCTTTCTATCTTCCTCAGCTCATAAGCGTTTCTCAGACTACTCCCATATACAATTTGGAATGGGGATTTATCAATACTCATGTTGACAAAATTGTTATATGCAAAGTTTACCTGTGCTAATATCAAATCCCATCCCTTGGGCTTATCTCCTACTAAGTATCTCAGTAGGTTGCCCAAACTTTAATTCACTACCTCTATTTATCCATCAGTCTACGGATGATGTGCAGAGCTAAACTTTAACTTAGTCTTCAACTTCTTCCATAAGGTCCTCCAAAAATATCCAAGAAACTTGGTATCTCGATCTGAAACTATGCTCTTTAGAAGACCGTGTAGTCTAGCCACCTCCTTGAAAAATAATTCTGCAACATGAATAGCATCAGTAGTCTTTTGGCACGGAATAAAATGTGTCATCTTTGAAAATCTATCAACCACCACAAATATTGAATCATGCCCTCTATGTGTTCTTGGCAATTCAAGAACAAAGTCCATACTGATATCCTCCATGGTTTCTCTGGTATAGTCAGTGGCTGATACAAGCTGATATTCTAACTAACTCCCTTGGCCATCTAGCATACTCTCCAACTTTACATGGACTTTTTCACATCCTTGTGGAATTGTAGCTAGTAATAGTTCTCGCTAACGATAACAATGGTCTTATCTCAACTAAAACGCACTACTAACCCTCTACTATGATTTTCCTTGATCAAGTTCTCTCTCATAGAGCTCCTTGAAATGCACAACTGGCTTCCTCTAAACAACATACCATCTTGGATTATGTAATCCAACCATCTTGTCCTATCCAAGGTAACAAGATCCAAACAAGCTTTCCAAGCCTCTAAAAAGTCTAAATCTTTAGGGTACAAATTCTTAAGTTCATTGAACCCAACAACCTCTATCTTCATCTCCGTCAACAAGTTTTACCTTGTGCTTAAGGCATCTGCAACTCTATTGGACTTCCCACTCTTGTGTTTCAAAATAAAAGTATTACTCTCCAAAAACTCAACCCATTTTAAGTGCCTCTAATTTAAATTTCCTTAACTATTAAGATACTATAAAGCATGATGATCATTATATAAAACAAACTCTTTCGGCAAAAAATAATGCCTCCATTTCTTCAAAGCCTAAACTATAGCATAAAACTCTTAATCATAAACAGAATACTTTTTCTTGGCATCATTAAGCTTCTCACTAAAATAGGTAATGGGCTTACCTTCTTGACTCAAAACAACTCCTATAGCACTGCCACTAGCATCGTAATCTACTTGAAATACCTTATTGAAATTTGGAAGTGCCAAAATAGGTTGTTCTATGACTTTCTGCTTTAGTGTAACAAAACTCTTGGTTGCTTATGTAGTCCATTTAAACTCTTTTCTATCCCTTCTCATTGTCTCAGTTAGGGGTGCACAAATGCTACTAAAATTCTTGATAAAATTTTTATAAAAACTTGCCAAACCATGAAAAGATTGTACCTTTGTAACACTCCTTGGGGTAGGCCATTCAATGATAGCCCTCACTTTCTTTGGATCCGCTATAAGACCCTCAACTAAGATAACAAATCCCAAATACGCCAACTCCTTCTTCACGAAACTTCATTTCTTCAGATTAATTAGCAACTTCTCTTCCCTCAGCTTCTCAAAAACTCTTCGAACATGCATCAGGTTCTCCTCCAAAGTCTTACTGAAAATAAAAATATCATCTAAATAAATAATGACAAATTTACCCAAAAACTCTTTTATTACCTCATTCATGAGCCGCATGCATGTGCTCAGTGCATTGGTTAGCCCAAATGGCATGACTAACCATTCGTATAGGCCCACCTTGGTCTTAAAGGTTGTCTTCCATTCATCTCCTTCTCTAATTCAAATCTGGTGATATCCACTCTTCATAAAGTACTTGGCTCCACTCAAGTAATCCATAATATCATCCTTCCATGGCAATGTAAATTTGTACTTGATTGTGATTTTGTTGATGGCTCAGGAATCTGTACACATTCTCCACTTTCCATCTTTCTTCGATGCTAGTACTATAGGTACCACACATGGACTTAGGCTCTCCCTTATCAATCATTTCCTTAATAGCTCATGAACTTGTCTATTCAGATCTTTATTCTCTACAAGAGTCATTATATGGGCTAGTTTATTCAGCAAACTGGCTTCTGGTATCAAATCCATTTGGTGACTTATCTTCCTCACTGGTGGTAAACCTTCTGGTACATTATCAGAGACAATGTCTTAAAATTCTTCCAATAGATCTAAGACTTTTACTAGTGCATCTTCACATTTCTCCTAGTTGATCTTAGGAATCAATGCAAAGCACTAACGCTCATGTTTCATACCATCCAAAAATTTCCTGCCATCTACCAAGTAAATTTTGGTAGTACTACCTACCTATTCTTCCACCTCCTTCAAGGGCTTCAAATTATAACAAACTCCATCCTTTGTCAGAGAAAAGGTGTTTGCATTGCCATCATGGATAGCACACCTATCATATTGTCATGGCCTTCCCAATAGCATATGACATGCATCTATCGGTAGGATGTCACACAGCACCTCATCATGGTAGTCTCCAATCTTGAACTTGACTAAACACTACTCATTGACCAAAGCTCTATGGTCCTTCTACAACCATGCAATCCAATATGGACATGGGTGTCTTCTCCTTTTCAACTTCAACTTGTTAACCATCTCATCTAAGACAAGATTATCAATGCTTTCATTGTCAATAATAATATCACAATATTTGCCTTCACACTTGCACCTTGTGTGGAATAAACTCATCCTCTGATATGGTTCTTTCTCCTTGTTTAACAAGGTTCTTCTAACAACTAGGGTTTCTCCCTTTTCATCATCTTCAGAATGCTCAGACTGAGTATCTTCATCTACATGTGCAACTTGTGCGTTACCTTCAGGTATTTTATTTGTCCTTCCTTGATGTTGTGGACACTTGTAGGCTTGATGTCCTTCTTCTCCACATTGGAAACAAGTTCCTCTGAAACCTCCTCTACCAGTTCCTTGTCTAGGTCTTCCTCTTCCTCTTTGCTCACCATTATTTTGGTCACAAGGACGGTACGCATTATCTCCTATTTGATTTTGACTGGTGATTGCTTCTTCGCTTTTCTTTTGATCTTCATTTTAACCTCCATAGGATCTTCCATTAGTCATTTCGCCATGACCTCTTCCTCTTTGCTTGCTTTCAAATCTTTTATTCAGCTTCTCTTCCACTTTAAGATCAAACTGGTATGCATCTTCTATGGTGGTCATTCTAACCAGGCTTAGCTCCTCTTGAATACTTGGCCTCTACCCATTAATATAAGGGCTACATTATCATTTTTGGTCTCTGCATGACCTATTCTAATAATAATCATATAAAACTCTTCTATATACTCCTTAACAGACTTGTTACCTTGTTTCAATCCTTGCAACTTCTTCAACAAATCCAACTCATAATCCATAGGAATGAACTGCTTCCACCATCCAATCCCATTTGGTAATCTTTCATTTTCCTCTCTTGTTTCTCTCTAATTGGACCTCTTCCCACTAAATATTGGCATGGCCCTTCAACTTCATTTTTGCAAACTTAACCCGATTTGGATCCTCCCCCTCTTCATACTTGAAATATTCCTCCATATCATTTATATAATCAATAAGATCTTCTAGATTCAAATCCCCAGAATAGGTAGAAACCTCAATCCTAGGCCTCTTTCTAATATTCGAAATGGCTCATCAACAACCTAACTTTCTCAGGATCTCTTGCAGCATCTTGTTCTTCTTCGGATGGCTCTTCTTCTTCAGCTTCATATTTGCTTTCTTCTCTTCTTCTTAACTCAAACCCTCTTCACAACCCCTCTTACAATGCATCGATTTGCCTTTACATGGATCTAAAAACCCTCTTCTATCAAAGCATTTCTCCCACCACCACGATTTCTTCGTGGAGGCATCTTGATCTTCTTCTTTTCTATTCAACCCACAACCACAAGTTCTCATGTAAACTGGCTCATGTTTGACGATCTATCTACACACTCAGGAACTTCTACTCTGATACCACTTGATGAGGGGGGTAAATCCCAGGACACATAAGATAGATTGCTCACACAAAATGGGAATATTCTTTTATTGAACTGAAAACAAATTACATTACAGAAATTGGAAACAAATTAGAGGATGAAATCCTCAACAGGCTGCAACACGTTACAAATTCTTTCCTCTTGATTTTGGAGCCTTCTGCCTTTTGTAGCTTCAAGTCTACTAGGGTTTTTTATTTTCCCTCATTTTCATGACTCACCACTTTCCCCTCCTCTCTACAACTAAAAGATTCTTGAAAATGGTCATAAATAGCCCTTTTTGGTGCCTTCCATCCAAAATTTTAAAATTTGTAACTCCCTCCAAAAATAGCCCAACTTTCGGGAGCCATAACTTTTGATTTGAGTGTTCAATTGATGAACCATTTGATGTGTTGAAAATTTCATGAAGAGATCTATGCCCTCATAATTTTCTCTTACAATTATGTCCATTTTCGGGACTATACGAGGCCTCTAAGTGCCTCAAAATTGACTTTGAAACTTTTTTACGGTTTTTTTAAGAAACTAAAACTTTAATATTTTACCCACAAATGATCTTTGGCCAATTCCTTCACCAAAGGTTATATTTTTAAATTCTAGAGCTTTGAGTAAATTTTCATTTCCATACGTGCTCAAATGCAAACTTTCTAAAAATAGCATGTTGTTATTTTTAGCTAGTTGGAAATTTTAAAGGTTTCGAATCATTATTCAAGCAAATGGGTATCTGTAAATACTAAAATTGAAAAGAATAGAAAATAAAATCATCATTTTTTGGTGATGTAAGATTGCCCTTACAGCACTGGATGCTCCTGCATCAGAGATAACTGTAGCATCTATTGCTAAAGCCAAGAGTGAGTATAACCTAAGAAGCAAAGTAGGTATGAAAGAAAGTATCAGGTTAGAAGATACCAAGGGTATTTTCGTCAAAGAAACACAAGTGGATTCAAAGGTTCAACATGGTGCTAAGACTCAGAGTCTGAATGAAGATAATAACAATAAATTTTTGATCAGGAGTACAAACAGGTAGAACCAGCAAAATAGTAAGGTTCAAATTGTCTAGGATGCATCAGCTGGGAAGGAGCATGATAAACAAGGTACTACTAGTCATATCCCTTTTTTCTCTAATAATATTATGATGTCATTAGGTGTTCATTTGCCTAAATATGTTCCAATAGACATGGCTCAAATGTTGAATCAAATAAAAGTTTAGGTTCCTTTAATGAAAATGATGAGGATAAATGAACATAATAATAGAGCTTTAGCTCTCATTTGTGATGTTCCTATAGATCATGATAAGGAATGTAATATGGAACAAAAACTGGACAACCAAATGAGGGTTAAATAATAAGGTAGACAATATTGAGAGGCCTGAAGTGTATCTAGGGTTGATATTGAGCAAAAGTCCATCTCCAATTGATCCCTTCTATGTAACACTATTGATAAATGACAAGTTAGTAAGGAATTGCACAATAGATTCAGGTGCATCTACTAACATTATGCCTCTTCAAGTCATGAGACAATTGGGTATGCAAGCTGTAAAGTCATTTGGTAAATGTTTTTCCATGGACTCTAGAGAAGTCCCAGTTATAGGAATAATGAAAGATGTGAATTTCAGGTTAGTTACATATCCTGAAAAATATTATAAAATGAATATAACAATGGTAGATATTCCTCCACAATATGGTATGCTTTTGTCAAGAAAATGGTCTGCTACGATAGGTGGGAATATTCAAATAGAATCTTCATATGCCATGATACCAATGAATGGAAGAGATGTGAGATTGGACATAGAACAAAGAACTCCAGATATAGTTGAAGACCCTCCTGATTTGAGGCAAGAAGTGTTGTTTGTTGATACAGATATGGACAATTTCTGATGTGAAGTGAATGGTCTAGAAGAAGAAAGCAGCCTACTGGAGAATCCAGAAGGTCAAGAATAAAGTGTCAATGAGGTATGGACTATGTTTTTTGATGGAGCTTGTTCCAAGAATAGAGTTGGAGCTACAATTGTGTTGACGTCTCCTGATAACAAGACTTTCTAGTTTTCTTTCAAATTGGGTTTTGAGTGCACAAATAATGCAGTAAAGTATAAGGCTCTGCTATTAGGTTTGAATTTATCTTTGAAGCATAAGTTGAAGAACCTTAGGGTTAAAGGTGATTCTAAATTAGTTATATCACATATAAAAGGGAAGTACACCCTAAAGAATAAAAGATTGAAGAAATACAAGAATGTTGTTTTGGATACTATAGAGTTGTTTGACGCTTTTGCCATTGAATGGGTAGAAAGGGAAAGAAATGTAGTTGTAGATTTCTTAGCAATTGCAGCCATTGGATCAAAGGATCAATTTTAACAAGCATTATAAAGGTGGAGAAATTGATGAGACCTTCAATTTCAGATAACATCTATAATTGGCAGGTATTCAATGATGATCAAGATATTTTTAAATTTATAAATTGCATTGATGAATATGAAAGTCAAGAGATTGATTTTCAATATTTTGTAGAAAATATGGATGGAAAAGAAACTCTATTCGGGAATGAAATTATTCAATTGAAAACTAATATGATTTCCAAAGGCTTAGAAGCTCTAGAAAGGGTATTCGATGGGGGCAAATAGAATCTTAGTTAAACCTACTATAAAAGAGAGTGATTTAGAGGAAACCAATCTAGGCACACAGTCCTCTCCCAAATGTGTGTATTGAAAACAATTGAATCCTAAGATCGTAAAATTATTGATTGCGTTATTAAGGAAGTATAGTAGGGTATTTGCATGGTCATGTTATGATTTGAAAGTATAAAAAGAGGATTTATTTTAGCTTGAGATACCCCTCAAACTTGGTGCTAAACCATTCAGACAAAAGCAGAGACCAGTAAATCCTACTTTAGCCCCTAAAATGCAACAAGAATTGGCCAAGCTTAGACAAGGAAGAATTATCAATCCCATTAGGCATTCTACATGGGTATCAAATTTAGTTCTTTTTATAAAGAAGAATGGGGATATCAGGTTATATGCAGATTTTAGGAACTTGAACATTTCTTCTATAAAAGATAATTATTCGTTGCCAAATATGGAGGCGTTGTTGCAAAAGGTGACTGGATGTGAGTTTCTGTCTATGATGGATGGATTCTCAGGGTATAATCAAGTTAACATCAAGGAATCAGAGCAATACAAGACATCTTTTACAACTCATTGGGGTACATATGTGTATCTTAGAATGTCATTTGGACTCATAAATACTAGAGCAACATTTCAAAGACCAATGGATGCTGCCTTGCAGATATAATAAATGATATCTTGGTTGTGTATCAAGATGATCTAACAGCTTTATCAAAGAAGGAAGAGGAGTGTTGTGGTCATTTAGAGGAGATTTTTAAGAGGTGTTTAGAGTACAAAATTCCCTTCAATCCTAAGAAATGCATGTTTGGGTTCATGGAAGGAAAGTTACTAGGGCATATAGTATCAAAGGATGGAGTTAGAATTGATCTAGAAAGAGTTGCTACAATTGACAAAATTCCTCAACCTAAGATAGTCAAAGGTATCCAATCCTTCTTTGGGCAGATCAATTTTGTTAGAAGATTTATTCTTAATTTTGTTGAGAAAACAAAAGCTATATCTAAGATGTTTTTTATTAAATAATCAGGAAACAAGGGACCTTATCCCTTTACAACAATTTTCCCAAGAGAAAAATAAATAGGCCCAACTTGGTCAAATACAGTAGTTCAACATCACAAAAATAGCAAAAACAACTTACACAATACTGGATCTCAAACAGGCAATCCATACCCCCTTGACTCAAGGGCCTGAGGCAAACACATGTTTCAGAAAACCTATCTTCCTTCTTTGGACAATGGTTCAAAACACCTCATTATCTACATCCACTGAAATAGGAGTGAGAGGAGCCCTCTCTGAGGTCCCAATGGGGGAAAACACACAAGAAGAGAAATGCTTGGTCGAGGAAGCTGACTGTTGAGAAGTTGTCATGCAAACAAGAGGAGGTACACTGGTGTCACGCATAGACCCAATGGCAGGATCTGGAGGAGGAGTAGCAATAGGTGACATAGACAGATCAAAAACTACCTTATCATCAACAGTAAGAGGCACATAAGCCTCCGAATCAGAACCATCCTCAACCACATCCACAATAAGATGTTCCTAAAAAAGCATTCGTCCACCAGGAGGAAGATCACAGGACCTTTGAGCGACGGCAATCTAAAGATAGATGCCCTGTAACAAAACACTGCCTACACTGATATGGAATATCTTCATAACCTAAAATCTAACTCCACGAATGATCAACAACTTGCAAAATGACCTCTGTTAAGAGAGGCTTAGACAAATCCAACTCCACAAGAATACGAGCATACGTGGTATGAGAGAACAAAGTGGTGGCTTGATCCACCATAATCAAACTTTCCAACCAAAGAGTTACCAATGCCAATATAACAAGTTTCATACCAAAAATGCAAAGGAAGATTCGGGAGGTGAATCCAAATCAGCAGTTGATTGAAGGATACAATAAGGGGGTTAAAAGAGGAAACCCATGGATTGAAAAGGAGGGCATGTTGGCCCCAAAACCAAGAGTGAGCATCAAAAACAGTGTTTATATCATAACCTGAATTGAAAGAAACCACAAAAAATCCCTTTGTACAAGGGTAAATTTTAATTTTCCCAATCATAATAGGACGCCACTACTTAGAGATCCAACGGTTTAAATCTCTATGTTGAGGCCACGATCTTCAAATCTACAGATCAAACCCTTCTAAGACAAATACTCTACATTTTTAATTAAGACTTTATCCCCCAAAACTACCACAACGGGAGATAGAGTAGGTTGACTCACAAACCTCCCAATCTTACGAGTAGCAAGAAATCTTTCATCACACCTCAGAGGAGGAGAAATACATGTGTGTGCAATATTTGCATAAGAGCCATTACAGGTGGCAAGGGATGCAAGGGAAAGAGGAGGTGTGCGCCTCCACCAAGAGTGCCAGCAACACCACACTCTAAAACTTGTAACAGCCTCTACACCAAAGGCGTATTAACCATGATCTCAGCTACCACAATTCCCAAATGAGTATAACCACTAGATGAAAAGACTCTAGTATCCACCTGCAAGGGCAAAGAATCACCTGATGGTGTCAAATTCACTAGTAAGTTACAATCTCTGGAGTAGGAAACCCCATGACTATGACCAATGAGTGGGAAATCATCTTTTGAAGTTTGAGGAGCGTGCGAGAGGGACTGAGAAGCTTCAATTTGAAAAAAGTCTTGTACTAGAATATGTTACATGATAACTATATCTAAGATGTTGAAGAAAGGACAAAGGGTAGTTTGTGAAGGTGAGTCAACTCAATAATTTCATGACATCAAAGATGCAATCAAGCAGGGTCTAGTGTTAGTTTCACCTAATTTTTATAAGCCCTTCTGATTATTTGCATCTGCCTCGTATCATACTATTGCAGCAATGTTACAAAAGAATCAAGATGGACATAAACAACCCATTTCATTTTTTAGAAAATCTCTTCAACATGCTAAATTGAAATATGATATTATGGAGAAACGAGCTTATGCTCTAGTATATGCTATAAATAATTTTAGGCCATAGTTGATTGGTGCTAAGATTAAATTGCATGTGTGCCTCATATTGTAGTTAAGGATATACTCACATAGCAAGATGTTTTAGGAAAATGTAGATGGATTAATAAAATCTAGAAATTCAACATAGAAATCTAGATCACCAAACTAGTAAGAGGCCAAGGATTAGCTAAATCATGGTTAAGTCTAACTTGGAAACTAACAATAATGATGAGATTGGTATTCTTGCTACCTCTCCTTGGTACAAGGATATTATATATTATTTATTGCATCTGAATTGCCCTTCTGATTTGAATAATAACGAGAAAATAACATTGAAGTTGCAAGAAGCTAAATATATATTGGTTCAAATAGTTTGATGTGGAAGAATAGGGATGGTCTCCTCTTGAGATGTCTCAATGAAGGAGTTGCTAAGGTGTCTGTAGAATTGCATAATGGAGTGTGTGTTGGACATTTCACAGCTAAAACAACTCATAAAATTCTCAGAGCTAGATATTGGTGGCCAACTCTATTTGTTGATGTGCACAAATTGGTAAGAAAATGTGATCCATGTCAGAGGTTCTTAGGTAAATTAAAGGGATTAGGTGCATTTCCTTTAAGTTCAATGATGGTAGAAGCTCCATTTCAGCAGTGGGGAATAGATTTCATTAAAGAAATCATTGATTAGTGCAAAATATAGATGGATTCTAGTAGCAATAGATTATTTTACTAAATGGGTTAAGGCTATTCCCACTAGAAGAGCTACTAGTAAGGTGGTGATTGACTTGATATTGGATCATATTGTGACTAGATTTGGTGTTCCTAATAAGACTATAGCAGACAATGAAATGTACTTCAAGTCTAGTGACTTTACCAAGGTTTGTTCTGAATATGGAGTTGTAATATCTCATTCATCTCCATATCATCAATAGGGGAACCGATAAGTTGAGTCAAGTAACAAAAATCTGATGAATGTAATTAAAAGAATGTTTGGTCAAAATAAGAAGGCATGGGATTATAAGCTTAGATTGGCAAAATGTGTAGATAGAGTGACTCCAAAAAGGTCTACAAGGTCTCCTTTTGAATTGGTATATGGAGTTGATGTTGTCCTATCAATCAACATGATGATACATGTTTACAAGTTTATCCAAGAAACACATGAAGATGTAGATGATGCTATAACTTGTAGAATTAATCGGTTGATTAAGCTTGATGAAAACAGAAGGAATGCTCAAAAGATTAATTTGAACACATAATAGCAAATGAAATATTTGTTTGATAAGAGGGTAAGCCCAAAGAATTTTGGAATAGGAGACATGGTCGGTGTGGAATGCAAGAGCATAGGATAAAGGAAAACATGATAAATTTAATCCCATGTGGCTAGGCCCTTTTATTATTGATAATATGTATGGTGAGGACCCATTCTTCATCAAGAGTTTGACTGGAGAGTTTCAGGAAATGCCAATGCATGGACAATTTTTGAAATATTTTTTCTCCTAAACTTTGGTTCATCTTCCATGCGCAATAGTTTTAGGTTTCATTTCCCTTGTCTTGTGTTGTGTAGCCATGGTTGTTTGTGATCCATGGTGAAGTGTTTGTTTATTTTTCTTTGTTGTGTGGTCTGCATCCTAGAGTTCTTTGAATTCTCAACATGTCCCACTGGAACGTGTCCTAGAACTAGATCCAGTTTTGGTGCCAGTATTTTTTAGCCTTGAGTGTGTCAAACATCCTAAGTCTAATTCCCCCTCCTGCTATAATTGTCATGTATAGCCCATGACTAATATCCGATCAGAGAAACCTTCAATGGGTTATACATTGTAATATATTCACCTTGGTGTTGTTCTTTAGCCTCCCCACATGCTCTTCATATGTTGGCATCATCAAGAATCCAAGAAAAATCCAAGTTTAAGAGTTTCCTTTACATTTTTGCCTCTCCCAAGTTTTTCGGATTTTGCCAAAACAAAGAGATGTTCCAGGCCCAAGAATTTTTTCTGCCCGCGACCTTTTAGTCCTCTGGTCCCTAGTTCCTCCTGAATTTTAATCCCTAGTAGCAAGCTCTTTTGAGTTCCAATGGTGGTGGTGATGACGTTAACATGCAATCCCTAAAAATTTCTAAGTGTTGGGCTTTTTCGTGGTGTTTTGGTGTCTTTACGAGTTTTTGGGTTCTTGGGTGTCCTTAGAACCTTGTCCACAAGTTCCAAAGTTCCTCAATTCCCCACGCTTTCCTCTTGGTCCCAAAGTTCCAAATTCCCTAGAACTCCACGTTCCCCGCTTCTTCCTCCATCTTTTTAGGTTTTCAAGTTTTACCAAGACTTAGGAACTTTATCCATATGTCTCTAAGTTCCTCAAAACCCCAAATGTTTGTGTTCCTCACTTTCTGTCTTTTCAAGTTTTTAGGACCTAAGGGTCCTTGAAACCTTTACACCTGGTTCCAAGATCCCTAAGTTCCCCATTTCCTTGAAACCCTAATTTCCCACTTCCTTCATCCTCTGGCCCTAGAGTTTCAAGTTCCTTGAAAACCCTAGTTCCCAATCCCTGTCTCCGTCCAATTCCCAATTCCAATCCCCATCTAGTTCTCGGTCCCATGTCTCTCCCGAACCCTAGATCTCGACTTGCCCCATTCTTATGTTCGCATGTCTGCCTATCCCCTGGATCCCAAAACCCCGATAGAATGCACTATAACACCCAAAAATACGAGACATGCCAACAACTCCCAAGATCGCCATGAATGATCAATTTGACTTTTGCAACAACTCCTTTTGAGCCAGAAATTTCTTAAATGCTTAAGGCATGGATTTTCATGCTATAAATACTCCAAACCACCTCATCATTTTTCAAGAAACATAATAAATGCAATAGGTGTTTGTACGTGATCCAAGCCAATCATTCTCGAAGAGAAAATTGCATATGCAAGTGATCATTTAATGTTCATTAGGGTGCAACACGTGGGAGTTATAAAGACAATTCGATTATTTTGGGCACCAAAAGTTTCATGTCTAATATAAATATGTAATTCTTCATTTGTAAAGTTGTTAAGAAATTTGGATGTGAAGAGAATTTGAGAAAAACTTTGTAATAAAAGTTTGTGTCTCTATTCAAGAGGAATAAGGGTTTGAATATGTTTTTTATATGCTTACAATAATGATTTTATTATATTTTAATTTATATGTGTGAAAGTTTGGTCTTGATTTTCTCCTTTGTTGTACTATATTTTCTTAAAGAGAAGTAAGATTTCAAGGAAATTGGAAAATCTTTGCTTACACATTTACTATGAGATTTACATGTTTGGCTGACATACTTTCAAGGAGAGTAAGAAAACTTTCCAAGTAGTAAGTAAGATTTACAATATTTGCAAAGGATTATTAAGATGGTCTTGTTCAAATTACATTAGGAGTTTAAATCATTGTAAGGCAATGATATTATATTGTTAAATCATAGAGTTGATCTTGTTAGGGTAAAGTATTGTGGCAGTTTTAGACTATATATTCCCAAGAACAAACACCAATCTATTTCAACATTCCTAACCTACTCGCATGCATATTAAAAATGATGAATCATGTACCTTGGTATTTGTATTTTAGTAGTGTAAGTGTTTTTTCATTATATGCAAATCCAATATTATAAATTGTGTTAAATCTTAGGTGAAATAATTGTTGCATATCTACAAAGGGTTTGTTTATAATGTTGTTATAAGGTGAATGATTGTTGTGAGTAATCATGTGTATATATTTACAAGACTAATTAATCAATTTCATATCTTTGTCAAATCATTCAACGTAACTATTTAATGAGAGAACTTGTGATTTTAATATGTTGTTATCTTTTAAAATCTTTAGGAAATACCCTCCTAAGCTTGGCAAGGCTCAAAGACGAAGAGGCCTTATCCATCCTCCTATCAAATTGGCTTTTTCTCTCCGTTAGTCTAAACATATGTCACTTCCCCATTGTCAACATCATCCCTAGGTTTAGACTTTATGGTGAAAAAAAATCAGATTGAAGTGATTACAAGCAAAGAACCAACAAAATCATCTTGTAAACACCACATTTTGAATGGTGTTTAAATTGGTAACTCCCAAGTATATAAAGACTTTATGGTGTTTAAATATGGTATTTAAACACCACATTTTGAATGGTTTTAACTCATGGTTTCCTAATTACTATTTAATGATTTGTTATATTTTCTCTCCTATTTATTAAATGCTTGAGATAAAAGTCTAGATATTAAATTTTGTAAGTATTATTATACTATTAAAATTACTTTAGATCTCTCATTAATGACATTCCTATAAAAACTCGAACTTTGCAAATACATTGTAACCTTCAATTACTAAAAATAATACATTGAATTGCTTTGAAATATGGAATTCTTTTCTAAAAAATATTTCCACATAAACCATTATATTGTGATATAATGTTTTTATTGTGTATTTTTCTTTATAAGTACAAAGATTTAATTTATTTCCACGTACCTCCTCTCATAGAGTAATGTAGGAAGCATATTTCACACCTATACTTCCTTTTCAATATTGTTACTAACACTCCTATTTTTAAAATTTCAAAATGACTTGTGTTATACAAAGACTTGCCACCATACCTGGACAAATCTTAACCATACTACATGCCCACAACTAAACAACATGAGTACTTTAATCAAGTAGATAATATTTTCCACATTGATTAGAGTTGCATGGTTGTACTAAACATGACATTGTGTGCATTCACATAGCCATATCAAACATGTCATGTCATTTTTCCACATTAAGTGGAGTAACATAGCCATATCAAACATGTCATGTCATTTTTCCACATTAAGTGGAGTAACATAGCCATATCTAACATGTCATGCTATGTTTCCATATTAAGGAGTAACATAGCCATATCTAACATGTCATGCTATGTTTCCATATTAAGGAGTAACATAGCCATATCAAACATGCCATGTCACTACAATCAAAGATTGTTTTGCATCACTTTCAATACAAGCAAAATTCTCTAATCATTCTCTATACTTTTTAGTTTTTGTAAACTAAAACTACTTGCTTCTTTGTGCTTGTTTCACTCATCTCATAGAAGCATTAATTATTGCATGTTTTTTTCTTTATTTTCCAAGCCCCTATAAACCACTTATGCCAAATAAATGTACACAATTAAGAAAAAAATGCAAAAATGTTATTACTTTACATGGAGCAAACATCCTTCTAAAATATCTTAATTTTTCCTTTTCATATTGGCAAAGAATGTTACACTTTTAAATGCATACTACTTTAATTTCACTTCACATTAAAGTACCAACAAAATGTAACAATAAATTTACACATGCCAATTCCCATTTCATTTAAATGGCCCATGTTGACATAACATCTTAACACAATACATATCAACAAGCAACACAATATTTAAAAAGGGAATTCATTAGTTTGGTGGTATTTGGGACTTCTCTCCTCTAGATAGATCTATCTAGCAAACAACTAAAGTCATGTTTAAACTTAATAACAAGTCGAAACACTTTTTATTTAAAGTCTTGTTTAAACTTAATAACAAGTCGAAACACTTTATTTTTATTTTTTGTGAAATCTGGTCCCTGTGGACATAAAGATGAAACTATGTAGTCCTATCCATTGTAACTTCTTCAAAGATTGATTGTGGCTGGAAAATATCCCTTCTTTTGCTTTCATTTGAAAAAGATCCATTGAATCCGAGGGTCAATTTAAAATGGAAATGCAATTTTCCAAAAAGAACTTTGAAAAAATCGAGCGCTCAAATCTAGAGGTCAAAAACTAATGACAAGGGAGAGGCCAGTTGCCGCCCACACCCCAATAACCGCTATGTTTTTGTGCACACAACACGTCCTACAAGGAAATGTATAAATGCCCAAATGCTGAAAGAATAGCTTTAAGCTGTTCGGTCACATACGAAAAAACCAAAAAAAAAGGTCAAAATCTGATGTCTAGCTATGACCTTGACGTGCATGAAGTTAGGGTGGGCAGCTACTAGCCCCTCTCTCTTAATGCCCAAACTCTAGTGTGGAAAATCTCATATAACAAGCTCCCTATTGGGGATAGGTTGAGATGTATGATTATTCAACAAGTGAAATGCCCTTTATGTAAGCAGAATGAAGACTTGAAACATATTTTCTAAGAGTGTTCATGGACAAAATAAAATAAAATGCTATTTTCTGGCACTTACCTACAATCTTTGATCATTATCTGATTTGGAAGGAAATCTTACTTAGTGTAGGCCTTCATAAAAATGTTATAGCTGATTCTATGAGACAGGGTATATTTTATTACACATTTAGAAAAATAGATGTTTGACAATATTTGCAAATCATAATGCTCCTCAAGAATCAAAAATGCTAAAGTTTTAAGCTGATATCTTGTTTCAAATTATTTCTCTTTGTTTTCAATTACAAGGGGGCTCTAAGCAGCATTCTCAAGTTAGTAATCATCAGAATAATATTAAACTTCAATGCCTACAACTCCATAAATGTGACATCATATGCTCAAGACAACTTCAACCTCTTTTTAGTTTCAAGGTTCAATTTTGTTATCCAAGGTTCATCTTGGGACTCTCTGAATAGGGGCTGTCTTTTTTATGTAAAGAATCTATTGGCTGAATGTTTTCTGTCGGAAGCATACTGGTTTGGTTTGTGGAGATACACCAAATTATATGTTGGTTGTGACCTAAAGAAACAACATTTACCTTTGCTTACCATTGAAGATGAGTTCCTGGCCCTGCACCACTCTAAATATCAATAAGCACGAGATGCTTCCAAAACCACATCAAAGACAACAGCTCCAGCCACAGCTCCTAATCCAGCTCCACGAATGAGGCCACTGTCAGAGGCTCGGCTTGCTTATGCACCCGTGACAGCTCCAGCAAAAGCTCCTGCTGTGGTTTTGTTAACATAACTGGGGCTGTTATATCTTATTCTATTTGGTTGCTTGCTCCAAGATTTCTCCATTCATGAACAAAGGTGCATCCTTGGATTTGTGAAATCTCTCTTTTGAAGAGATATAGTTGAGGTCACATCAACCAACAGTAAAGGGAAAGGAATAGTTTGGGATTGAGACGATGCTCTCCACTGCATTTGCTCACTGTGGAATAGGCTCAGTACTATGTATCTCTGATGGTGTATACTATTCAGAGAATCATACAATGTTCGCTACAGTATTGGAATACCCTCTTGCTTATTATTTAGGTTATTGAATGCAAGTAGGATAGGATAACAACCCTCAGATGCTAATTTTATTGTCTTCTGTTGTTCTTCTAATAGTGGCAGTGATGCTGGAGAGTTTTTCCTAAACTTACTGTTGTTGAGGCCACTGTTGCTTCAATACAAAACAAAACAAAATAAATAAATAAATAAAAATTTATAAAAAAAAAAAAAGCACATTCTTCTATCATTTCACATTTATTTACACCCATTCTTATTTATTCAACATTATTCAGTCCCTATTTATACACATTAATTTGTTTTGTTTTTGTAACTTTTACATCACATTTTAACTTTCATTAACATCCATATCCACACACTCATCCCTTCCCTGGCAATCTTTTGCCCTATAATAATCCCAAAGTACCAAAGTGAAAAGATAAACCACAAAAATTCTAAATTTCAATTGCACAACCCTAATGCTAAGTTTTTCATATTTAAAAACATTTATACATACAATTAAATCTGTGTCTTAACCCATCTCTACATCAAAATCATATAAGTTATCTAGACAATTAAACATAATGTTCTCCATCAAACTCAAATCTTTAAAATCAATATGTATTTATTTTAGGGATGGCATAAAAGAACTTAACCCTATTAATCTAACAATCTCCCCTAAAGAATTTGTAAACAACACCTTAACAAAATTCAAACAAAAAAAGGAACTTAAAACTAACAACCCAAATTTAATTTAAATAAAATTGTAGATTATCATAAATAAATAAATCTACAACTTTTTGCTAAATCATTTCCACAAATCACATCATTCCCATGCTTATGATCATTTCCATAACATAACCAATTATTAAAAACTCAAACCTAAATTAAAAACATAATAATAATAATACTCAAAACAACATAAACCTTCAAGCATCTATCAAACTATGATACTTTAACACGTATCTGATGAATAATGTTCCCCGACCCACCAAAAATAAATAAAATAAAACAAAATCTCCTCTCATAAAACGACCCACCAAAAATAAATAAAACAAAACAAAATCTCCTCTCATAAAAATCCCAATATAAATGTTATAATTTGGCACACTACAATAATACATCCTACTTATCAACTTTATCAACCAATTATTAAGATACCATTAACATTAATCCATGGCCATTTGCCTGAACTAACTGCTGCTTCTGTACGTTATATGTAACTTTTAAAAATACCATTTCAATCTAACAACCCAATTTCAATTTAATCTATATTAATTGTGTTAAACTATCATATTTGATTTACATAGCCTAGATTATTCATGATAAAGGAAATCATTTCCTTACCAGTATAAATGTAACACTCAAACGATTGTCAACACACATACCACATGCTAACTTTCAAAAATCCAAGCCTCCAAGTCCCAAATCTAGCTATCATGCCACTTACGCTCTCTAGCAGTTTTGATCAATGCTTCTACCTGTACAAAACTTAGCAACCCCATACCAAACCAGAGCCATGCAAGAACGGATAACAAATAAGAAGTATGGTGGTGTTACAAAACACCATTTGAAACATAAACCCGGACCTCCAGTTCAGCAGCGCTTATTTCTTCTTGGGAGACTTGGGCTCCTTGTCCGCAGCAGGTGTAGACTTCTTGGGGAGGAGCACCTGGTGAATGTTGGGAAGAACACCGCCATGGGCAATGGTCACTCCACCCAACAATTTCCCCAATTCCTCATCATTCCTGATTGCTAGCAGCAGATGCCTGGGAATGATTCTGTTCTTCTTGTTATCCCTGGCAGCATTACCTGCAAGCTCCAGAACTTCCGCCGCCAAGTATTCCATGACAGCAGCAATGTAAATGGGGGCACCAGAACCAATTCTCTTGGCATATCTGCCCTTCTTAAGATATCTGCCCACCCTGCTCACAGGAAACTGAAGGCCAGCCTTGAGCGACTTGGACACGCTTTTCTTTTTAGCGCCTCCCTTTCGTCCTCCCTTGCCGACCTTGGCACCTCCTGACTCCATTTTTTCAAATCTGTGAATAACAAATCACACTAAACGCCTTCGATTAGAAAAGTAGCTTGCAAAATAAGCTCCTGCAACTTGATTTGTATCTGATTTCTCGGTAGCTATATAAAGCCTCTGGACAGGGCTTCGGGGTTGGGGATACTTGACCACCGTCAGATTAGATTTTACGAACGGTTCGGAATCACTCTTCTTTGATCCGTGGACCATCGGTTACACCAATTAATGATTTCTTAGATTTGAAATTTGAAGGGCATACTGTTCCCTCCATAATTTTGTTCGTGCCACGTATTAGTGGAGGCGGCCCCGCTAGAGAGGAAATAACGCGTGAGAGCTAAATTTAGGGGAAGGGTTTCACACTTTTTTTTAATTTATAATTTACTGTGTAAAATTCAGTCATCCTAAACGGCCTTAAATGAATATGCTCGAGAATTTAAGAGTCTAATTATAGACTATATTTACATGGATAGAAAAATTAGAATGTTTATGGTAAAAAAAATTGGGGAATTTAATATTTAAAAAATACTTTATATGAATATTTTATAAGTTTTTAATTGCGTGAGAATTTTCTAATTAATGTTTTGGAAAAAAAAATCTTCCTTATGTTGCCAATATTCACACCAAGTTTAAAACATTGTCTCGTCTTGAGATAATCTAGTGAAATCAATCACTTATAATCTACATGTTCATCCAAGGGTTAATCATAGTGGACTTTCTTGCTTTGGATCTTTATGTCTATTGTTGTGACATGTTTCCATTTTATTTGTAACTTTTCCCTATTCTCTACTTATGGGGTTATGTTCTATGACACCCCTTTATTTTACCACCTACTTCCAAACCAAGGGAAGTATCTTCATTGTGTGTGTCCTTTTCCTTCAAGGTGTTACATCTCTTGTGATTAGCATCATATCTTTTTCTTTCACTTCCACCTCTATGTTCATGGGTTCCTTTTTGATCCCTTCTAGATCAATTATTTCTATGTGTTGAAGATGACTACCTTTGGGTGGTATTGTTACTATTCCTTATAACATGAACTCGATTGGGTATAACCTCTTGCAATGCCATCTTGAAATTATTCCTCTTAATTTGCCTTTGTGTCTTTTCAACTAGGAATTTGACAAGAGCTTGGATCCTTCTATGTACTTGATGTGTATTCTCACCTTGATCACAAAAGTTAAAAAATATAATAAAATCTTATTTTTGGTTCTCCCAATCCTTTATTTCACCTTTGTGTTCTTGATATATATATCGAGCATGAGGTAACTTCATTCCAAAGTCCAATAAAAGAAGTGGACCCATACTACTTTGTTCGTTGCTCCCCTTTTAGTCAAGAACTACTCAAAATATTTAATATGTTTCCTTGGATTGGAAGATCATTTATAAATAGGCATCTTGTCATGTCCCCGTAATTGAATCGATTATGTATTATTCAATCAAATTAAAGATATGAATGACATTAGAATCTATTACTAGTAAATAAAATATATTTAAACAAAAAATTATAAGTTGAGTATATTTACATTAAATAATATAAATTAAATATTTTAATTAAGATATACTTGAATATATTTAAATATATTCAAATAAAAAATTATAAACTAAATATTATTATAACTATATTATCATAATATTAAGGCCAATTCTTTTATTATTGTGGCTGCAATTAGTATATACAATGGCAACTAGGCCGACTCTTTTATTATTGTGGTTGCGATTAGTATATACAATGGCAGTGGTCAAGTCTCATATTTTTAGCCAACAATTCATATGGATTTAGGAAGGCTGCGATTATTCATAGTGTAGGACATTATTAATAAACAAAGGTCATATTAGTCAAAGGCAAATCGTGGACTTCAAAGAGTGACTTATCATATGCGGCGATTAGTAAAACAAGCAGCAGCGCTGGCATTAGTAAGGCTGCGATCAATCTGAAGGGATATGTCTATTCAAAAGGCGGTGGTCATTATGAATAGGCACGCCCCTTAATTTATTAAGGAAGCTATATCTGAATATATATAAAAGGAATACGATAAGAAGGATAAGGGGAGGGATATACAAGTTAAGAAATGTATCTCTGAATCGAATGAAGTAAGGAAAAATAGATATAAACAAAGGAGCAAATCAATCAATATTTTAAAAAGGTTTGTTGCTATCATACATCCCGCACATATATATACATTCAGGTGTATCTTTTTGTCAACTCTTATTACATATGATTCTTACGGTTTATAGATATATCTGATTTGCAAATGCTTATGCTTATTGTCACATTTTTGGTTATTCTCATGCTTCAGCTTATTGTTTCATATGATTTATAGATGCATATTTTCCTATGCAGAATTAGAAATGTATTGGACTATCTGCAAATCCTCTCGTGGGAAGGGCCTAGGGTGGAGTAATTAAGCAAGGCTAGTAAGTCACCATCCTAGAGTGTCTGCAATGGCTCCTAGGACTAGAGGGCACTTACCTAGAGAGTCGTGTGAACCACTTACGACCTCCGCTCAATCCCATGAGTTGGCGAGTGTCTTTCAAAGTCGAGGACATGATGGGGAAAGTAGGTACTAAGTCGCCAAGGGGGGGTTGTGGTATACACCCTCTTAGGCTTGGCATATGGCTTCATGGTGGACCCACCATGCCCCTTCTCCCAACTGTCTTCCAAAGTCGAGGACATGATGGGGAAAGTAGGTACTAAGTCGCCAAGGGGGAGGGTTGTGGTATACACCCTCTTAGGCTTGGTATATGGCTTCAAGGCAGACCCATCATGCCCCTTCTCCCAACTATGTTGCATTATTGATGATTTATGGATGTGATGTAGTGGTCTAACCCTAACTAGCATATATACATATTTGCATATATTGTTCATGTGGTGAATGTAGGATCTCAATCCAAGATTACTTCACTAAAGAGATATTTATTTAGTAAAGTGAAACCCTGACTCTAATTTGTTGCCCTTTGTGATTCAGTAGGCAAATTCTAGGGCAATTCGGGATAGGGGACATTTCACATTGGGGGAAATTAGGGCAAATTTAGGGTAAAATTAGTATTGTTCCTGTAAGGGACATTGCACATCTAGTGCATTAGCCATTCCTTCCTTACAAATTTGTATTTAATCACAATCTCTAGATTTTTTCATTCGAGGATGTTCTGCTAATGGGTTTTCCACCATCTTGTTGCATTCCTTATCAAAGTAACGTTTAAAGTTGCCATCTTGATCTCCTCATAGGATTCTCCCTTCTTCATCTTCTCTAAATACTTCTCACCATCCCCAATTCCAACATATTTGGGATAGTTCTTACAGTTACACCATATAATTTTTTTTTAATCATAAATTTTCTCCACTCTGTCTCATCGATGGTGTCAATACCAACACTATTATTTGTTGTCATATTATATGTTCCTCTCTTTCTCCTTGTCTTCTCAACTATTTATATCCTCTTCTTTGTCTTCTTTAATATAAGTGGCACAAGAGATGGCATTCGGTTGGGGGGGTCATTTTCTTATCATATCTCTTGATGTTAACAGGGTCACATTGTTTAAAATTTATTTATTCTCTTAAAGTCCTAAATAGTAAAATTAGTACTTTTCCCTTTATTTAAACTTTGTCTTCTCAACTTCTATTTCTCTTTACACTTTCCATGTCATGAATTTATTTCTTCAATGATAATGTGTTGCCTCTCATTGGGTTTTCTCCTTAGTTTCCTCTTGATCCATCAATTTCGTGGACCTTACCTCTTCTCTATCTTCTTATTCACTTCATCCCCAAACCTTTCAATGTTGGCTACCCCTACTCAACCACCCTTATCCTCGAGGATAATCTCATCTCTCTCTCTCCTACTCTCAAACACTCGTTTATTTATGTTCAACAATTTCGTGTACCATGGCCTTGCCGATTCTACTAAATGGGCGATCTCCCATAATTTCTATGAACTACCTCATTCCTCCTCTCTCTTTTCTTTCTTCCTTTAATCTTATTATCCATTTCTATTTTTCTTTACTTCATTCCTCTTACATCCCTTGTTTATTTTATTCCTTCCACGAGCATCACACCTAATTTGTCTCGGTAGTCATCTCTTTTTGGATCTCCTCCCTTGTTTATGTCGTCAATTTAGTGCCTAGTCCCCTAAGGGCTAGTGCTTATTGTGTACTACCACACCTCTTCATAATAAATACTTTCACCATGTATGAGTTTAAAAAAATCTAAAATTTTCACTTCTTGGTTTGAATTACTGCAAAATTCTTCTTTTGATATGATCTCCCTTTGTTGACGAAAAAACCTAGACTATAGTCCAAGGTTTTATATTTTCTTTTTATATAGTAAAACCCAATGTGATGTAGCAAAAATAGCAAACTTAGATATGTAATAAATATAGACCAAAATAAGTAATTTCTCGTGATTTACTCTCACATTATCATCTTCCTTATTTTCACACACACACACACACACACACACACACACACACACACACACACACACACACACACAATTTACAGGTAATTTAAAATCAACAACTATGCAAAGTGGGTGTTGATTAAATAGGTGAACAAATGTAGTGATAGTATAAAATAAAGTGTTAAAATATAATAAAGACCATGTGATAAATCATTATAAATCTAAAATAGAATTTAGAGAAGCATGTTGGAATTTAAACCAACAAGCACATACAAATAGACACATAACACTAAATGTGTGTGGAGAAACCCTTTTGGAAAAAAAACTCCACCATCAAAGAGAGGACAAGTTTGTATTAAACCAAAAGAAGTGTTACATCAATACATACAACTTTCTCTCTTCGGTCTTACAACAACTTGACAGCATAACAATGCTCAACCTACAAAAGACCTATAAAATAACTATCCAAGGCATCAAATTTATAGATAATCAAAAGGGGAAAACCATGAATGGATTCTCAAAACCATATTATATGGTATGGCAAAAATCCAACAACCTCATGTGACAAATATTAAATGCTTCCATGGATAGTAACCATAATTGGCAACATCTTTGACCCATGTGAAGAGTGAGCACACATTCCCAAGTATGGTGCTCCAAAATGAGTGGCCAACTAATGTGGACCTCACCTGATATATCCAAAAGATGGTCCACTCTCTCCTCTAGCACCTAGAATTAGGAAAGTGGTGCAAATACATTCTAATCACTTTGAAATTTCCACTATCATAATCCACCTCCCTTATTAATATCGTTACAAAAAATATTCATGTCAATCAAGAGAAAATGATTAATAAACAATTCATCCAATCACCCCCTGAGCATTTGTGTACCCATTCCCAAGGTGTTCGAGACACAAGAAGTACATAGAATTTGCAAGGTTGATATCAACTTAATTCTAACATTATCACACTTGATATTATACATTGTAATGACATAAATGAGAAACATAAAATGAATTGAGTATAATATGCAAGGCCCATGGCATTCCTACACCGAGAGGACTTATCCATGCTCATTGGTTTTGTAAGTGAAACTACAACATTATCTTGAACATTAACCTTCTTAATGAGGAACTTACCACTCTCCACTTTCTCGCAAGCAGGGTGATACTAAACATCAATATGCTTCATACGAGCATGGTACATAGGGTTCCTAGCCAAATAAATAGCACTGTGACTATCACATCTAATCTGAACCACCGTACAATCAGAACCAACTCGTGAACACAATCTCTATAAACAAACCACCTCTTTACAAGCATGTGTAAGAACCATGTACTCTTCTTCGATAGTGGACAAAGCAATCATGGATTGCCTCTTACTCGTCCCACTAATATCACCACTAAATAGATAAAACACAACCACCAGTGAACCTTCGACTATCCAAGTCACCTACCCAATTTGCATCAACAAAGGCCCATATGTCTAATATCATGCCCACGTCATTAGAACCATAATAACATGAGTAATAATTAGAAGTTCCTCGTAAATATCTAAATACCCTCTCAACACAAGCTCGATGCTCTTGACCAGGGTTAGATATAAACCTACTAAGAACTCCCACTGCTTGGGTAGTATTCGATCTAGTACAAATCATTGCATACACTAGGATACCAACAAAACTAGTATAAGACACATTCAATTAAAGCTTTGTGCCTACTAGTTCATAATCGTGCATAGCAAACTACCACAAAATAGTGTTAACATACTTATTCTAACAAAGCAAAAGCTTTATGTAAACTCAATCCTTGTCGATTTCCATCTCCAAAATAATTTTTGTTGCCCCTTAATCCTCCATATAAAACACACTAGAAAGTTGAGTTTTAAGCTCCCTAATTATCACCTTGTTGTTACCAATAAACAACATATCATCAACATTTAAGACAATGATTGTAATTTGATCATCAATACATGTAATGCAAACACGATGATCCTCTTTGTTTATAACATTACCCAACTTCAATACAAAAACATCAAACTTTCAATACCACATCCAAGGCATTTGTTTCAAACCATACAATGATTGTTTTAACTTGCAAACCAATTTTTTTCTCTTCTACCTCAAACCATGTGGTTGTTGCATATAAATTTCCAATTTGAGATCTCCATACAAGAAATCAGTTTTTACATTCATTTTCTCTACTTCAAAATCACAAGTAGGAGTAATAAAAAGCATGAGTCTGATGGAAGTCAATTTAGCAACAAGAGAGAAATTTTCACCAAAATCAACTCCCTCTCTCTGAGAATATCCCTCAACCACTAATCTAGCTTTGTACCTCTCTAACTTACTATATGTTCTAAAAATTTTCTTAAACACCCACTTGTAATCAATGGGCTTCTTTTGCTTAGGAAAACTTACAAGATCCCAAGTGTCACATTTGTTTAAGGCCATCATCTCCTTATGCATGGCCTCCATCTAAGAATCACATTCATCAAGAGAGAGCTTCCTTGTAAGGTTTCAATCATCACTAGTACATGATAAGGCAAATACACAATGAAAATATGTTGGGCTATATCTATCAACCAAGATCTATTGTCTCATGGATCATCTCAGGGGTGTAGTAAGGAACTCTATATGTTCCTTTGCATGCTCGACCTGCTCAAAACTCTCACTTGAATCCTCTTCTTCCTCTCCATCCCATAATCCATCATTTTGTTCACCAACATTTCCATCTTCCTACTTCTCAACCTTAGACTCAAAATGCATTATTTTTTTCTTTCATTTTCATCTAGTTGCATAGGATTTGAAAATACTTTAAGTTCCCTAAAAATTATATTCTTAGAATAAATCATTTTAAAAGTTAGAAGATTTCAATGCTTTTAAACTTTTACATTCTCGTCATAACCAACGAAGATGTGTTTATGTTCTCTAAACCTTATTAAATTTTCCCTTTGCTCCCCTTTCTTCTCATCGATATCATAACACTGCATTGCAACATCCACCTCTTTCTTTTCTTTGGTACTAAGTTGTTCTAACTTTTTCCTTCCCGAACCTTATGCATATTCTTTCAATGACTCGGTGTTCCTTCTCTATTGATTATAGTGCATCCTCAAGACATAGTTGATTTTACTCTACATTTTTCAATATAGTTTTTTCATTATTTCAAGGGGAAGAGACTGTGAATGTTTTCCTTCATACTTTTAGCCATGCTTTTGTGGTGACACAAAATGCATGTTGTTCTTAAGAATTCCATGGATATTTAATTAGTACAATTCCCAAACCACATGGACCATAGTCATAAAAATATACCAATCTACCACCCACCTATTCTATTCTACATGGAAGAGGTACCTATACATACAAAAATGAAAAGAAATTCACATACATGATACAAAAAAATGCAATTAATAATAATGGCAATAAATTACCTTCAATTTATCATCGTTAGCCTCCCCATCAACCCCCTCATCCTTAGCCTCAGCCTCATAATCATCATCCCAAGGTTGTTCAATCTCCTATGATCTAAAAACTATTATGTAGAGTGATAAATAAAATATCAATGTTGACATGTTACAAGAAAATAATAACTAGAAGTTGACATCTCATTACCAAAGAGGTTGATGCCTTGATGGTCATTGTACTCCTAATTCAAGGCGAGGCCTTCCTTGCCACTATGTCCTATTTTGAAACAACACAATAGTTTAGATTCTAAAGCATGTCCAACCAAAACAACTAGAAATACTTCAATGTATAGGGAAATATTGACATACATAGGGAAATATTGATTTTATGTAAAGATAAAACATTTGAATGCATCTTCAGATTACTGTAACTTACCACTTGTTGTCTTGCATGTGGAGTCACACAATGTCGACGACTAGTAACCATACATTCCATAGTTTATGCCATGTATATGGTCTCTCGAACATTATCATCCATTTTTGCTCTAATTGTTGAATTCACAAAAAAACATCAAACATACCAAACTAACATGTATACAATCAAAACCATTAACCAAATTCTTATATACTTTATGTTTGACTTACGATTATCAAACTTATGTAAACTTATTTATTATGTCAAGTGCGAAATATTTTCAAGTGTAAAGTGAAATGATTTCACTATGATTTTATCTGGAATATATTGTAATTCCAAGGTTGAAAAATATTCAAAAACGATATGCATTTATTTCTTGTGACTATGCAAATGATTTTTTAAAAAATCATTCATGTTTAAACATGTTCATTTACTTTCTTAGTAAATTTTGTGAGTAAATTTAAGTGGTATGAGATGGTATGTTTCAGTATTACCATTATTATATGTGAGGATCTTACCAAGTGGCATAAAATCTACAATTTAAGTAAAGGTGGTGATGAAACCCTAATTTAGTAAGGTTTTCCTATATCTTCCAAATGGCTATTAATTTTTTTTCCATTTTTTTTACTAAATTTGAAGGATCAAATAAGGAAGCTATAGTCCACAAATTACATTTTTATCATAAATATTGAGTTATTCCAATTTTATGTTTTTCATAAATCTACTCTCTAGGCCACAAATTGCTTTTTTTTATATTTTTAGATTTCTGGAAAGCTCATAAAAATTCATTAGGGGTCTATTAATTTTATTTTTTTACTTGAGGCCAACTATATTATGAATTGGTCAGGTGAAACTTTGGTCAACTATATGTGGTAGAAAGCTAATCCATTGAAGTTTTTTTTCTTAAAACCCTAGTTCCAATGGGGTGTCTTATTTTTTGTGGAAGCAGAGATGCATTAGATTGGTGGAATTGATATAAAAAAATTCTAGTAAAAATACAATTTGAAAGCATATCTTTCTCTACACTTAACACGTGAAGCTTGGCATTGGCATGCATCATTGCAAGATGACATTTCTTCTTTGGATGAATTTGAACAAGCTTTCTTAGATAGATGGGATTCCATATAAGAAGACATATAAGAATGAGAAGGAGAAGGAAATGATAAGAAGATGAAGGATATAGTTATATGCAATTTAGCTCCAAGGAAGGAAGATTCAATCCTTCAATTTTATGGATGTATTCAAAAGACGAAGGTTAATGCTTTTATAAACCCTAGTAGCAAGTGTAACCTCATTAGCATGGAATTAGCCAAGAAACTATAGGTACAATTAAAGCACACCAAGGACAACTAAATAGTAGGTAAGGATATTCAAATTTTTCAAGATTTGAATCTCTCAATGGATAAAAATATTTTTAATTCAAGCTTTCATGCTTTGGATATGGATGGCTTGGATATTGTTCTTGGTTATCCATGGTTAGAATATTTGGGAACAATAAATATCAACGTGCAAAAGAAGTTCATGAAGCTTTTGGTATAGGAGAAAAAAAGTTACATTACAAGATATTACACACAATGAAGTCTAAAGTAGAGTCGGGGAAGAGTAAGTATAGGAATCTACTGAAGATTGCAATAATGAATCAGAGCACAAACAAGAGGAGCAAGATGCGAAGAAAAAAGAGGAGACAAGTAATTCTCTTCACGAGCCAACAAAATAAGTGGAAATAAATGGTGAAGAATCAAAGAAGGTTATAGTGAAACAAAGGGTGCAATATATAGGCATCCACATCATTGTGAGAGGCGTGAATCATGGAGGTAACCATCTGTTATGGAGTAAAAAAGTCCCCACGTGTCTTTTTACCTCCTTGTTTAGCTCCTAGGTCCCCTTGATTACATTATACAGTCCAAAATGTTTCTCTCGATGCAAAATTTCCCGACACCAAGATAGAATATGGGCCACTTCATTTACGTTACCCCAGACCTAAATAGGGCTAAAGGACCTGGGCGGTACTGCCCAAGTCCCTCCCTTTTGGTTGGGGCAAATTCAAATGTATGTCGGCATTTCACCTCCCTAAAGGTTTCTCCTTGTCATCTCTTTTGGTTTGAATTTATGATTGTGAGTGGGAAAGCATATATAAGTGTGTTTTTTAGTTCATTTTTAACTACGATGGAAAGAGCTAACTTGAGATCTTGAAGTGAAGCAAGCAAGAGCATTCATTGTGATTCTAGAGAAGATTTGTGTGTTGTTATTGTGTTGTTATTGCATATATGGAGCTATCATCTATCCTTCCTTAGGAGTTGAAGAATCTTCATCATTCTAAGGGTTCATCATATAGGTGATATCATTGTTTGTTTATCATCATTTGAATCATCATATTATCATTGTTTCAACCTCTTCTCTCATGAGGGCATGCACTCTTTATCAATCAACGATGTTGGGAAGCTTGAATGTTGTCCCAGGATTTGACTGAGGTAAGTCCCTAAATACCATAACCCCCAAACCCCTTCTTATCTTCTTGTGTACAAGTTATAGGAGTGAGATCTGGAAAATATAAAACTATAGGAAGACTGAGTACAGATCAAGGTTTCAGGATCTAAAGACTATTTTGGAGTTTTTTCTCACCAAGGACCTGGGTGGTGCCACCCATGTCCTCCTGCCTTTTCAGGGTTTAGATCCGGTATCAAGACAACATTTGCAGCAATTTTCTAGTTTACACCTCTGGCAGATTCCTTCAGTCAGGACCTAGGCGGTCCCACCGAGGTCCTTTGACACCTCTACTTTCAGGAGACGGGTTCTATCATTCCTTTGATCATCCCTATGCAATTAGTTTATGGGTTTTGGTTGTATTTTCTTTGTTATTATAGCAGATCATTGTAGAACCAGGGTTTCATGCATTGTTAACCTGGGGTTTGAGGATAAGACTAATTTAAATCTAATCCATCTATAGCATACATGAGTACAAGATCAGTAGCTAAGTCCACCTTCATTTGGTAGCAATTTGGCTCGGTCTTGTCCTTGAATGTTATATGGAAAAGGGTTTGATCTAGTTTGCATTCTATTGTTCATCATTCTCATTTTTCATACTAAGCACCATCATGGAGGCATAATACAGGGAATCAATAAGACAATTACTATGGATCTACATGGAATCAAAGGAACAACTATAATAATCAGTGTCATCACAAAAGTAATGGCTATTCATGGTAGAAAAGGAGGATCTACTACGATAAGGAATGGAATCACACAGTTGCACAACAAAATGTAGATCAAGGATGGGATCTAGGTACCATCAAGATAAAACCACTATGAAGACCAACTATGGATTGTTGGATGATTGGTCACGGCATCATATTTGTAATGACTTGCGACAACAATACTATTTGGCTTCTTCTTATGTTTCAAGGATAAAACATGTCAAGGAGTGATGTCATGTTATGTACCTATGGATATGATATTATAATGTATTTAGGTGGATGGAGATGTCAACACGTGGCACATGTCCCTCGAGTTAGTTATATTGGGTCTTGTGGAGGACTTGTGTAGTTAATTATATTATATGATGAGTGGGCCTTCATTGCAATTACTCCTCCATTATGTTATTAGGAGGAGGTGATTATCATTGTTAGAGGGTGTGTTGAGTATGATATTGTATATGGGATCTCTTGGAGATATAGGTGGAGTGGCTTCTTCCATAAGGAGTATTGTACGATGTTACCCTACCTCAAGGGTTTTTTTGTTACATATATTAGATATTAGGGCATCTTGGCCCACAAACATCTCTTGTGTTCTATAAGATCTATCTTCTACATTATCTTACTGCCATTATTATATGTGGGGATCTTACCAATTGCATAACAAGCATTAACATATTGCACATATACAATGACGCATTAAACATAAATACTACTAATTGTAGGCCCACTATCAAATTTCAATTGCATTCAATAGTGTTGATGTATATCGCAATGTGTATAGCATAAGAAATAGACTAATATATTATCCATTGACACACAACCCATGTTTTAAATAATTGCACTGTTAAGTCCACAATCAATGAGTGGATGTGTCACTTGATGTGTAATAACTTGTATCAAGAGATGTCAGACCCATGCCCATCTTGGCCTCCAAGTTACTATCATTACTGTACAATTCTCGTCCCACCATGAAGGACCCTAGTCATACTCAATTAATGGGTCATCGACAAAATCATCTTCTTGTACTATTTTTCCTTTGTCTTTCTTAGACATAAGATGATTATTGGGACATTCGCCTGTTACTTTCTTTTTTTTTGTCATTGGGAAAGCTAATAGTACTTTAGATTATTCTTTCCTCCTATTTATTCGAGGACTACCAGTCGAGGTCTTCACAGTCTTTCTCTTCCATATTGTCACCTTGAGGCCCCTATGAGTAATCCTCTTCTGTTCAGGAATTTCTTTAACTATTACCAAAAATTTAAACTTTTGGGGGGTTGTACCTATATCAGAGTTCTTTCATGCTCCTTAAGCACCTAAAATTTGTTGTGCATTACCAATCTCAACAACAAAGAACATTTATAGGCATTACTATACAATTGTGGGTTTGAAATTCATTTTTCAAGTTGTTCAACCTCTTACAATAAACAAATGACATGAATTGGTTGAAAAGCACGTTAAAGGGGAAAAAATGTAGTGTTAACCTACACAAGTTTTTGTTTTGAATAATGTTATAAGTTTATCATAAACAAAAAATAGTTAAGGGTTTTTTTTTTAATCTTTGTTAACCTTAAAAAGTATAACAACTTCATTTGAGGGGGAAAAAAGTGCAAGTCAGCCTGTAAAAGTTTATCCTAAAGATAATAACAAAGATTCAAATTTTGGAAAGGTTGTACTTGAGGGGAAAATGGATAAAAGGAAGCATTTTAGATGATATTAGTTATCTGACAAGTTTCAGACATACCGAGCATGTATAAGTACATATCTTTGACTACCTTCTTTGATAAAGTTAAAGACTAGATACCTTCTTTGGGAAATGGTATTGTTTATAGTGATTGCCACAATGGAAATGCATGTCATAATTGAAAGGAAGCAAGGTACATAGAAACACTTCCTGCACTAAACTTCTAAGAAGATTATTATGCAAATTCCAATCTTCTATCAATAACAGAAAGTAGAAACACATATAAACATAAAATAAACAATATACCATAACATAGGTGTACGTGGGGAAATCCCTTTCGAGAGAAAAAACCCACACTCCAAATAAGATCAATGTATTATTCAGTAAACAACATAGTTACAATACACTTACAAACCAAGCCTTCACATGAGTATCACCAACCAGAGATCTGGAGGAATTCTGATAACATATTTGATGGTTTCATGTATGTTAAACCTCCATATCAAGCACCCAATAAATAGGAGATCCAATACACGAAACCATAAAATGGCAATTAGAAAACCATGAGATACAACCACCCAAAATTCCCAAATCCTTAGTTATAAATCCAACACCCAAATTCCAAGATGAGTCCACAGGCTAAAAATAGCATATTCCTTCCACCTGTCATAACCTCGTTATAATCCACTCACTAAATTGGGAATTCCATTTTGGCTCCATTATCCCCATCCAAAGATGTCTTGTAACGTGTTGGTCAACAGGTGTAACTCCCCTTTACAACTCTTTTATGTGTTGATGTTTTTACATTTCTAATGCAGGAGGCCCAACTTTCGAAGGTCATAAATTTTGATCTGGGAGGCCGATTGGGCCCATTTTTAAAAAATTGTAGACCTCGAAGAGGTTAACATGACAAAAACAAGGGAATCAATGCCAAACAACCCATGATTTTTATTTTGGCCAAAAACTAACTCTATAGTCCAAAATTTGAGTTTTTCTATTTTTCAACCTGAAATTCACATTGTTTGTAATCTTAACACTAGGTGCAAGGTTGAGACACCTATTGGGTCCTGAAACAATAGCTCACATTCCTAGATGGATCAAATCACCCCAATGCCAAGGACTTCTCATCTTGAGGGTGAATCGAGTAGCTCATCAAAAAATGTGTGGTTAAAGGCCAATTGCTAAGAGTGGATAATCTCTCCTTCAATTTGAGCTTGACTAGACTCAGGAAGGTGTTCCTAGAGGTAATCCTTAACAAGATTTGGCCACAATGGAAGGTGAACAAGATGAAAGTCTACAGTAGTATCCAATATACGTTAGACCCCAAAGATTGTCACTAGGCCACAAACTAACCTACTGCACATAAAACCTTTAATTAAGTTGAAACTACACATTGCATATACACCTATAGATGACAACATAATTGTAATCCCCATAGATGAATCCACTTAACATTTCATACAAAATGGCAAGGTGCAGGCATGCATGAACATGATTCTCTAATATTTTACAATTTGAAGTCGCTGAAGATTGTTCCTTGGTTTGCAATAATGAATCATGGAAGCACATGTGAAATCCTAATCTATCCTACAACTACTAGGAACAAATGATTGATTAAAAAGAGGGTGTTTGGCCTCTCACCAATTTGGACCAGTGCCCACTCCATTAGGCAAAGTCATGAACTGCAAGGAAGAAGGAGATACATTCAATAAAGCATCAACAAAACTAGATGTGCATATACATACAAATCAAAGATACATTACATGCAATGGACATGCTTAATGACCTATAACTGAATTAGAACAACCCATATCAACAAAGGAGAGACCATTATAAGAGCATTACAATGCAATGGAAGTTGTCACACTTTCATCAAACCTCGATTATAATTGCACTAGAAAATATGGTGAGAGAAAATACATTACTATGATCGTGCATTCCCTTGAATCATTACAAACTACCATGGAGACATACCATTATATGCATGTATTCATTACAAAACCCTACCTATGATTTACTGTAAAAAGTATTCCTACCCCTTATAGACCAAACTTGCATCGATTGATGCCCTAAAACCATCATGAGGTAGTTGCAGACCAAAAAATTAGCTTAACAATCAACTATTTGATTGAATTTCAAGCCTGTATTTATAACATTTGAAATCTCTTGCCCTAGATCACTTGTAGGAGTTTGATGTATCACAAGAGGCTAGGCCATGAATGCAATCCATGTCTGATCCCATGAAATCCATGACTGAGAATGTATCCCACTCAAAATGAATGATCTAGATTGTGCATAGGTACAACTAGTAGCTAAGAACCCACCCACTACACTCGTGGCATCCTTGGAAAGGTAATGAAGCACCCTAGAGTGGTTGAAGTGGTCGACTGTTCTTTGTCATCGCTAGCAAATTTTGGCACAAAAGGGGCCCATTGAAGATTTTTTGGATCGAATATAACTGATGAGCAAAACAAGGCAAGACAACAAAGGGGGCACATGTCATAAGTTTTTTGTATTTTTTGAATTGGGTCCCGACAACACCTTTCCTAACAATAATTCAACCATCTTTGCCAACCTTAAGAACTAACAAGTTCAATTGAGGGGGAGGGGAAAGCATGCAAGTTGAAAAAAACATTGTGTTTTTCAACCTACATGAGTTCATCTTAAAGAATATTATAAAACATACTTGCTCTCCTCAAACAATATAGAAAATCTTTGTAGTCATTGAAATTCATGATGATTTGGTTGCCGAGATAGTAAATTGAATGCACCAGTATTTGAATAAATATGTACAACTTTGGATGCACAAATGGAAATGGCCTCTCCAACTCCATTTCCTCCAATCAACAAGTCAAAAATCCATATATAGTGGCTATAGGTTTTTGTTCATACACTAACTTCATCACACATGGTCAGATAGTCCAAGGACCTTGTATATGTGCCTCGTAGTGTAGTATAATGGTTAAGCTATGATCATTTTGAAAAATTTAGGAGATCTACAAGAAAGATTATACATATTTACACATTTTACTGCTACAACAAATGTTTCAAATATGGGTATAAGGTTTTTCCAATAGAATACATCAAACAACATTGTTTTTTTATTATTATGAGAACATTATTATTTAGATTGGGTTATCTTTGTGCAATATAAGTAAATGAAGGACTCATTTAATGAATCGAGGTTTAATAGAATGGTGGCAATGTAAAATGTATTGAAATAATATAAATTTAGCTTACCATCCAAAATAAATAATAGATATTAAGAATTATGCCCTCACAAGTGTTTCTTGTCATTGTTACAACATACGTCTCAAACCCTTGGACTTTAGTTTGAGCTTATTACCTGATTAATCAGTGTAATTAAATATTGATCCACTTTAGAGAAATTGAATGTAACCAATTAATTTAGCATGTTTGATTTTTAAGAACTCATATGTATTATGTATATATTTTTTTCTATAAATATAAATATCAAAACAACAATTATTATTTTGAGTATTTCATAGAAATTTTCTAAGACATAAATTGAAGATAGTACAAAGATCTAGCATCATTAAATTTATATTTTATCAAGTCTGCTCAAGTTTGAAGCCCATGGTCTTATCACGATTAGGGGCTGAATTTGACAGTCAAGTATGACATAATTTGCAATTTTATACCATAAAATATAATCAATGTTTTTCAAAGACCGTATCGAATGCTAAAATATTGAGATACTGTTGAATATCCTCAATGATTATAATTTCATGGTTTTTAGTGTACATAACAATAGTAAACAATTAGAAACTTATGAATTTTTGGGAAGAAAACAAGCCACACTTAGGACATGTCCCCATGTTGCTGCTTAAGCTTATTTTGGCTAGCAGTCACTGCTCAATTTGTTTAGGAGATATTTGTGGAGCCAGTGACCCCGTGATATTTTATTTTTCTACTTATTTTAAGCAGTTATCTTAAAATGTAGTTTTTTATTATATAAAAAAGAAAAAATAAATTATCTTAATTATGTTAATTTAGAAGAAAATAAAAAAACAAGAGGGAAGGAAATATATGCAGCCACATGGCATATTTTTCATTATGCAGTAACTGCTTATTTTCAGCCCCCCCTTTTTTCTACAGCTTATTTGCAAATCCTAAACAGTAGCTGCTCCACAAAAGTAGGGAAAGATTCTATATTATCCTTTTCTCACAATTATAAATTTCTATGGGGCCACTCCAACTGCTTAAATTTAAACAAAAAATCAACTTAAGCAACAACATGTGGACATAGGGTTAGAACCCCAAAGGAATCGGTAGGGAAAGTAGTTGAGCATCCAAGCATGGTAGGACATGGAAAGATCCTATTTGATCCATGGGAACTTATAGGAAAGAGCCGCGAAGACCAAATCCTTTGATTGTCTTTGAAGTTTCGTATAAAGAAATATCAGTCTCCCATTTTGTCAACATTTAATTCAAAATTCATAGATAAACCCTTCAAGACATTATATGCCCTTCAATATATATAATTCAAGCACCTCTAAAGGATTTATCCTTGATAGAAAGTACTATATTAGTGCTTCAAAAAGATCTCATCAAAGAAACAATAATGAAGAAGTCATGTTTTAAAATTTCAAAATTTGTTATTGTAGGCATTTCCATAAGATTTTTATTATCTTAAAAGAATGTTTAATAAAATGCATGTAATTAGATCATTATCTTCTTAAAGCATTTCTATAACATTGTGTAAAGTCTATAGCTTTATATTCACATTTCCACATTTATATTTTTAAGAGCTCATCAATACATTGAAATTATTGCATTCAGAATGGGGTTGATTTTGTTGAGGAATTTCTATGAAATACTTGCAGTGAAGTAGCCATATCTACAAAGTCAAAGCATTGATGGTAGGAGTATTTTGGGAACAATGATGAAAACCTCATCAACAATTCAAAACAAGGCTTCAACATTCAAAACCCTGAATGGTGATGGTTTATTCACCATTTACCCTAAACTTATGATGCCATAACATTTTTTTACATGTTTGGATTTTTATGACAAACTTGCAAAGGATTCAATAAAACATCACCACTTACCCTGAACTTTGATGATCTATTTGCAATATGTGGTTATACAAAGTGTCACGAGCTTACTGTTCAGGGTTTAGAGATGTCCTGAAGATATTGATTGTCGACTGCAATGGGCTCGAGTAAATGAAGTGTCGATGACTTTAACAATAGCATTCAATATTTCACATGTTCAACAATGGCATTTAATGTTTAGCACACCCATTCAAAAACAAGACAAACAAATGGTTATCATCTACAAAACCTTACATAAACATAAAACAAATTCCTTCATTTTTATGTTGAACAAATACAAAGATACCATGAACTTACTGTTCAAGGTTTTTAGATGGCTTGAAGATACCAAGTACCGACTAGAATGAGCTTGAGAAAATAAAGCCTTGATGTGTTTCACAATGGCATTCAAGTTTCCATGCAGAGCTTTAACAACGATGTGTTATTCAACAAATGGTTATCACTTGCAAAAAACCAACATTCAAACCCTACATAAAATGGAAAATAAATTCATTTTTATGTTCAACAAATGCAAATATACCATGCCTATAATCAACTTTTTAAAGATGTAATGAATACTACTCAAGCTTCCATGTGAAATGGTGTCTACAAATGACAAATGAATTGCTCACTAAAATGTTTGTTTGTTCAAACTGCATTGACAAATTTTGAATTTCAGCTAGATAGCGACAAGCGATCACATCACAAATATTGCTAGTGAGGATACATTACATGGCTTATCTTGCACATAATTTTAATGATGGTATGGTATGTTAGAGAGTACGATTTATATGGAGCTTAGATTTCACTCTTTGAGCATATCAATATCCTTCAAGTGTTTGGAAAACATATAATTTCTATTTGGATTGTTTGTTTTTACTTTGACATTAATCCTCATGGTGGTTTGTATGCACATCAAAGTGGGGAGCAAAATGTAATGGTGAAAATTGCACACCCATGCCTCTTTCCCTTATGTTTTGGGCCCACTTTAATTATAATGTATTTTATGCAACAACAATTCTATAAGTTGCACATTCTTGCATGAAATTTAGATCACGACCTTACCCTATCATGTCCCCATCAGAGCTCTCCCTATAAATTGGTCTTGATCCTTAGATCTCCCATTTGCCACCTTGGACTAGATTTGTGGTGCATAATTGACCTAGTTCATTTTTGTAGTCATAAAATCGAACCTTAAACTTTTAAATTCAAATTTCAAATTAAAACCTTTGTCAACCTTTTTACTAGCCATTATGAGTTAACATATTGCACACTTGTGTTGATATGTGTTATCTTGTTGTATTCAAAGGCATTTATCATGCCATTATAAATCATGCCACATGCCTTAATCCATTTGCACATCATCATAACAACATCATTGGGAATTCTAATTACATTATTGAAGCATACATGAGCATACACCATCCTAGGCATATTGCATGCTATCTTCCATCTTATTTCATTGCCATTGAATTAATCCACCTAGGGGCTTAACTGAGGAGAACATGATAATCACTTACCAAGTTCCCAAATAGTGTCCATGATAGACATTACCCCACTATAGACACAAATACAATGAGTTGAGGTACGTCTACAATAGCCGTCCATTATGTGCCAGTTCACTTCTTTGGATCCAGGATCAATTTCACATTTGAAATCATTTCCGCATTCATAGAGATTGATTCTACATGTGTGGATCTAAACTAGAACAATGCACAATTAGTTTACAGATTCTAAAGTCTTCACCTTATCAAGCCCTCAAATTCCAACACAATGACAAATCAATACCTAACATTATTTATAACATATTCCACCATTCGAAATTCAAGTTAAATATCATCTTTGAATTATTTAAATTTCTATAATTCTAATTCTACATTTGTTATCCCTCTTATTTTATTTATTTAATTAACTTAAATTATTTATACAAAGTAATTATTTTCGAAATCCAATTTTTTTAAAAATAAATTAATTTGTTAAATCCATTTGACAATGCTTTATATTTTAATTAATAAGTATTTATTAGAAAGTGTATCAGCCCACGAAAACGTGAGGGTCCTCTTTACCTAGGGGTTTAAGGTAGCACACCACGACGAAAAATAGATAAGGAAACAAATCCGTTTGAGTTCGATCCTTAAAGCTGATTATAACCAATCAACTTTTATATCTCAAAATCCAATGGCTGAAAACCCATCGCGACTTTTGCCACGGATCGTGGGTAACGGACGGATCCCACGGTCAAATTTGGGCGCGGAAGACAGACCAACTTGGTATAAAACAGTAACGGATCCCTCCTTAACCTCACTACCACGTTTGGGAAGCTCTGCTTTTTGATTTCGTCTCAGCACATCATTTTATACAAAGAAGGAAAAATGTCTGGGCGTGGAAAGGGCGGCAAGGGTTTGGGCAAGGGAGGCGCCAAGAGACACAGGAAAGTCCTCCGCGATAACATCCAGGGCATCACCAAGCCTGCCATTAGGCGTCTGGCCAGGAGAGGAGGTGTCAAGCGTATCAGTGGCTTGATCTATGAAGAAACCAGAGGGGTTTTGAAAATATTTTTGGAGAATGTGATTAGGGACGCTGTTACTTACACTGAACATGCGCGCCGCAAGACGGTGACGGCAATGGATGTTGTCTATGCCCTCAAGAGGCAGGGCAGGACTCTCTATGGATTCGGCGGTTAAATCATGCCGAGATCAAATTATTAACGGTGTTTTTGAAACACCACCTTTACTAAGGAATTGCTTGTGATGCCCTTAGAGCTTTTAATGTGGTTAAACTATGTCTGCTCCTTCTTTGCTACTTGAAGGAGTGTAGTGTGATGTTTGTCTATTTGATTATATTATGCAATGCCATTGAATCTGATTTGTTTGGAGACCAGTGATGTGGAGGGTGAGTATTGTGGTATGTTAGGGAAATAGTATTGGATCAGAAGTCTTCTGCAAATATTAGGGAGCTATATGGAAGGTTAAATTTCTGGGTGGGCTTAAAGTTAATCCTTTTTGAATTCAAATGGCAATCAATTGTCTGAGAAATGGTTCGCCTGCTTATCAAAATGAGCCACTATAATTGTTGTTAATGTGAAATATGAATGCCATGTTATATTTCAAACAGTTTCATTTAGAATCTGAGCGGAAAATGCAGGTAATCAAGACAATGTGACATTAAAGTTATAATCCAAACTATTTTAAAGGGTTAGTAAAGATATTCAAACATGTGGCATAAATTTATATTGAAAAAAATGAGCAAAAACATAGCACCAGTCATATTGTATTTAAAACAAAAGACGCATTGCGTTAGGTTCTTGCCTCTATGTTATGAATGTTCTTGTAATTTATCATTAGGGAATATGAATTGAGTGAAGGTAAAAAAAAAAGGGAGAACATAGTGCTTGTAGTATCTTGGAACACTATCTAGCAGTTGTTGTTGCTTGATTCCTTTCTTAACAGTATTTTCTTAGCATGTATGAAGTCTTTGAAATTGTAAAACATAGTGCCATTTTGGACGGTGTGAGCATATGTAATAAGTTAAATGCAACCCAAACATAACAAATAAGTTTAGAGTGTTTTGGTTCTATGTGCTACAATCTAGAATAACCAGTGAGGAACAATATTTTCAAGCTATGTTAGAGCAAATGTCTAATGCAAATCAAATACAAATAACCTGTTAGAAACATTGCAATGACAGGTACTTGACGCAATGCATTTTTTTTTGGTTTCGGTCTATGACACACTTTTGACAGGGCTTCATGTAGGATCCAATAAAAATAGGAAGGAATTTGCAATTCATGGCTCTAACACCATGTTGGAGTAGCAATAAGATGAATGCAAAAACCAAGAACTTCTACAAATGAATATAGACACAACAATGCCAAAAACTATCATACAAAGTGAATGAAATATTACAATGAGCTTCTAGTATATGTAGGACAAGAAGGAAAAAGGAATGTAGGAATAGACAACTAACTAACCCTCCAAATGGATGACACGTGTGGGAACTCTTGGAATAAGTGCGAGGACATGCATAAAGTCCCTATGAGGTGAGACAAAAATTTTAAAGGCCTCTAAATGAGCTTAAATGAGATGTGAAAAGGATTACTAGGTAAATATAAACTAGATAGGTAAACCCTCTTTACACACCAACATAAACAAGCATAAACAAAATGCTATGGTTGAGAGAAAAATTTAGCAACATGAAGCACTATCAACATTTTAGAATTAAAAAATTGTGAAGAAATCAAATATGAAAATGGAAGTAATGGTCGGCCCAACACTTCAAACCTTTGCCGATAGGCAAGGTCAGTCTGATAGAAGGAAGTAAGGCTATTGGCGTAACAAAGAGAATCGGAGCGAAACATTTGGGGCTCGCCGATGGAAGAGGGTCAGGCTGATGGTAAATATAGCATATGATCAATGAAGTAAGGTCACCGGCGGGAGAGGATTAATGTCATGCTGATGAAGGCTCATCGGCGAAATGAATACTATCGGAGTTAAGCGATAAACCGTTGCCGATGGATAGGCGCCATGCTGATTGGAAAGAAAACAAGCCGCTAAGGCTATTTCGGTGGAGGTTATGCTGATAATGGACATCGGCCAGACAATGGAAATCGGCGGAGAAATTTTTTATCACGCATAATTGTCGGCGGAACTTATTGAGTCAGCGAAACTGTGAACTGTTTAACCGATTGAACCAATGAACTGGTTCAACTGTCGGAAGAACTTACTGAGCCGGCGAAACTGTGAACTATTGAACCGATTGAACTAATGAACCAGTTCAATGAACTAGTTCAACTGTCTGCTGAACTTACTGAGCCATCGAACCTGTGCACATACAGAAAGAGAAGCTTCCAAATTAAAAGTTAGAAATATATTTTATATTACAGAATAAGTGATTGGAATTTGTTCAATTGGCAACTTGACCCATAATGATCGTTCCCTCTTCAAATTATAATAGAATTACAGGATAGCATTTGAGCAGATAGCATTGCTTGGCCCCAAAGTTTTTATCATACTCAAAACCATTGGTTATACTTATGACTAATTCTGCAAATGCTATAGACTTTATACATTGTAGAATAACAACATTTGAAACTAAGAATGTTATTAGTGATTTCCAGACTTCAAGGAAGAAAATGTCTTATTACTTGGTAAAAGTGACTATTAAAGAAAAGGATTAAGGAAGTGTTAGACTAATGGTCATAAAACATATTGTGGTGTCGTTTAAAGTAATTTTATTATGTTTTTGAGTATTTAAATCTTTAGCATAGGAGTTTAATTAGTTTGTACTTGCACTGGGACAAGTTCTTTCATGCATACATACACAATATAAACATTAGACAAAATTTTGCTACTGTTGTTTATATTGCCAGCATTTTTCTCACAAAATTGCCAACAATGCAGCGCTTTGATTTGAACAAGTAGTTAGATGTAAAACTAAAATCTCATTATCTGCATATTCTTTTAAGTCTAATTGCCTCAGCATGTCAATCAGATGAAATTGTTTCTGTTGGAGAATTTTCAGCTGGTTTTGTAACTCAAAAAATTTAGAGATCATAATCTGCTCACACTCTTCAGTTGCTTCTTCATTCAATCCTTCCTGTAACAAGTGGTGTTTGAGCTTTTCCGTGGAAACTGAAATATCCTCAATTGGTGGCAAGAGGCTTTTTGTCAAGCCACGAGGAAAAGGGTCTTTTGAAGCTAACCATGCCTCAATCCATGCAGCTCAGTCTAATCTAGCTTCAGTCTGTAAATGAAGTGTTTTTGTACCAGTAAAAATTGAGAACCTTTTGTCATCTGACTTACTCTCTCTGATAGAAGACACTTGCCAAAACAATGCATGCAGTTAGCATTTCTCAAGATGCTAATGTGTCAACCATTACCATAAATGAATGACAATAAAGATATATAAAAATATAAAAATGCAAAGTCAAATGGTTCAGAAATTAGTTTTGTAAGGTATTCCTAATATTTGGGAGTATGCAAGAATCCACTATTCCATGAGATTTCATTCTACAAAGGATAGAAATTATTGTGAAACAAAAACTTATGAATAGATGAACTGTAGATTATCATTGTTTTAACTTGTCAAGTGAAACAAGAGCACTTACACAGAAAATACAACTATGTCTTCCCAAAATCATGAAGCATTTTCAGAATGTTTGAGAGATAGGAGCTAATCTTTTTTATGAGAAGAGTTAGAAGTAAGAAAGTATTGTCGTCCATGTCCAAAACTCAAGGTTTCCAAAATAAACAAATCAATTAAATCATTTGTAGAAAATTTGGTTATCCAAAAGTCCCAAACTACCATCAAATCTATCAGTTATAAACTTATATATACTAATCTAGATCACCAGGAAAAACAAGGATGTAATAGAGAATAAAACAAGCCACTCCATCTTAAGCTCCTATAGAAATTTTTGTCTTGGTGATTAAAAGGGCTATAGAAACTTTTCAACCTTATGCACCACATTGTCAAAACTAATCCAATCATTGTTGTACTTTAAAAATACCCCAAATGTATTAAATGAATCACATGTTAGTAGTTGTCTTCCATGCCAGATCATCTTCTTCATACACATGCATTCTTAAGTTTTATTTAATGCAAAAGGACATTAGATCAAAAGAATAATGTTTTTAAAAAAGAAAAAAAACTCTTTAGGATATATGCTGCATTAATGGTGTTATTTATGCCAATATTTTGGGTTGACAGTTGACACTCAACCCGAGTTCAATAGCTTGTCCTTTAGTGTGCCAACAACAATTTCAAATTTCAATAAACCCTTGATTGGGTGTATTGGACTAGCATATATGTTTTAGACGAAACATACAATATCTTTGTTATGTAAATGTCAACAATCAAAATGGTAGTTTTTGTCAAGTTTCTAGCTCATTATTCCATGCATAAGAAACTCACATTTCTCAACATCTTTGTTGTTGTTAATGTTTTAGTTTGGGTATATGGAAGTTGGGGTTTTTGATTCTATTGAAAAATTGATGTACACAGTTAAATGCTGCACATGACATAAGGTCGCAAAGGCTGATCATTCTAGCTAGATTTTACCCAAGACAGAATAGTTCTGATATACAAAAATACTGTAGTTGCAGACACTATGTTTTACTAAAATATACCGGCCATGATTTCACACAACTGTCAGCAGAACTTAGTGAGCCGGCGAAAGTGTGAACTGTTGAACTGATTGAACCAATGAACCGGTTCAATGAAGCGGTTCAACTGTTGGCAGAACTTAGTGAGCCGGTGAAAGTGTGAACTGTTGAACCGATTGAACCAATGAACCGGTTCAACGAAGCGGTTCAAGCAACTGGTTCAATGAAACTGTTCGATTGCCGGCAAAAGTGTGAACTGTTGAACCGATTGAACCAATGAACCGGTTCAACAGACCGGTTCAATGAAGCGATTCGATTGTCGGCAAAACTTAGTGAGCTGGCGAAAGTGTGAACTGTTAAACCGATTGAACCAATGAACCGGTTCAATGAAGCTGTTCAAGTGACCAGTTCAATGAACCGGTTCAACTGTCGGCAGAACTGAGCGAGCCGACGAAAGTGTGAACTGTTGAACGGATTGAACCAATGAACTGGTTCAATGAAGCGGTTCGACTGTCGGCAGAACTTAGCGAGCCAGCGAAAGTGTGAAATGTTGAACCGATTGAACCAATGAACCGGTTCAATGAAGCGGTTCAACCGACCGGTTCAATGAAGCTATTCGACTACCGGTGAAAGTGTGAACTGTTGAACGGATTGAACCAATGAACTAGTTCAATGAAGCGGTTCAACCGACTGTCGGTAGAACTTAGTGAGCCGGCAAAAGTGTGAATTGTTGAACCAATTGAACCAATGAACTAGTTCAATGAAGTGGTTCAACTGACCAGTTCAATGAACCGATTCAATTGTCGACAGAAGTTAGTGAGCCGGCAAAACTGTGAATTGTTGAACCGATTGAACCCATGAACCGGTTCAATGAAGCGGTTCAACGGACTGGTTCAATGAACCTATTCAATTATGGGCAGAACTTAGTGAGCTGGCAAAACTGTGAGCTGTTGAACAGATTGAACCAATGAATCGGTTCAATGAAGCGGTTCAACTGCCGGCAGAACTTAGTGAGCCGGCGAAAGTGTGAATTGTTGAACCGATTGAACCAATGAACTGGTTCAATGAAGTGGTTCAACCGACCGGTTGAATGAAGCGGTTTGACTGTCGGCAGAACTTAGTGAGCTGGCGAAAGTGTGAACTGTTGAACCGATTGAACCAATGAACCAGTTCAATGAAGCGGTTCGACTGTCGGTAGAACTTAGTGAGCCGGCCGGTGAAACTGTGAACTGTTGAACCGATTGAACCAATGAACAGGTTCAATGAAGCAGTTCAATGAACGAGTTCAACTGCCGGTAGAATTTACTGCACTGGCGAAACTATGAACAGTTGAACCGATTGAACCAATGAACCGGTTCAATGAACCAGTTCAACTGCCGGCAGAACTTACTGAGCGAAAACAAAGGTAGAATGAATACAAATTTCATGCGTAAAATGAGTAGTGACAATAAATTAAATCCCTTAGAAAATAGCCAAAACAAAGGTAGAATGAATGCAAATTTCATGCATAAATTGAGAAGTGACAATAAATTAAATCCCTCAGAAAATAGCGAAAACAAAGGTAGAATGAATGCAAATTTCATGCATAAAATGAGTAGTGAATAAATTAAATCCCATCTGGCATGAAATGAAAACACAATTAGAAAGAAATCTAAACCCAGAGTACGGCTTGATGAATTTAATCATGCATTCAATTAACCAATAAATTGCATCACAGTGGAAAGAAAAAAGAAAAGGAAATTCAGGATAAATAGCTGGCTTAGAAAATCATTCTTGAATTTGGTGTCGGAGTCTATTGCCTAAGCTACTTGCAAATGGGTATAGGGGCATCATAGTTTTCTCCCAACTATACAAAAAAAACCACATGAAAAATATTCAATTGTATAAATTAGAGTTAAAACCCACGTCAAAAGATTCAATTGTCTGTATTTATAAAGATGACCTCAATAAAAAAACATGTAATTAGAAACATAATTCCGATACGTGGCTTACATTTTTGAGCCCTAAAACCTTGTGATGAAGTTCAGAAATCGTGTTATCAATGTTTCTGTGAATTGGGTCAACCCTCAATTGAATCTCTTGTCCCTGGACATTATTCGATCATCTACTTAGCCCTTGTCTGAAATACCCATGACATAAATTTCTATATCACAAAATTGTGTAACATAATATTCATAGTTTTTTGAACCATGGACTATGAACAAGAGATTGCACAAATGTTTTGGTGCCAAATTACATATACGTTATATTTGAAATAGGTCTTGACCTATTTGTAAATTCAAGATACATAGAATGTTGTGTTCACCCAATTGGGGCTTGCCTTAAATCGTATAACACAACTGAGATTCTCAAAATGCTAAGGCCAATAGGCCATTCAGCATTTTGTGACTAGGTCGGTCTCTAGAAGGGATCTGACCTAGCTACCAAAATCAACAAGACGCACACACATATATATGCTGCTTTGATGTTCCCTGTGTCGGTGGAACCGTTGAACGTGTTGAACTGTGGAACCTGTTGGACTGTTGAACCTGCTAAATGGTTGAACCATTGAACGGTTAAACCTTTGAACCTATTGAATTGTCGAAATGTTTAGACACTTAAGATAGATAATTCACATAATACTCAACTGCATTGGAATCATAAATTTACCAAGGACCGTTAGGCCCAGCCTAAACAAACGATTTATAAATAATTTTGGTAGCCATTAGAATAATAAAAATATCTTTGTATCTGAAAAAGCATTGGCCATCTATAATATACAGATGTAATAGAGTGAATTATGTGCATATACAGGAAGAGAAGCTTCCAAATTAAAAGTTAGAAATATATTTTATATTACATAATAAGTGATTGGAATTTGTTCAATTGGCAACTTGACCCATAATGATCGTTCCCTCTTCAAATTAGAACAGAATTACATGATAGTATCTAAGCAGATAGTATTGCTTGGCCCCAAAGTTTTTATCGTATCAACACTTTTTGACAGTAAATAGATCATATTATATAGAACAAATTCCTACAAACTTTTACTACCCAATTATTGAATACACATAGTTAAATAGGGCACTATTCCTGTAATGCCCATTACCCTATGCAATCTACGATTTTGTTAAGCCGTTGGGCATCGAAAACTGTATGATCATTATTATATTGAATGAACTATTACACATGAGGAAGATAAATCTCATTGAATGCAATGAAATGTGTTTATTGTCCTTTTGGGTTGGATGTTCATTGTTTGGTCATCTTATGTGTTTTAGCATAATACTTACACAGAGCTAATGTTGTTCTTTTGGGTTGGATGTTAATTCTTTGGATGTTTATTTATAGTTGTTTGATCTCCATACTGATTTTGCATTTTGGTGAAGTCAATTTACAACAAAACAAAACAAAAATTTATTTACTAGCAAATTAACAATAACTGTATTGTAATAGAAAATACCATTAATTTGTTCACATACATTCAATATTGCATGTAATTGCAGGACACACCCCCAATCTGCAAATGGTTAAAATACCAAAGTCTAAGATTAACAGATTAGGCAAAGAGGGTTTAGCTTACACAATTGGGCTTTTGGCAATGGTAGTGAGCAATTCATCTAACAGTTTGGCATAATCCATGGGTCATTAGGATTGTGTAGCTTTGGCAACCAAGATTGCCCTACGTTGCTAGAGAATTTTGGCACTTATAGATCAAACGATTTGAATGATTTCTCCAAACTGAAGAACTACTAAGCTAATTGGAACCTATTCTCCTGTTCAAAAATGTGTACCATGATTCCAAATTAAAGACGAAGTTGAAGTGTCTTCTTACACAAAAGGCTAAAGATTGTGAAAGAAACAGCATTGCAGTATCATATTTAGGCTTATTCCAGGACACCCTAGCCAAGAAGCTTCAATTTGATAGGATACACATTCTTGTTAGATATGGATAGAGCTATTGGAGTTTACCATTCACTTGGATTCTGGTCGCATTTTTTTGGTTAGTGGTGGCTGACCTGATGGTTTTAAGTGATTAGTGAGCTTCTCGCTGTGAGGTATTACTGTTCGCTATGAGGTACAGCAATGAACTGTATCTCTATCATGTAAGACGCTGATGCCAATGCAATACAAAATGCATAAGCACAATTGTGGCAGACAATTCAGAAGGGATAGGTATATAGACAAGTTCAAAAATTGCCAGCATCAATGGGGCAGTGTATTGTGTTGTTTAGAAGAAATAAATGATGGAACAAATGTAGTGTTATGTTGGATTGTCAGACAAACACAATCCAATATTTGCTAAAACAAGTTGCAATGACAATGCATGTGTGTGAAATGTAGGCATCGGTTCACTGTGTGCTGCGAGTGCGAAAGTTGGAGTCAGATATAATTACAGCCAACCAATACGAATTTCCAAATCTTGATTTTGTCTACAGTGGCGATTGCAGTTTCTCAGCTCGAGGTGGTCTTATTACATTACTAGTGGCCAGAATGCGATGTGGGTGTGTTTAACTTTGGGTTCATCTGTATATGAAAAATATATGGATCGGGATTACCTATTTGTCAGATGAAAAATAACAGCTCCTCAAATGAACGATCAGATTTCTAACACTGTATACAAACACCATTAAGCTATTTTAGATGTAATTTTTTCTGAAAGTTGTTAAGGAAACTAGAGCTCAAGATGATAACAGCATCAATGCTGAATATAAAAAGAACAGATAAGATTGCACTAAATTTAACAGTATTGAAGTCAAATATAGTAATAATGGAAGTAAAATGCAGTCACAAAAGAACTTTATACGCTGGGATTTTCTGTAGTGAAGCAAAAACTATTGCAGTTTAGTCATCTAAACAATAATGAGTGCGAGATAACTAGAAACCACCAAAATTTACTGAAAATGCAATAGAGATAGTTTTAACGAATCAACTAGCTGAAACGAAAAGGAGCAGAGAAATAGAAAAAAAATATGGAACTAAAAATTGCAGGAGATACAGGGAAACAAAATTTTTTCTTTAATTCAATTTGATGTTAAGGTGCGTAATATATGTGAAGGACAAATATTGTTTTTAAATTGTTCAGAGTAGTAGTGTATTATAACAAGAAACTATAGCTGTATAGAGTTTGAGATATGGCAAAATCATTATCAAAAATTTTATGTAAGAAGTGTAGATAATATATCGTTGGTTCCAAAAAACTGCTCTCTGGTTTTCTTGTTTATCTGGTCCCTGACATATGGATAGAACAGGAGTGGTTAGTATATTTTTTTTAGTGATAAGCAAGTCTAAGTAACAATAATATGCAAATAATGTAGAAATAATTTATTAAAAAGTGCTGGAGAATAAATTATTTTTGTTTGACCTAATTATTGTATAGATAACAATAATGAAGTGGAATAGGAGTGTACCTGTGCATGGAGTGTGTTGATTATTCTTGAAGGGAAGTTGCATTGATGATGAGGTTGTATCGATTTAACGTGAATTTACCCTTCTTAGAGAAGTCCCGTAACATGAAGACGATTGCTGTTTTATCTGCAATATACTTGTCATATGTAAGATTGCTGAGGGTTGGAAGAAGAAGTTGGATGATAGAATTGTCACAAAAACACTGAACTGTTTGATTGTTCTCAGTGGTCACAGTAGTTTTTAGGTAAAGGGAGTATATGTATGTGACATCTTCATTACATTTGAAACAATGAGTAGTTTGGTCTTGCAGGGCTCCATAGTTATGAAACTTATAGTTGCATTGTCTAGGGAATTATTGGCACGGTTGTTTTAGGTGCTTTCTCACTCTATGCCAGTTTGGTGCTTGCAAATCTGTATATTATAGGTGGCTAATGCTTTATCAGATACAAAGATTTAGTTGGTCATGTATTTGGTGAATACTTAAACACTCACCCTTGTAATTGAAATAATTGAGATAAATTTTATAAATTGTTTGTTTAACCTCAACCTGATGGGACTTGGTAAATTTATGATTCCAATGGAGTTGAGTATCATGTGAATTATCTATCTTTAACTATCTAAACATTTTTTCCAATAATAGTATTTGAACACATAATAGATGCTATTTTAATTTCATAAGATGAGTTTCATATTCAACTAGCTTCCTTCAATGATTTTTGGAACACTTAGAACTGTATGCCATTTTATGCAAAACTGGCAGTGGTGGGATTGTATAGTATTTACCATGGGAGGAAAATGTACTGCTATACATAATATTTATAGTTTACAAAATTAATCAACTGTACTATAAAATGTGCAAACTGTATAGCCAACTGACAATTATATGTATCTATTTTTTTGTATGTTGTAAAATAATTTCCAAAGCATCTGTGGGTAACATAGTCAGCTGTTTTTAACCATATTTTATACTATTTAGAAATCATCAAGACTTCAATTTGAAAATGCAAATCTGGTATTCATGGTGTAGAGAAAACAATAATTTCAATACAAATTGGAATGAAATAATTTTAATAATTAACACAGCAGTGTGCATAGCAAGAATCCTCGTATTCATACAACATTCACAGTTATATCTAACCAATATATACAGAGTAAGTTTTTTTTTTGGTAGTTCTTCATTGACATATATACAAAAGAAAAATTGTCACGGTGCAAATATGTTATACGTTGATGAATGGAAATATGCTGGCATGCATGTCGCTGCCATAGTAGTCAGCATAAAACTTGTCTTGTAGCAAGAAACATGTTCCATCCAAGCTTTCTTTCGCAATTGTCAAGGCATCGATTGTCAAGGCATCGATTGCTTCATAAATCTTGGCTTGTATATCTTTAATTTTTTTAACATCACTATCATGAACTGGGGATGTGCTCATAAATGTGCATCTATCAAATTGGTAAGACATTCGGTGTAAGTTGTTACATTCAGTTACTACATTTTGGATTTGGTCACCAACATATCAGTAGTTATGTGAAACCAATTTCTATCTTCCTTACTGAGTTGGCTTGTTAATTCGTTGGTTTGTTTTCCTAACTTGCTACAAGGTTGCAAAAAATATAAATTTCCTAAATGATTGTGACATTATATGTTTACATAGAATTTAATTGTATTAAATATTGTTGTAAGTTACAAAGATAGTGTAAGGATTACCTTTACCAGTTGTATCGATGGACTTATATGGCATGAAGGTGGTTGTTTTCTGTGACTGCCTGGTGCTCTCCATTAATCTGCATATATTTTGTGTCAGATAAATAGATCTAGATATCGCTTTAACCATTGGTGCATCACGTCAAATTGATCTAAGTTATTTCTCTCCATCCCTTTCTATTAGTAAGTGTTGGGAGAGTAGCAACCCCATACCGCAGAGTATGAAATGTGCAAACTGTATAGCCCAGGTTATGTAGTACATTTTCTTCCCTGTATGGTAAATAATATACAATCCCACCACTGCCAGTTTTTAAAAAAATAGCGTCCAGTTCTAAGTGTTCCAAAATCATTGAAGGAAGCTGGTTAAATATAAAGTTCATCTTATGAAATTAAAATAGCATCTATTATATGTTCAAATACTATTATTGGCAAAAATGTTTAAATAGTTGAGATATATAGTTCACATGATACTCAATTGCATTGGAATCATGAATTTGCCAAGTCCCATCATTCTGCCAACTGTTTAAAAACCAAGTATCCATTCTAGCAAAATGATTAAATTGCAAAATGAAACATCAAGAAATGCAAGGAAAAAGAGGAAAAATAAAACAGTGCACTAAGCTTCAAGAACCAGTATTGTTGTTTCTTATTTTGCTAATATTTCCTTTATATTTCCTCATCATTTCCTGCTATTTCTCAAATTTTTATTGGTTCTATGTATGCCAAGTTCCTGTTTCTGATTTTTGATGAAACATAGCTAAATCGCAAAGCTCATTGGCCTCAACATAATGTAAATATGCTTTGACATGGAAGCACGGTTACAAGATGGTCAAAAAGTTTGAGTCAAAAAGTTTATGTGATAATTCAGCCTTAGTTGACATGTGTTAAAAACCTAGATCAAGTTAGGCAATACTTTGGCCTTGGTTAACTACTCAAACCACTTGCATGCAAAAGAAAATCTCCACACAGAAATCTAAACAATACAGATTTCTACTGGCTGCATGCAAAGCATAGATGAAGTGAGAATCAGGATAGGGCGCATGACAATTTCATAGTTGCCAAATACTTCTCATCCCCAGTCTGGATACATGTATCTATGTATCGAATACTCAATATGGATATGATACTCCTAGATACGACATGAATACCATATCCAAATGTATCCATAAACAAGCCTATATTTGAGCCGTATCGCAGCAGCACATCATCGGGTGCTGTATTAAGTTTAGGGTTTATGCAAAACATTCAAAATTTGCTAAAACTAAATAAAATATAAAAAAAATTGTATACACACATAAATCACTACAGACACAAACATAATATAACAAAATAAATATTTTAAACTAAAATATAAAACAAAAAAAAATTTATATAAATAAATATTTTTAAAGTTATGTTCTATACCCTCAGATATATAAAAAATTGAATATATATGTATCTTCCATAATTGTTGTATCTAGCGGTATCTGTATCAGGGGGTCTTGAAAATTTGCCATATCTGTATCTGACACTGTATCCATTTCCATGCAACTCTGGAACATTTACAACAAAATAAAGATACATGTATCCATTCTACACATGATGTCTTGCACCTTCCAAAATTTACAAATAGACTGCTTCTCTAACATCAAGTGAATGAGAGCACTCTGTAGAAAGCGAAGATATAAAAGATTCTCAAAGAATGTTTAAATTGATCACTTACAAATCACAACTATGTTTTGATCTTGCTAAAAAGATACTTTGTATGGAACCATCAAACATATGATTCTGTATTAGAGGCACATGTATGAAAATGTGGAAGATAATTTGAAAAAGTAATCACAAGGTAACCTTACAAAGGAAGACAGAAATAAAATATAGAATAAAAAAAGATCACTAGGTATTACTGATTTTGGTGCAAAAATCAAAATCATTAGTAACAATGAATTAAAAGGTAATATTAGAACTGTGATATAGTATACAAAAGGAAGACATTAATAAAAAATAGAGGGAACGAGAATGCTTAGGATAAATAGTTTATTTTGAAAGTCAGAGTTCTTATTAAAATTTAAAAAAAAAAGTAATGATAAAATGCACCCAGTAAAACTCTTAGTAATACTCACCCTCTTTGTCCCATATTTGCAACGGTTTGCTCCTGTTGGAAAAGCACAGAAAAGCCTTAAACATACCATTACAACAACAAAAAAAGGAAGCCATGGACACTATTAGGTCAACCACAAATTAAAAACTTCCACCAAATGAATAAAAGAAATGTCAAAATTATATTATGAGAAATCAGCTTACCCAAGGCTGTACAGGATTGAGAGAGCCAGATTGGAAAGTGTTTTTTGAACATTGCAATCACGTCATCCAAAGCTGCAGAGAAAATAAATTTTAACATGAAAATCACTCAGTCCAGAGATTTAGAACAGTATAATACCATCTATTCCAAACTCTCTTCCTACCAAGCTAACCAAAAGGAGCAAAATAGTAGCAGCTCAATTATTCCATTTCAATTTTGTATGATCTTAGAATCCATAACTACGGGCATGAAGCGTAGCACATAGACATGAATGCATGTCTGCACAGCAAATACAATTCAAGGTATTCTGATCATAGCTACCAAGTTCAGAAATATGAGTTCATATGAGATGGAAAAAAAAATCCCAATATCTGGAATTCCAAAAAAAATTAGAAAAAGGAATATATATGCATATCTGCTCACACCAGTGTATGTTTATATATGAATGTTGTATGTTTATATATGAATGTTGTTGTAATTAAGTATTGTTAGGTAAAAAAATTACAAAATTTATAATTTACTACCTAGAAATGCCCGTGCCTATTTTTCAGGAAGGGCATTTCAGCCACTGCTGGCCACTAGGAGCAAGAAGTTTGCTTGAGACGCTAGGATCTTTCAGGGTTTTTTTTGTAAAGGAGTTAATAAGTACTCTAATTTTTCTGAAAATATTTTATTGAGTTCATACTTTTCTCTGTAGCACCTGCCAAGAAATTTTTGGGCATATTAATGGGTTCTAAAACTCAATCAAAGGCAGGTCATCTCCTTTGGGAATGCAGTTGTTTATACTAATGGTAATACAAGAGAAAATCTGAATAATGAACCAATTTCAGTCAGGGATGGATGCTGATTGACAGGAATTCTCAGGAAGTACTAAGGAATAATTGGTCAGTTCCTAGAATATTGAAATTACAACAGTTAGTATTTACATACTAACAATCATTAATACCATTGTATACAGAGCAAAAAAATTGTTAAAAGGTCAAATCAACTAATGATCTGAAAAAGAATGATTCACAAAAGTTGCACAAATTAGATTTTGTAAACATACAGTAGAATACCATTAATATCCATAAACATCTTACTTAGGATCCTGAGTTATCCGGTGCAACACAAACAATGACTCCATGGTCTCAGGTCGCAGAAGGTTATGACGGTCTGCGTATCTAAGTATTACATCATCCAGGAACTCAGAACTTTTATTTCCTCCCTGCAAACCATCTTCATAACATTCCTGTTCAAATGTTTAGGGAATTATCATCATAAATCATAATGATTTATTTAAACCAAAAGTCAAACTATATAACATAACTCAATTTCATGAGATTCAATATCCATATTTATGTTGTATTGTAACATCTTAGGTTGCATCATTACAATAGAATCTAGATGTTTGAATGATAGTACATTATGCTCACTGGTTTCTTAAATATTTGTAATTTCAAATTGCTCTCGATATAAGAGTCAACAAGAACCGCACACAGCCCTAACAATGAACCATAGGTGCCCAATCTACTATAGATGCCCGGCAATCTCAAGAAAGCCTCAAGTCATCTCAATGAAACTAACCATGAGGAATGTATAATTCAGGGAACGAATCCTAAACACAAAAGAGGATAGCATTTGCCATTTATCCTATAATCTCAAGAGGATTTTCTTACCAGCTTTTAAGAAAGGGACAAACTATTCCAAATATTTGGTTTTGATCCTGATCTGTTTAGGCTCGGGGATCAATTACCAACATGTGTCTTTTAGGACACCTAAGTTGAAACCTCACCTTGGAGATTTTTACCACTTGGTATAAGCACTAGTCGTCAGGGGCCAGGTGGCCCCTGTGACTAGGAATTACATTTAATAAAAAAAAAAAAATCACCCCACACCTGCAAATAATAATATTCCAGTAGTCTCGCCTCTGAGTACTTGGACAGAGGATTTTTCTTACTCAATAGGGTGCCATATCAAAGAGAATTACACAATAAAGAAAAACGTTTACCGAAGGACCAAATCTGGCAAGTCCTAAAAGAGAGTGGCAGAAGACCCAGAATTTAGAAGAAATTTGATACAAGTATAGAACCAGTGGCAGGAAATGTGACGGCCCATAATTGTATTGCGTTAAAATCATTTATAACTCATTTTACACAAATTGCAGGAGGAATGGAAAAATTCAAACAGTCTTAACTCCATGTACCTGACAAGATGGTTTTCCCTACAGAATTATGCATCAGCTTGAAAAGAAATTAAGGATGCAGAGGACATTCAAAGATAAACCCAAATTATCGATTGTCTTCAAAGCACTGTAAATGTCCTTAAAACTCATATTCTAACGAATGCCCCTACAATGGGACAGATGAGGTATAATAAGACAGGAGGACTGCACCTACGGGACCAAACTTTAAAATCATAAAATAAATTACATTATCATTCAAGTTGGGTTTTACAACAACCATACCATAGCTAATGTTTTGCATTTTCTATTCAAATCTAGCACTCACAATTTTAATCATTGTAAACTAATCACAGACTTGTTTCCTCAAAGTTTCTTATCCAGAAAATTGAACTTGCAGGTAAACCCAAAAAGTTATAAAATAAAAAGTTGCCGGTGATCCTCTCTATGAAAAAATAAAAAGATATTGCAGGTAATCCTAATTATTAAAAATAAGTGGAGATGCTTACACTTCCTCGATTTCATAGAGACAATTTGTCCATGAAGCCTTGTAAGTCTATGGGAGGCTGGTCCTATAACTACCCAATGCTCAGCATTTCTTCCATACTTATTCCACTGGCTCCTACACTGGAATTTCTTCTGCTGGTTTGCAGTGAAAATTTATTTAGAAATGAGAAATGTCGTCCCATATTGCACCCACCATATCTCCCTGGGGATTGCAAATGAGGCATTGAACCACTGTGGAGATATATGATTTTTGGACCAAAAGGCTTAGACCCCATTGTTAACCATTAGACTCAGAGATGAACCTTTTTTAGTCAGAATTCATAATCTTATTATGATATACCCATGCTATCCATAATATTCAGATCAGCTACCATGGCTGAACTATCCATTTGACTTTTATTAGTTCTCGACGGATATACCCGTTTTGTCCATATTGTTACTCCTTGCAATGACTGGTTTCATACAAACAAGAATTGCATTTTATGGGTCTGTGACATGATTTTATTTTATTAGAAATTGAAATAATAGAGTTTTTAGTTAGAACCCTACGGAAGAACACTAGGTGAGTAAAGATATCCTAAAAGAAAATTAGGGCTTTACATGCAATGAATTAATCTGCAGATACAGTTAGGATAAGAGAAACTAGGAGAAAAAATTACCTGACCGCCATGTTTGCAAAAAGGTTTAGCAGCAAGACCGCAACCAACTACAACCAAAAAATTTTAAGCCTCTAACCCTAACTTTGAAAGAGGACTTCTATGAGGCAGACGAAAATTAGGGCAAAGACTAAAATTAAACAAGCATCTACACAACAGAAATCAACTAAAAATTTGAGAACACACATCACCATGAACAAATAACAAAGGTTCTACCATGGATAAATCCTTGCATGGGTGAAAACTCCTGCAATTGAGAGGCAAATACTCTTAAAAGTCTCAGTAAATGGCAGATACACAGGGTTTCAAACTTTCAACTACTCAGGCCTTGTACAAGTATGAATCCTTCTTTAAATCACCTCCTAAAACCCTAAATCATACTCCACTATGTTGATCTGCATTTTTCGTTATGATAGTCACATGGGAAATAAAAAATTACAAGGAAAATGAAACTAATCTCCCAAAAATGTGCCATCTACCCAACAGATTGGGCTGCAAATGATTTATAAACCTCTTAAAATCTTGTGGAAGATGAAACAGTAGGAAAAACCAAGTGACTACAACAGATCTGGAACACCAAAATTGTTTTCTGGGCATTTTTTATCATTTTTGTAGTTCTTATCACAGTTTGGCCAAATGCCTGCCATTTTTGACAGTGTAAACCCCAAGCATTTTTCTACAGGTAAAACACGTCGCACAACTAATTTTGTAAAAAAGATCATTTATAGAACAACAATTTCACTCACCCTTGGCCGAAGCCCGAGCTCAAGGATATGCCTTATGTCCATACCCCATCATTTCTCTCGTCATTTCTCTCATCACGCCTATTGTTCCTCAAGGCACAACACCCCATAGAATAACTAGAGCAATGAGCACCTCAATAAGAGCAATGAGGACCACAATATTGATAACAGCAATCTTACGCTTGTGCTTCAAGTTTGCTAGCACACCCGCCTTGCAGGAATTACAATTATAACACACATGATCCTGCTCATTACTCGACGTGTTACAGTAATAGCAGAGGCTGTTTGTACGTAGGCACGGAAATAAAAAATTGATCATTATTGTCACCCTGTGCCAACTTGCCCAACTTGTCAATTATGAAGTAATTTTAATATAATTAAATCTATTTTTCACCCTTACTGTTCACAGGGTTAACCAATAGCAAAGGAGATAAATGACATTTATCAAATTATAAAAATAGTCAAAAAAATCAAACACTATAATATTTTGCTTAAATTTTTTGTTGCTGCATACCTATTGGCTAAATAAATTGGAATAATTGCATCCAACGAATGCGTTAGTAATCTTGCCAAAGGCAAAAACTAATAAATGCAATAAGGGGAGTGGTCTAGTAGTTGGACACCTTAATGTTGTGCCTTTTAAAATATTTCTAAAATTTATATAGTAGTTTATTTGGCAAGGTTTTTGCTTATAACTAAAATTTCAGGTCCACTTCATCAAATATGATGTCACATTAGCTTGGCTTTTGTTGAGGTGTCCAAGAAAATTCTTAAAAGAGATTGGACCAATAGTTATTCATTAAGTCATGTTTTGTTGGTGTGTTGATGTTCTTTGACATGATTTGTTACTTTTAGAAATTTCATTTAATTATAAGCACTTATGTCCATTTAGTCATTTTTCCATTTATATGGAGAATATGATATATAGGATGTTGAATTATTGGCTCTTATACCCACAAGTATTATAACAACAATTGGACCCCATTCAACTATTGGCTCCCTCTCCCTTATGTTGATGGGCACATTGAGTGCAATGGGGAGGGATTGTAATAGAGGGAATGCATAGAAATGTATAGAGAAATATTTGTTATGTTTAATTATATTTATACATGGAGTTGTATTAAAATTTTACAACCTTTTTTTTAAAGATATTTTGGATAGATGTCAGTTTATGATAAAAATGTATATTTTGGTGGATTTCTTTTTAAAAAATGTTTAATAATATATGAGATAGGTTGCAAATTTAAGAATTTTGTATAAAAATTAATTAAAATTGAATTGGCTTAGGCATGATGTGAATTTAAGATTTTAAAGTAAGTTAAATTTATGTTGTGAAATTGATTTGGGTTAGATTTATAAATGGATTTGAACTTGGTAGAGGAGTTGGAAAGTTAAGAGTCATATGGAGGTCTATGATGGTGTGTTTGTTTCTTTGGCAATTGTGTTTGAATCAATATGGTTGTGATCATCTTGAGGTGTGAAGTACAACCACCTTATAGTTGATGGATCTATTATAACTTGTGAGACTAGGTTATTTAACATGTTCATTAGTTCATTATGTTCTTTATGAGTGACTACAAAGTGATGATACAATATTGTTGGGTCAATGGGAATTTTGAATTTGTTAAGGAACAATCTCTAATTCATACCAATTTTAATGGATACATTTAGTAAGCCAAGATACTCTTATAACCCATCTCATTTAGTGTGTAAGGGAATAATTAGGAAGATGCATTTTTATGTTGAATTTGTGTTCCAATTATTCCATCTTTGAAAGCTTGAATGTGCTCTCTATATTATAATTCCACCATAAACATTTAGGACACAATTTCTTAGAATTCTTAGGCACATTATAGGCAACTTTTGAAACAAGGGTAGTTTCTTGCACCAAGCAAGTAGTCAAGGTGGGTTTTGAACATCTTGGAATTAAAGATATTATGCCTATATAAAAGAGGGGTGAATTTGCCTAGAAACTTGTGCAACCTCCTCTACCAAATGGAGCTTTGACTTTTATTGGAAGATTGCTACATAGAAAAAGATAGTTGCCACTTGTCTTAAATCTAGGTATATTTTAGATCATTAGATCTTACAAAAGAAAGTTGAAGTTTGAACCATTGCATGTAATTTGACATTCATTTTTTATATTAGTAAGTAGTTGAGCTATAAAGCTTTCTTTTTTGGAACTATAGTTTATAAATAAACAATTCCAACTCCTTTAAAGGATATGAATTTTTTTGGTTGGAACTTAGATTTCTATTTTATAGAAATTTTAAACAACTTTTGACAATTTTGCTTTTATTTTTTGGATTTTTCAAATGTAATTCAATTTATGTACTTGATAAATCTTGTTATATGCTTAGTTGAAAATCATTTGAATTCAAGGTTGTGAGGAATTGTGTTTTGGATCTATGCATGTATATGGGAGTCTTGTATATTTCTCTTCATAGTCATGGTATTCTTAGACATTTGCACCTTTTTATGTCCCTAATTGTTGCAATACTAGTTAAGAAAGATTAGTTTTTTGAAGGATTTAACTTCTTAATTGGATTATATTTGGCATTATCACAAAATAGGCTCATTCATGTCACTTTACCCTTAAATATTTTGCAATTTTTTACCTATTTGTTAGATTCCTATTTAGATTTAGGATCAAGCTTGTAGTTTGGTTTACAAATCTATAATTTTTTATAATTACAAGTGCTTTATCATTGCTAATCTTACATGTTCATATGATCAATATATCAATGAATTGGTTTACAAATTAGTCAAATTAATTTGATAAATTTGGAAACATTAGTTTTCTTGTTTAATAGTTGATGTTTTTGTCCAATTTCAGTGTGACTTGGTGATATTTTACCATTCATGTTTTACCTAAGTTGGTGTGTGCTAAACCATACATTAACATGTTAGCACTAGGAGGGCTTCATTCGAAGTGTTCAAAATTCAAAATACATTATTTACATTGTGCAAGTGAGAATATCAAGTTGAAAATGAGGACAACAATCACAAGATCAAATTCCATTGAGGGAGGCTTGAAGTTCTATATCTCAATTAACATAGAAAAACAAAAAATTACAAAGAGAATTTAAGGTCAAGGCATGCCCATTTAGTTAATTCATCATCGAGATCTTGGGTTCTCCTTGTTGCTCCTTTTCTTATCCCTCAAAACCTACCATAGTTATGTGGCTTGGTGCAAGAAATTACCCTTTAGCTATTCTAGGTGTTGTCCATGATTTGCTAATGAATCCTACAAAATTGTGTCCTAATATGCTCATGGTGGAATTAGGATGGTGAAAGAGCATATTCAAGTTTTCAAAGATGCAATAATTAGAACATAGATTCAACATGAAGATGTGGCTTATTGGTTATTCCCTTATACATTGGATGAGACAACCTACATATGATATCTTGGCTTCCTAAATGGATCCATTGGAACTTGGAATGAGTTGGAGACCATGTTCTCTAACCACTTCATAATTCCCATTAACCCAACAATGTTGTATCATCAATTTGTAATTGCTTATAGAGAGCATAATGAGCCAATGAGCATGTTGAATACATGTTTTCACAAGTTATATAATAGACTCAAGGCTCCATACACACAAACAAAGGTAGCTGTTGTCCAAACATAACTTTGAGCTTTAGATCCACCCACCTCCATGTTTGTAAGAACTCTTATTGCTCTTGCTTCTTTGTCTTTGGTATATGCCGAAGTTGTTAAAGTAGAATAAGAAATGATGTTACAAGGGTATGGTGCTAGTTTGTTATGTTCATTGGAGTAGCTTGGAATATATAATTGGATTCTTATGATTAATCAATTTTTGACAATATTTTATTGTTGAACTCAATTCGAGGAGTTTTGTATCTAAGACGAAGTGAAGATTTATAATCAAAATCCATTAAGCCAAATAATGCCTATGAATCAAGGGTTATCGTAGGTAACAAATCAACAATCTAGCAACATGTACAATCCCATTACCTCTTTTGGAAATTGACAAATTAGTTCAACAATTCTCAATAATCAAGGAGTTGTAAATGTTGTTCCAAATAATTCTATGACAACAAATAATCAACTTACACTTCCACCTTCGAGTACAAAAGCATTTACAAGCATTGCAAGTGGACAAGTACCCCAAAATCAACTTACAAGCATGAATTTATATATAGAGAGGATATCTAGAGAATGATGAGTAAGCTAAGCATTGATTTCATTTAGTTATGAAGACATATGTCTCAAAATCAAAATTCAAATAATTTTTAGTAGAAATTTTAACTTTCAAATAATGAACATACAATAGAATACAAAGCTAAACAATGGCAATGTGCCTAGCTTGCTTGAAAATATGAATTAGAATGCTAATAGTATAGGTGTAATAATGAATTTAGTTTATTAAGCATTACCTATAAGGTGTAGACTTTATGGTACAACTATACATTCAAAAGCAAATAGCACAAAAAATCAAGGAAGTTATGCCTTGTAGAGTGTGAAAATTAAGCTTATTGTTTTGCTTGCCTTAGGAGTTTTCTATACTTTATTTTTGCAAGTCAAAAAAATATTATGAAATGCATGCAAGACGAGTTTATCAGTCTGAATTGCAAGTTGTAGTTGGTCCCTAGAACACAAAGTGCAATAGGTTTGGAGTTCGGATTCTCGCTGCACACTGCATATTGCAAGTCGCATCCGACATTTGACATAGCAAGTGGTCCATAGTACAAAATCCAATTACACATTACATAATGCAAGTTGTAGATGGTTTTCGAAGTATGAAGCGATGTAGAGTCTAGAGTTAGAAACTTGATTGCACATTGTAGACGCACAATTGCAAATGGTTTTTGAATTTTGAGTCTTCTTAGGGTCTTAGAACTGGAAGTTCATTTGCACCTTGCAGATGTGCAAACTATAGATAATTGATGAAGCCTGGATATGTCCAAAGGTTGGAGTCCCAGGGTCAGACGTCCTTTCGCATTTTGTATTATATAGGTGGACCCTGAAACCTCAAGGGTGTCGATTGCAATTACAACCTAAAAACTCGATCTAAGTTAGTGTTGCAAATTGCAAGTTGCATTCTATTTTCAATTTTGACCCAAGTGCAAGTTCCTCCCTAGAACCTGAACTTTGGCATTTTTAGCATTTTTGCTTATCGAAACTCAGAGATATTAGAGGGATGGTCTAGTAGAGATATTTTAAGTGTTTATTAGTGGTCTCAGAATTCTCGACACTCCTCCATGTCTCGTTTTGTATTGGTGTTTCATTCCATGGTGCTTTTAAGTCTTTCGCTTGTGTCACCTTGCAATGAGCATTGATATGCATGCCAAGTGTCTCATCATAGATTATTAAGACACATGGGGCATGTTAGAGTGTAGTGTGGTTGCCTATTACTACCTTTGTATCGTAAAAAAAATGTCTAGGCAATTTTTGTCTATTAATGTCTTGAGCATAAGCTTGGCGCATTACACTTGGTATTAGATCCATGTTGCAACATTGGGAGCTTTGGTTTATGTGCTTGCTTATGTGTTTGCTTAAGTGCTTGATTGGTGTTTTTTGGTTTCATGTTTCCTTTCTCCTTGCATGTCATAGTGTGATGTTGTAGCTTATTATGTTGTGTTAACCCATGCAACTTGTTATTGAAGGAAGATGCCTCCTAGACCTTGTCACACTTGACAGGGTGGGAATATAAACCTTGATCGAGAGTCACCAGAAATTTAGAGTGATCATCCCCTTATGATGAGAAAAAAATGGCTTGAGGATCCTTTAGGTGTACCGTAGGTGCTAGTCCTTCTTTCTTTAAGAGATTTTGGCCAGGTTGACCCCTTAGCAAAAGGAAATGCACTTTGATAGTTCTCACCCTTCTCAGGCAAGGGGAGAGGATCTGCATAGGGATGGTGAAAAGGAATTCACTAGGAGCTCACGTTGGTCTAAAGTGGAGGAGATACCCTTTCAAGATTTACCTTGTCGGGAAGATATACAACTAGTGAATGGGAACAACGTGGCAATAGTTCAAATGAGAGATATTTTGTGAGCTAACCCACCCACTTTTGAAGGTTCTTCAAAAGGATTAGAGGATGAGAATTAACTCTTGGCCCTTGAAAAATATTTTGTTATGCACCCTTATTGTAGTAACACCAAATCTCATTGTGCCATCATGCACTTGCGCGGGTTTACTTCCACATGGTGGCACCGAGAGGAGCAAAAGTGTCAACTACATATTGATATAGTCTCATGGCAGACTTTTTTGGAATGGTTTCGTTCACTATACCTTTATGAGCACTTTGGGAAGAGTTGTACAGATGAATTCCATGAGCTTTGATAGTTTTGTATGACAGTTGATCAATATGAAAATTGTTAATTCAAACAAAAATAGTATTTGAGCTTAGTAGAGGATGAAGGGATGCTAGTGCAAAGTTTTGTGAGAGGGTTAAATGCTCGTATCAGTGGATGTGTTTAGGTGCTATAAGTGAAGGCCTTAGAAGTTTCTATTGAGAAAGATAGATCGATTGAGGATATATTGGGTCGAGGTTATGGTGGGTAGGTGGGAGTTTAGGTTGTGGTCCCTTATCAGTCAAGTTCAATGGTGCAAGGATCTCAACCCCAACCCAAGGGATCTTACAGGACACCACCAATACCATACAAGAACTATCAACAATAGTAGTAGAAGAAAAATCCCGAGTAGGCCCCTCAAAGTGAGAAAGGCTCTAATAAACGTTCTCGTGGAGAGAAGAGGGGTAGCATGATGGTGGTTTCATGGCTTGACAACAACCTCGAGGTGGATAGTTCATTCCTAGTTGTTTGAGATTTTAGCAATTGGTTGCACCTCAGCCAACTCCTATTCGGGTTCTGGGACCATGTTACTTATGTGGTTAGGAGGGCCACTATGTGAGATCATTCCCTTAGGGATCAACAACAATTGGGGGTTAGAATGTAACAACGTCAGAATCAATAGTGGAAGATGTTGGCAGGTCACATATAGTATTTGTTGTGGTAGACAATTGCAAGGCAGTGTTGGGAATTAAGGTGTCTCAACCTTGGTAATTCCTTACGTTATTAATGTTTGTATTTATTATTTAATTGCCTATGTTGTAAATATTTGTAAATTCCATATTGTCATATTGTGGGATGTGGCACGGTGATGTGTCAATCCTACATGGAATATGAGAACTTGTAATTTTGTCCTCACATAAGGAGATAGGCGTCCCACTTTGTGGTAGGAGTATTTTGCCACGTGTCAACATCTTCCATGTTGTGTAAGGGAATGTTTGACCGAAACGGTTATGATGGATTCCTACGATGAAGTTATGACATGTAAGAGTTAGAAATAGAAGCATGTAAGACAGGGGAAGACGTGTCATGAAGCATCTTTGAATAAGGCATATTTGGGCACCCTAAGGTGGACTATGACATGTTGTAAGAGAATATGCTATTTATAGCCTGTGTGTGACAGATTCTCTTACAACTGTAAGTTGTAACCTCTATGACAGATTCTATGACGGTCGTAAGTGTCGTAAGAGCATCTGTCATAGCCCATTTTGGAAATAGGCGACCTCTTTGGGATGGGAGCTGTGGACAAGTGTCAGGGACATTCTACAATGTTGACCAAGTGTCCTTAAGCATGGGTTTTGGTCCATGAGGCCAAGTTGGATGCCCATCCCAAGATAGGTCCAATATTGCCTTGTATATTCTATATAACAGGTGTTTGGAGAGGGAGTTGTATCACAGGTTTACAGGTACTGGTATGTTGCCGGATTGACTCCAGATATGAGTGTCAAAGACCATTGAAGCTTGCATTGCAAGTATATTGTAAACATTCTTTCAAATTTGTTAATACATTGTGCAGGTTTTTGAGTGTGGGGTTTTTCACCCGATAAGGATTTTCCTCACCATAAATCTTTGTCTCTCTTCTTCTGTCTTCTTCGTGGTTCATTTGTATTGCTGTAATAACTTTGTTAGATATTCTATGTTGCCGTAGTTGTAAGGATTAATTTGAATTTGCATAGCCCTCTCCTCATTAGATTAGAGTAGGAAGCGATTTCCACACACCTAGCTTCCTTTCAGTTGGTATCAGAGCCTGGCCAGTTTTGGTTTTAGCTGTTGGGTAGGGGTTTTTTGAGCTGATCTTAAGTTGAGTGGGAGTCTATGCAGAGTATTCTAAATTCTATTGCAGCAAGGAGATGGCAAGCACATCAGGAAGGTTTGAAGTGGAGAAATTCAATGGCACTAATTTCGAGCTGTGGAAGCTCAAGATGGAAGACATGCTTGTTGACTGAGACCTTTAGCAAAGTGTTAATGGAACTAAACTAGTTGCAATGTCACAAGATGATTGGGATCTCAAGGATCAGAAGGCTAAGGGTCTCATAAGACTTAGTCTTGCTGATTCTGTGTTGTTAAATGCCCATGAGGAGAAAACTGCAACCTTGCTTTGGAAGAAGTTGGGAGATGTGTATCAAGCCAAATCCCTGGTTAATAAACTTTCTTTGAGAAAGAAGTTGTATTCTCTTCGAATGGAGGATGGAGGATCCATTGCCGAACATATGAATGTTTTTAACATGCTGGTTGCACAATTGACATCTATTGGTGTAAAGATGGAGGAGGAAGATCGATGTATGACTTTAATTTGTTCTTTGCCAAACTCGTGGGAACACCTTGTCATGGATATTGGAAGCACCACATCCACATTCAAAATGGATGAAATGGTTTCTTCATTGTTATCCGAAGAGATGTAGATAAAGTCTTTCGATGAAGCTAAAGAGGCTCTTGCAGTTCGTGGAAGACCCAAGGAGAAAGGGAAAAAGAAGGACAAGAAAGCTGAGAAGGGTAGATCCAAGTCCAAGGCTATCTGCTGGAACTGTGGTAAATCTGGGCATTTTCGAAAGGAATGCAAAGAAGAAAAGAAAAAGAAGAAGACCCCAAATTTAGATTCTGACAAATCACAAGATGATGGTGATGCTTTCATCGCAGCCTTGGCAACCCATGCATCTGATGATGTGTGGCTAATCAACTCTGGTGCATCATTCCACATGACCTCACATCGAGACTGGTTCACTAAGTATGAGGAGTTCGATGGTGGAAAGGTGTACTTGAGTGATGACTCTCATCTAAAGATTGTTGGTCGTGGAAGAGTCTTTATCTGATTCCCTGATGGTTAAGTGAAGGGGATCTCTGGGGATCCCAGGCTTAGCACGGAACCTACTTTCTGTAAGTAGTTTGAATGATGCAGGTGTGCAGGTTGTCTTTTCGAAAGAAGGATGCAAGATGACTAGAGGAGCTATGGTACTTGCTAAGGGTACTAGGAGAGGTACTCTGTTTCAGATGGAGCCATGCATTTCACAATGCAATAGTTCTTCTGACTCAAGGAAGAGGGAAACAGTCACTTCATCCCCACCATCTGAACCAGCAGTTAAGAGATATGTTGTTTCTAGTTTTGATGTTTGTAATCATGCCTTGGAAGTTAAAATTCTTGCTGAAAAGACAATGTTATGGCATAAGAGATTTGGCCACATTGGTGAGAAGGGTCTGCGTACCTTGAAAAATAAAAACCTCGTTGAGGGGTTAGATGATTGTAATCTTGAGTTTGACTTTTGCGAACATTGCATATATGGCAAACAAAATCATGTTCATTTTTATTCGAGTTCTCATAAGTCTTCTGGTGTGTTGGACCTTGTTCATTTTGATGTATTTGGTCATGTTAATGTTCCTTCGTTATCAAAATCTGTATATTTAGTATCTTTCATAGATGACTACAGTAGAAGGACATGGATTTATTTTCTCAGAAGCAAATCTGAAGTCTATAGTAAGTTTAAGGAGTTTAAGGCCTTTGCTGAAAATCAGACTGGTAAGAAGATTAAGTGTTTGAGAATTGACAATGGTGGTGAGTTCTGTTCTACAGAATTCGATAAATATTGCAAGGAACTTGGGATTGAAAGACATAAGACAACTCCATACACCCCGCAACAAAATGGAGTTACAGAGAGGATGAACATGACACTGATGGAGAAGGCTAGGAGTATGCTTAGTGGAGCTGGCCTAAAACAAAAGTTTTGGGCTGAAGCTGTTGCCACTGCTTGCTATCCTGTAAAAAGATCTCCTACATCAACTCTTGTTGGAAAGACACTCATGGAGGTGTGGTCTGGTAGAAAGCCTTCAATAAGGCATCTTCATGTTTTTGGTTGTGAGGCATATGCACATGTGCCTAGGGAGAAGCGGTCAAAATTGGAGAACAAGGCTATTAAGTGTATCTTCATTGGCTATGGTGTCGGTGTGAAAGGATACAAGCTTTGGGACTCTGTGGCTAAAAAAGTGTTGTATAGTAGAAGTGTCATCTTCAGAGAGCTTACACCTTCTTCCACTATTTTATAGCCAGAAGAAAAAGAAAAGAAAGAGGATGTTGTTTAGTTTCCTGCTATCCCTGAGAAGACTGAACAGAAAGACAATGTTGGACCTGATGATGAGTAGAGCTCTTGCATCTCTGCAAGCTCAGATGAAGAAGCTGAACCTCAACCTCAGCTCTTGAGGAGGTCTACAAGGATAAGAAAGCAACCTGAAAGGTTTGGTTTTACATTGCTTGATTTTAGTTGTGCTTTTTCTTTGCTTACTAATAGTGATGAACCTGGAACTGTATCAGAGGCTATGGACATGCAAGATGCGGGTTCCTAGAAGGAGGCCATGGAGGATGAGATGGCTTCTTTGGAAAAGAATCAAACTTGGGACTTGGTGCCTTTGCCTCCTGGACGGAAACCCGTTGGATGCAAATGGGTGTTCAAGAAGAAATTTGGTGCAGATGATAGTGTTGAGAAGTATAAGGCCAGATTGGTTGCGAAGGGGTATTCACAAGTGGAGGGTAAAGATTATGGTGAGATCTTCTCTCCCATTGCAAAGCTGACATCCATTCGATTCCTGTTGTCTCTTACAGCAGCTTATGACTTAGAGGTAGAACAGATGGATGTGAAAACAACTTTTCTTCATGGTGATTTGGAGGAAGAAATCTACATGTCACAGCCAGAGCATTACATGGTGAAAGGTAAAGAAAATTTGGTTTGCAAACTTAAGAAGTCTTTGTAAGGTTTGAAGCAATCCCCTAGGAGATGGTACTTGAAGTTTGATGCCTTTGTGTTGTCAATTAGATTTGTGAGATCAAAATCGGGTCACTGTGTGTATTATAAGTTTGATGGTGATCATATTCTCATTGTTGCATTGTATGTTGATGATATGTTTCTCATTGGGAAGGGTAAGAATATGATTTCTGATTTTAAATCTCAGTTGTCAGCACAGTTTGAAATGAAAGATTTAGGGGCAGTTAGGTACATTCTAGGAATGGAAATCAGAAGAGACAAAACCAACAGAAATGTTTGGTTAAGCCAGAGTAAGTATGTGAAGATCGTGTTGGACAGGTTCAACATGGCAGATTGTAGACCATTTTGTGTTCCCGTTTCTTTGGGGACAAAGTTGTCTGTTGAGGATTGTCCAAAATCTCCTAGTGAGGTGGAGGACATGAGCAGAGTACCTTATGCTAGTGTTGTTGTAAGTTTGATGTATGCTATGGTTTGCACAAGAATAGACATTGCCCAAGCAGTGGGAGTCCTTAGTCGATTTATGGCTAATCCTAGACGGATTCATTGGGATGCAGTTAAGTGAGTGTTCAGATATTTGAGGGGTACTTCTGAGTATTCCATATGCTATCATGGTAATGTTACAGGACCCCGCATTCTATTGATATTTGTGGATTTGTGGATTTAGATTGGGTAGGTGACATTGGCAGCAGGAGATCCACTAGTGCTTTTGTGTTTGGACTTTTTGGTGGTGCTATTAGTTGGATGAGTAAGCGACAACCTATGGTTGCTTTGTCCACGACAGAAGCTAAGTATATGGCAGCAACTCATGCTTGTAAGGAAGCCATTTGGCTTACGAGATTGTGTTCGGATATTGGTGTTGATGCAGGTCAGATCACGATCAATTGTGACAGTGAGAGTGCAATTTGCCTTGCGAAGAATCCAACTTTCCATGCTAGAACAAAGCACATTGATGTTTAGTTTCACTTTGTGCGAGACATGGTTGAGGATGGAAAGGTAAATTTGGAGAAGGTAGATACTTTGAAGAATGTTGCAGATGCATTGACGAAACCAGTGGGCACAAAGAAGTTTAGATGGTGTTTGGAGTCTATGGGCCTCTCAACCTATAGCAGTTAAATCCTATTTTTCTATTGGCTCTTACAAGGTGTTCAACAAGTGGGAGAATGCTGGGAATTAAAGTGTCTCAACCTTGGTAATTCCTTACATTATTAATGTTTGTATTTATTATTTAATTGCCTATGTTGTAAATATTTGTAAATTCAATATTGTCATATTGTGGGATGTGGCATGATGATGTGTCAATCCTACATGGAATATGACAACTTGTAATTTGTCCTCACATAAGGAGATAGGCATACCACTTTGTGGTAGGAGCATTTTGCCATGTGTTGGCATCTTCCATGTTGTGTAAGGGAATGTTTGACTGAAACGGTTATGACGGATTCCTATGACGAAGTTATGACATGTAAGAGTTAGAAATAGAAGCATGTAAGACATGTGAAGACATGTGTCATGAAGCATCTTTGAATAAGACATATTTGGGTGCCCCAAGGTGGACTATGACATGTTGTAAGAGAATATGCTATTTATAGCCTGTGTGTGACAGATTCTCTTACAGCTGTAAGTTGTAACCGCTATGATAGATTCTATGACGGTCGTGTCGTAAGAGCATCTGTCATAGCCCATTTTGGAAATAGGTGACCTCTTTGGGATGGGAGCTGTGGACAAGTGTCAGGCACATTCTACAATGTTGACCAAGTGTTCTTAGGCATGGGTTTTGGTCCATGAGGCCAAGTTGGACGCCCATCCCAAGATAGGTCCAATATTGCCTTATATATTCTATATAAACAGGTGTTTGGAGAGGGAGTTGTATCACAGGTTTACAGGTACTGTTATGCTACCGGATTGACTCCAGATATGAGTGTCAAAGACCATTGAATCTTTCATTGCAAGTGTATTGTAAACATTCTTTCAGATTTATTAATACATTGTGTAGGTTTCTGAGTGTGGGGTTTTTCACCCGATAAGGGTTTTCCCCACCGTAAATCTTTGTCTCTCTTCTTCTGTCTTCTTTCTGGTTCATGTGTATTGTTGTAATATCTCTGTTAGATGTTCTATGTTGATGTAGTTGTAAGGATTAATTTGAATTTGCATAGCCCTCTCCTCATTAGATTAGTGTAGGAAGCGATTTCCACACTCCTAGCTTCCTTTCAGGTAGAGCATCAAGGTATAGTTGTGGAGGCCTTAGGTTTCTTAGATGGTGTTCATACCTCCATTTTGTCTAATTTTGGTGCTTTAGATTCTTTTATTTCCCCATCCTTGGTAGAGCATTGTAGGCTTGTGGTAGCAAGACATGATGATAAATGGCAGGTCAAGTTGGCTACTAGTGTTAAGGTGGTTGTGGACCTACTTGTGTGTGGTTGTGTGTTGGATCTTGGAACCTTCACCACTATCATCGATTTGCGTGTCCTACTCTTAGGATCCTACAAGATAGTCCTTGGTATGGATTGGATCAAATCTCATTAAGCAAGCATCAACTACAATCATAAGGCTGTAAGGGATGTAGATGATCTTGATCATCTAGTTGAGGTAGCAGGGGTGCTTATATCCATATCTCTTTTCATGATTTATGCTATGTATTTAAAATGGAGCATGAGGAAGGGATGCCAAATGTTTGTTATCTTGATGAGTGATCTTTTTGAAAGTGAGTGACATGAGGTGTCTCTTGATGAACATCCTCTTCTAAGGGATTTTATTGACGTGTTTCCCCGCCTAAATGAGATGTGGACTTTCATATTGATTTAATTCTCAGAGTAGAGCCCATCTCACATGTGCTATACTATATGACCACTCAGAAGCTTAGTGAACTTCAAGTATAGTTAGAGGAGTTTCTTAAGAAGGGGTAGATTCATTCTAGCGTATCCCCTTGGGGTGCATCTATTATCTTTGTGAAAAAAGACAAATCTCTTCATTTGTGTATTGACTACCAAAAATTGAATAAAGTGATGGTGAAGAACTAGTATCCCTTGTTGAGGATTGATGATTTGTTTGACCAAATGAAGGGAGCTAGAGTGTTCTCTAAGATTGATCTAAAGTTTGGATACCATCATCTTAATATCCACGAGGCAACATTTATTAGATTGCATTTTGTACTTGTTATGACACTATGAGTTTACTATAGTTCCATTCAGGTTGACAAATGCTCCCTCTATGTTAATGAGTTATATGAATGGGGTATTTTGTACTTACCTTGATTAGTTTGTCCTAGTTTTTGTGGAAGACATTTTGATTTACAATGGAAGAAAATGAGGTCCACTTGTGCCAGGTTCTTTAGTGTTTACATGATAACCAATTGTTTGGTAACTTGGAAAAGTTGTAATTCTTCCAGTCGGAGGTGAAGTACTTGGGTCACATTATCTCTAGTAAGGGTATCTAAATTGATCCCTTGAAGATTCAAGCCATTGTGGATTGGTCAGTGCCCACAAATATCTTAGAGGTTTGTAGTTTCATGGGATTAGTGGGTTATTACCACTGATATGTTATGTACTTTTCTAGGTTGGTGCATCCAATCACTTCTCTTCAATGAAAAGGGAAGAAGTCTATAAATAGTTAGATTAGTGTGAGAAAGGATTCCAATACCTCAGAGTGGTTGAGTAGTGCACCAATCCTTACAGTGCCTGAGCTTGCAATAGATTTTGTAGTTTGCATGGATGCATCATTAGATGGTTTAGGAGCGACCTCCTTATGTAGTCACGAAAGCTCAAGGATCAGGAGATGAATTACCCAACCCATGATTTAGAGTTGACAATTGTTATCTATGTGCTTGTGTGATGGAGACATTTCCTTTTCAAACATTGATTTGAGCTTCATACTGACTATCACAACGTACAATACATCTTCATATAGTCAAACTTGAATGCTTGTCAACATTGATGGATGAAATTCTTATGCGAGTATGACTTTGGTGTTTAGTACATCAAATGAAAGGAGAATGTGGTCATTGATGCTTTAAGCAGGAGGCGACATGAGGTCTCAATTTTGTCCTTGAGCATGGATTTATTGGAGCATATCTGGGAAAAGATTCCAGAGGATCCATGGTATCAGAAGGTTAGAGAATAGTTAGAGTCATAGAGGGACCTTATAGGTAGCTACTCTAGCTATTATTTAGAGTGTGATGGACCATTGTGACATATTGGTTGTATTTATGTCCTAGTTTCAGGTGACCTTCACTTGGTGGTGATGACTGAGGCACATCATGCTCCTTATGTGGCACATCCTAATGTAAAGATGCATGTTGACCTTAGTAATTTGTTCCATTGGGTGGGAATGAGGTGTGATATTGCTGATTTTGTTTCTAGATGCCTTGAGTGTCAGAGAGTAAAAGAAGAGCATCGACATCTGATCTAGGTCTCCTGCAGTCATATGATGTTCTTGACTAGAAATGGGACACAATTTCCCTAGATTTTATTGTTTGTTTGCTTGTGTCTTATCATCATGATGATGATATCATGGTGATAGTAGACAAGTTAACCAAGGTTACCCATTTCTCATCCATGAAGGCATTGTATGGTTTTATGTACCTTTATGGAGGAAATTATATACTTACATGGACTACCTCGTAGGATCGTTTGAAATCATGATCCCATTTTCACGTCATTTTGTGGAAATCCTTGTAACATGCATTGGGTGCTCAACTTAATTTTAGCTCCACTTACTACCTCAAAACAAATGGTTAGACAGAGAGGGTGAACCAAGCGTTAAACGATATGCTCCATATGTACATTATGGGCTAGCAATCCTGGTGGGAGGACCATTTGTACTTGGTTGAGTTTGTTTATAATAATGGGTACCATAGTTCTCTTGGTATGACACCATTCCAATATTTGCATGGACATCCATGTTGTACTACCTTGAGTTGGGATAGACTTGAAGATTAGGTTGTTCTTGGTCTTGAGATGCTTAAGGATATGGAGCAGCAGGTAGTTTGAAACAAAGAGTAGTTCTTTATTGCCCATGATAAACATAAGAAGTATGTCGATGCCAATAAATTAGATCGACACTTCTTGGTTGGTGATTGTGTGTTTCTTAGAGTATGACCACACAAGAGCCCCATTAGTTACAAAAAAGGTTTTAATCTCACACCATGGTTTGTTGGGCCTTTTAAGATTCTTGAGAGGATTGGTCTAGTCACTTATCGACTTGCCTCACTGCCCAATCTCTCATGCATCCATGATGTGTTCCATGTTTCTATTTCTAGATAATATATCCCAGATGTGACACATGTTATTGATTGGAGTGCCTTCCAGGTCGAGGAGGGTGAACAACTTTCTTTGGAGCATGTTTGTATATTGCAGCATCAGAGGCTAACACTTTGGGGTATAGACCTAGATCAGGTAAGGGTCCAATGGGAGCCACTTGATGATTCTGCAACTACTTGGGAGGATGCCACATAGCTGAGGGTTCTCTATCCTCATTTTTAAAGGCTTCCATGAGTAAGCCTAGTTCTAGGGGAGGATGTAATGCCTCTAACACTTATGCCTTGTTATCTGTTGATTTTTGTTTTGGATCCACTATTGTTATTAGTGATGATATTTTATTATGCCATTGAGGTGTTTCCAATGGGGTTTTGTATTGGCATATAGACTTTTACCTATGGATGTATATGCTGCGATCTTATATGTTGGGCATTACAATGTTACTATTCTGCTGCTTTTAATATATATATGTTGTATAACTGTGTTGATTACACTTGGATTAGTATTCTACAATACTTTTAATTATTCCATCTTAATGATTATGGTTGATGATTCATGTTAGATGTGATTGTTGGTTGATTCATGTGATGTGATGCCATGTTGGGTGTTTATGCTTTGCTTCGGCTATTATATATAGTGTAGGTACACTTGATGTTTGATCTCAGTGTGCAGGTACAAGGTATTCCCCAACTATGGGTATATAGAAGACTTTGTATTGGGTTAAAACTTGTATGTTAACCTTTATCTCACTTGATTCAAGTATGAGTCAGATCTTGTGAATCACTACATGATTTCAATTAGTGACAATTTTGGTATCTGCATGTTGTGGAAACTTGTAAAGTGTGTGTCCTTTGCGGATGATTATTTCACCTTGTTTAGTTGTATTTAAGATTACTTTGAAATATGTGTTTTTTGTGTTTGTGAAAAGATATTAACTATGCTTTAGTAAAAAAGGCCTTTGGTATTTTATTATTCTAAATGAAAAGAAAAATTAAGTGAATTTACTTCTTTATGAGATTAGACAATTTGCATAAAGAAATAAAATTGCTTTGCAATTGGAAATTTAATTTAATTAAAATGACTAATGGAGAATATAAATTGTAAGTGATTTAAAATGCATTAGTTTTATTTTAACTAAATGTGTGGAATTACCCTTGTAAATATTTATTTATTTCAAAAGGCATTTCTAAAATAACTAACTTTGTAGTAGGATAAGGGGGAAAAATGGGAAGGGGTTTAGGGATTTTTTTTTTCAAGACTGCAGGAATCGGGTAGCCCCCCTATAAATTGTAGTGTGCTTGGTAAACTTTTTTCACGTGACCGGTGACGCTGGCACGACACACCCTCCGGTACCAGGGGGACAGGGGGGAGACTAGACGTCGTGACCTTCTTTACCGCAAGGGAACTTTTTAGCCAATCGAGCCAAGGCCCCCGCCCTTGGGGTTTAGGGAATTGTGACAAAAGGAAAGAAAATATATTTCTTTTGCACTTTGGCATCTTGGTTGAAAAACCCTCTCTTTTCTCTCCCTCATTGAAAAATATAACTCATGCTCTTGGAAAAAAAAGGATTATGAATTGCTTGGATTGAGATTTGTGTTCTTGTGGCAAGGATAGTGTTTTTGGTGTGACTATAAGTACAAAAAGGAGCACAAACAAACACGATAGTATGATGATGATCTAGAGTCTAAATCATGGCCACGTAGGCATGAATTATATACCTATGAGCAACTTCTTTCTTGGCGACACATTTCCTAATGTTTTTCCCCCTTTGATCATTCTTCCCTAACCTTCAAGTTATCTTTCCAGATCCTTCATGCTTTTTAAATTGTCTACTTAATTTATTTGGGCCAAATCGCCCCTGTCACCTATAGGATCTCTCTTGAGATCTTGCAACTTGATTTTGAACCCCTTGAGAGATTTGCCCTGCTAAAAGGGGTGATTTTCCCTAGCAATAGGGGTGATTCACTTCTCTTGATGGGTTATCTTGTTTTTCATTCCTCCATACCCTTCAAATTGACCCTCCAAGGTCCTGCATACCCTGTAATTATCTAACAAATCTCTTTAGGCCAAATCACCCCTATCACTTGTAGGATTTCTTGAGAGATCTTGCAAATTAAGTCTGAATCTTTTGAGATATTTGCCTTGCTAAGTCTGACTCTCAATCACTCTATTGTTATCTCCCAATTACTCTATTGTTATCTCCCAACTAGTATTTTGTGATCTCTTCTCCAAGCTTTGGTCTATTCCAATCAAATCTAGATTACTCTTCAATCAATCCTTGTTAACTCCCCAATCACCACCACCTTTGGTGTGGATTCTAAACCTATAAATACCCCCCTTCTTTATTCATTTGAGGAGGCAAATTTTATTATTGCATTCTTAGTTTGCGCAAGATTTTGTAAAATTGCCCCCATTAGCATTCTTATGCTCTACGCATGACCTTGTGTGCCTTTTGTTTTAATTTTTCCATAGCATGCTTATGCTCAATCCAATTGCTTTTATTTGTTTTAGATTCTAATCTTGATCCAATTGCTTTCATATCTCCATTTTCATCCCCATCGCTAAGAGGAGGACCCCGTTATTGTAGAGGAAGAAACAGTTGCCAAAAAGGACCTCTAAGGACTTATGTTAGGCATTATTGCCTGATTCATACAGATTTTTCATGCTTTCTTAGTAATTTAGATAGCCAAATCTTGCTCTTGAGGAAGTAAAACTTCATTTGTTTTTCTCTTGATAGGTAGTTTACATTACTTTCTTAGAATATATTTTCTTTTAAATTTCTTAGATTAGTTTTATTTGCTTTCTTAGAATAAATTTACTTTCATTGCAAAATTGAACCACAAAAATACAAAGAAGCATAGATTAGATTGCATACAAAAAGACATATAGTTGCATACATTTTCCCTTCATAGTAATAATTTATTTCAAAAACTATAAAAAGGAACTCAAAAGTTGTTTGCACTCATATAAGGTTAATCACATTTAGGAACTCATGGAAAATGCCAAAAACATTCAGAAACACGAAAACACGAGATCAAGCAAACCCTTGATTTCATAAGGAGGTCAATAAATTTAAACATGTTAAAACATTCAAAACAAAGAGGAGGCCTCAATTTCATCATGAGGCATCAATTCAAAAAAATCAACAAAAACTCTCCCCCTTTTGTCTAGCACTCAATGTGCCTTGGCATAAGGGAATATTGGACCTTAAATCCGTCATCGATAAGATCAGGGAGAATGTCCCTAAACCAATTCCCACAGAGGAAACAACCCAAGAGCAAGAACTTATCTTGAGGATCATTCAACAATAAAATAAACAAATAAGACAAGATGAAGAACATCAACAAAGATTCATTCAACAAGTCATTCAAAATGAAGAAAGGAGGCTAGATCATCTCTATATCATAAATGAACAAAATAGTCTTCGAGCTAGGATTAGAACAAGTGACCCTTTAGGTCATATTACAATCACAAGTACCACACCCTACAATGTTTGTGACAAAATCATGACTTCCATTGACCACATATATTCACACATCACATGATCAACACAACCACAATGTCTGATGTTCTACTTCTCTGTGAACAAAACAACCCCCAACTTCACCTCCACTTGATTGGATCCTAATGAATACACAAGGCAAATAATTCTTTGTTGTTTTGTTTTTGTTTATCTGCAATAGGGACTATGTATCTCAATGAACAACTTCTTGATTCTCTATTCCCTCGAGGGAAAATCTCTTAAGAGCTACCAAGAATTGTAGTGAAAATTCACTACATTACAAGGCTTTTGCCTTAAATATTTTGAATAAGTCCCAATGTAGTAAAATGATAGGTGTGAGTGTAATGTAAAGCATAGAGAAATGACAACTATTGATCAAGATTCATCTAGTAATGCAAACTATTTTATCTTTTGATAGTCAGAATCAAAGTCCCTAAGCAATAAGAACCATGGATTGAGTTTTGATCAATGGAGTGTGTGTGCCAGTAAAAATGAAAAGCAATAATTCCTCAAATGCATCCCCACCACAAGATAGAGACAACTTGGCATCATCTACAACCCACATTAATTCACAGAGACCTTTGGGAAATTGTTAGAACAAGTTAACACCACTGGTTAATCAAACACCAAATGAGTCCCACATAACACTTGAAGAGATGACGTGGCTTTGGGAGAGATATGTAAACATTGATCCTCACCTCATGATAATGATAAGTCATTACCTATCGATGATTTGCATGAGTCCCAAAAGGCTTTTAAGGAGATGTTAGAGGAAATTTATGACAATCATTGATCAAAATGAAAGAGTCCCATATACCACATTAAAGACTCATGCAGCCATAAAAGGTGAAGGAAGTAGCAATAGTCATAGATTTATCCCTCTATCAAGATCAAACTATCCATGAATCTTTAAGAGAATAAAGAGGAAATACAGAAAATGTAAATATTTTAGAAGAAAATGCAAAGCATGTATAGATGTAACCCACCATTGAACCCACTCCATTGCAATCTAGAGTTCATGCAAGCACATACACTCTTATGGAAGAATCTATATTAGGAAAAAGAATCTATATTGCATAAATCAATAGCTTAAATCATAAGGAAGGAAATTATGCATGGATTCTAGTTTCACTCACACTATATTGAGTTCATAGTTTTCATTTTATTATTATAAATAAGAGCATTTTTCTCATAAATAGGTTAGAATTTAATTTGTAAAATTTATGTTCTCAAAACCTTATTCTCAAAGCTTTTTGATTTTATAATTTATAGATTAGCATTACTTTGTTTTTCCATTACTTTGTAAGTCTTTTATGATATGTAATTATGTAATTTATTGAGGTATTCAATACATATCATTGTGACTTATTCATGTTCTTCATCTATCATTGCTTATGAAGACTTATGATTATGTTATAAAGCTAGATTGGTTGTATTTGAACTATTTGAATTATGCTTGATAACAATAATGACAATTGATAAATTTTGTGCAATTTTTTATGAAAGATAATTGAAAGGGTTGATCTATTCGAAATGTATTACCCATTTCCCTTTGTTCTTTTGTTTTTAGTACTATTTTCTCCTTTTTCCTAGTCATAATCAGGCATAGCTATAATAGAAGGAATTTGACCTACTCTAGAGGTTGCTTTGCTAAAAGAGTCTCACATCTGTAAAGCTTCCCATGTTGTCATGAATTGTGGGTCAAAAAATCTAATAAGTTATTATTGATCTAAGTAAGCACTTACACACTCATTGCAAATCACATTGATAAGCTCTTACACATGTTGCAAATCATATGGTAAAACACAAAATAGAGGGAAGATAAAATCAACACAAGAGAATAAGAGATCCAACTCACTTCCATATAAAGAGGACATTGCTTACTCAAACACAAAAAAATCAAAGACAAATTACACCAAACTTACAAATTTAACACAAACTCTATTCAAGCTCAAATGTCGATAATAATGGCTCTTTTTTACTCTTTTAAAAACACAACATGCAAACTTAAACAAAGACTATGAAAGAAATGATCTTTCCTCTCAAGTTAGAAAGGAGGGAGTTGACGACTCTTCTTCCAATTGAACCATTTTCCTCAACTCTCTAAACATTAACCACACCAAAATCTCACCAAGAAAATTTAATAATTCTTCCAAAAACACTCAAATTTCCCCCAAACATTTCTTACTCTTTTCACACCCAAACAAAAAAATACCAACTCAAAAATGAAAGAACCCCTCCAAATGCTAGAGCAGAGGCTTATATGTAAGTCTTATGTCACTCCTCTTCATCCAATAGGATGGAGACACATGACACCTCTCCAACCCATGCACCAAACTCCCTCACATCACATTAAATGGGTATGGCCACCCATGTGAATGAACATGGGCTTCCTTCTCAAAAAACATGGGACTCCCTTGCCCATTCAACTCATTTGGAAGGTCATAGATTGGACTTGGTGTACCTCCACCCAAGCACCCATGTCTTCATAATTTTTTTGATCTTTTCAAGATCTCCCAAAGTACACCCCAAAAACTCAAAATACATTATACATCCTTCCCCAGGTACCCTACATATAGGTACTTGGGTTAGGGTCCCAAAAATAACCTCATAATACAAAATTTCACTTTTTACACCAATGAAAATTTGCCCAAATTTTTGAATCCGAGTTTGCACTATTATACCCACTTTTTAAGACATGGGAATACACATAAATATTAACACATTTAAATAAAACCCTAAAATAAAATATAAACACTTAAGAAAATAACACAATTCACACTTAGGGGTCTTAGTCCACACCAAGCTATGATGTTTGGTTTACTAAGATACACAATCGAAATCCTATTGCTTCATAATATGAATTAGGATGGAAATTGGGGTTTTTGACAATTCTTCCATCTCTCGTTGGCCAACTTGTATCAACTTGCACACTTGATATGCACATCAAATCTCATCGAGAAATATATACATATAGTTGAAGCAAAGGAATATAGTTACACTATTCACCCATTAATAATTCAATTAAATTCACATACTCAATAAATATAATTCAGCCTGAAACTTGTGCAACACTAGCATAGACACAAACCAACGCCATAAATTAGTATGATTAAATCTTTCCATCTAACATTATAAAATTCACAATATCTAACTATGACAATTTTGTAAAATACAACATTTATGTTTAATCAAATTTCAACAATTTAAATGAATTAAGTTTAGAGCCCAATCCAAGAGTTAGGTCAACATTAACTTTTACATTTAAAATTTCATTTAATAGAAATAAATCTAAATAACACCTCTCATGTAGGTGAAACAAATTGATAGGGTTATCATGAACTCATTATAATAATTTATTCAAATTAAACCAATAATAACCAAATCAATTTGAAAACACTATTTGTTATTAAGTCAATCACACCTACTATTCTTTAGTTACTTAATCCAACTCCCTAACATTATTAATTTCAATTGTCAAGAAATCATACCTATTAGCACTATCAGAAATTAGAATCAAATTAAATTCATTAAAACCTAGAATATTTACTCATAGACAAGCTAACAATAAAGTAGACCTTAAACATGATAGGGCATTCATAAACATCATATGAATAAATTTAATATGTCACTACCCTAATCATACCTAATCATACAAAGGTTATATAATAAAACTTATTTTCAAGTTAGGTAATTGCATTTGACATAATCCATATTTTGTTTTTTTGGATAGATGAACGTGGCCTAAGGGGGCCATACCCATATATATTGATAACAAATAATGATAAATTTTCCATTGTCTACTCCTATGGAGAGCCATAACAAAAACCTTGAAAGGTGACATAGATCATAAAATGCTACCTACAACAATGCCAGCTATCAATAGTAATATAAAATATGTATAATAACCCTGAGAGAAGTATCCATAATCATTCAAATTTCATTTATTTGGCTCTATATTCATTTCCTCGTCCATGCTCAAACTAGAACTCCCAACTTGAAAGGAAAAAATAGTCCACGTATTGCTTCGACACAACCCCAGAAGCAACTTCAAGAAATTTGATCCCCCACTTGGCCTACTACTTCTGTGATGTTTCATTCTGCCCCATTGTCGAGATTAAGAAAGGAAACCAAGAGCCAATGTATGGTGGGTTGATGACCGGCTAGGTCTTAGCACCAAGGTGGAAGACCAAACCAACCACATCATTGAGATTTTTTCTTAAGCCATACCTCTAATGCGGTTTAATCATAGACTGCCACAATCTATATGACATCCTTTGACTCCCCAACCTTAAGGAAGATTGCAATGAACATCGAAGATATGTCTGTGATGACTCTGTAGTGGTGAGTCGAAGATAGAAAAGTCTCTCCCAACACCACTTTGATCATGTGTATCATGATTACCACCATGTTCTTGAATATGTTCTTCAACCTAACATATAAAATCTCCCAAGGAATGTTATTTGTCACTTCTTAGTAGTCAGTCACACCGTAGTATCCATGGTAGTGTTTCTCCAACATGTTATAAAATAGATAGCAACAATACCTTATAAAGACATAGATGGTGGTTCAAGCACAATCTTCATCATAATAATTTGAATATTTGTTATTAATTTGTGTAGTACTTCCCTAGTTTTAGAGTGAGATAAACTTATTTCCAACTTGAAACCATTATGAAGGTCCATTGCACAATCATGGGGAAAGAGTCTGTTAGGAATTTGCAAGTTCATTAAACCAATTCCACATAACCCAAAAGGAGAAAATGATGCATACAAGTATTTGGATTTAACCATAATGCAAATATTAAATTATGACAAACATAAGATAACACAAGTTATACCTTGGGAAAACCCTCAAGAGGGAAAAATCCAGCCTCCAAAAGCATCCACACTCAAATGTATTATTCAACAATAAACATTACAATACATTCTCATGAGTTTCCATGAACACCTTTGAAACATCAAGCTCCTCCAATGCATCCTCCATGTGCCCAAGCATGAATCCACACATCTCATGCCATGCTTCACACAATGCACTCACAGAGAAAACTCAATACAATGACAGCGTCTCACACAACCTCCCGTACAACAACAATAACCAATCAACCAACCCAACCAACTAATGACCATGTGCTTGCTTTTATAAATCAAGCTCACACAAATACAAGAAGTAATATTGGGTAAACCATGTGTTCCAAAACCATGGATCTACACAAAACCACTGACCCCACATTTAATTATTGATACTAAGTTTTCCCAATAATTAAATAATTATAAATAAATAATTAATTACTCTATGTGTCCCACACACATAAAATAAATAACCCAATGTTACATACAACTTATACAGGTGGCACTCAAATAAATATCTAATGTGGCTAAACACATCAATTAAGATGAACCACAAATAAATATTATTTTACATGAATAAAATAATCCAATGTTATGCAAGGTGTACAACACCTATTTCTCAACATTCTCCCACTTGTTGTATACATTGCATAAGGGTCAATCAATGAAATACATCATCATAGGCAAACATGAAACCATATGAATCTCCAACATGCTCATGTGCTCCATCAAGATACTTGCAATAAAATCAAAGTAACCACCATCTCAAACAAGAACTCCTCTCATCCTCCAACATGCCACCGATGGAAGAAAAGGAACATGCCAAGGTGAAGATGCACCAATCTAAAGAACACAAGCATCAAATCCAATGTGATAACAAAAGGCTCCAAGCTGCTGTCAAAGGTAAAAACCCACATGATAAAAAATAGCACCCACAACATATGCTAATACATCCAACCATCAATACCTAATAGGGATCAACAACATCAATAAACTCATGCTAACAACATATCCAACCCATAAACTGCAATCACAAGCTCCACGTATAAAACATGTCAATGAAGAACACATACATCTAGGAACTCCCACTACATGGGTAATTTCAAATCTAAAAATAGATCAAGGCATACTAAGCCTACCAAAAACACTCAAACCAAAGTGCGGCTAATAAAAAAGCCAATGTAGTATCAAGAACAAACACAATGATCCACACATGCAAGAGAAAATGCTACATGCTCTCTCACAACATGTCATCATAACTCTCCCCAAGTCCAACCATATGCTATAACAAAATAGGCATTTAGCACCTAAAATAGCGCCAAAATTTAGTGCATTTGAGTTCATGAATTGGACACTTCTGTTAGCGCAAAACTCGGCATTAAACTGCATGTTCACTTCGGCGCCAGATTTTGCGCTGGAAAAGTAGCGCAAGCAATAGCGCCTGGAATAGCACCCAATTTGGCTTCCAGTTTTGCTTCCATGTCTGCTCCCATTTTTGCTTCTAGTTTTGCTCCCAGTTGTGCTTCCTATTTTGCTTTTGGTATGACGTTGAAAATAGCTTCTTTTTTGGCTTCCTAATTGACGCCAAGTTTTGCTTCCATTATGACGTCATTTGTTGCTTCCAGTTTTGCTTCCATTATGACATCCTTTGTTGCTTCCAGTTTGGCTTCCGGTTTTGCTTCTGGTTTTACTTCTTGTGTTGCTTCTAGGTTTGCTTCCAGTTTTGCTTCTGGTTTTGCTTCCAATTTTGCTTCCATTTTTGCTTCCAGTTTTGCTTCCAATTTTGCTTCCGGTTTTGCTTCTAGATTGCTTCCAATTTTGCTTCTGATATAACGTTGCTTGTTGCATCTAGCTTTGCTTCCATTTTTGCATCTTTGTTCCAAAAAAGGTGAGTGGGCCAATCTTGCTTTCTAACCGTCCCATCTTTCACCTTATAGCCTAGGTTAACTTGATACTCCCTAGTTTTTGAGTAGCTCCATCTTATTCTATCCTCTTTGTGAGACAAGCTCATAGACCTGTTTGACAGAATACTCTCTAACTCACTGATCTGCGCTCCATTCACCTGAAGGACCCTGAAGAATTTGAAATATTTTATAGGATAACATTTATAAAGAATTTTTAGGGAAATGGACATCCATGCAAATTAACAACATCATTATACTTATTAAATCTCCATCAAAATAAAATCTACAACAATATCCAGTATATATAAAATAACAAGATAATTATTATAACATGATCATCATCTATAATTAAAACAAGTGAGTCAAATATCTATAATTTAATTGAATTTGACAACATCTATCCTGAGTAGTAAATTAAAATCATCATACGTAATAAATATCCATCCAAAAATCGTCGACCACTTTCAATATATATAAATTGACAAGTCAATTTTGATAAGACCATCATCATATATAACTAAAACAAGTGAAAGTTAAATATGCCAGTAGATCAATAACATGTCAAAATGATACATGTCCAACAATCGACATAAGTCAAAATGATACATGTACAAATGATATAAGTAAAAATGATAAATTATGTAACTCAAAATGATACAAGTCAAGATGATACATGTCTAAATGATATAAGTCAAAATGATACATGTCAAAATGATACAACTCAATAATATGGTACTACAGGCCGTGAAAATGATACATATGATAGTAACCATGAAAAGAGGCATCATAATGATATATCAACAATGATCCATGATGCAGTCTATATGATCATGAATGTCACTGGCTACTACCAGCAACTGCCTCATCATCATCACCATCATGATCATCATCATCATCATGATCATTATCGTCGTCATCATCATTGTCGTCATCATCATCGTCATCGGCCTTGGTGTCTTCTGTATCTACGTCATCATCATCCTCTGCCTTGTGATCTGTACCAAAACCAACATATTCTGGATCTATATCATGAGGATCATCTTGATCTTCTGGAAGACCCGTGTTTTGCAAAAAAAATATTTAAAATGAAAAGTTATTATTTATTTCATGCAATAATTTATTTTTCTGTTATATATCTACTATTACAACATATGAAATGAAACCATAATCATATTACATCATATCAAAGTGCACATACCATAATAAAATTTCAAAAAAGTTATAGCTAATATGTCATTCCAATGATGTAAAACATGCAACAATTCTAATAAACGTTAGTAAAGATCATAAAAAAAATTGTTATACAATTTAACTATCAACTGTAAATTCTATTACATAACCTTAAGTGCCACAAATTGCTTGGTCCATGTATGTTCTTTTTCACTATTAATCTAATAACCTACATTAGACAGAAACATTAAAGAGTTTTTAAGTAGCAGTTGATTAAATTCTCTTACATGTCATTAAGGAATGCACAATTTTTTTTCAATAATTATTTATCTTAAGGTTCATGAGTAACCTTAAGATAAAGGTCTATTTTGTTTGAAAAAACAAATGAAGTTAGCAATATGGCTTTATCCGGCCAATTTTAGAAAGAAAAAATGTTAGCCCTATTCCTGCTCACAAGTCTTCGATTTGAGTAGGATAGGGCAAATTTGTGGATTTAGAAAGAAAGATAAAGTTTAGGGTGTCTTCAAGATAACCAACATGGGAAAGGAGGTCAACCATGCACACATAATGATCAATTGTAGGTGTAATGCAATAAGGGTTACAAATGTGATTGAAGTATGTACAACTTTGATCCACTAAACCTGCATGGCTGCATGCACTTAGAATACAAGCAAAGCTTACAATGTTAGGATATGTTCCATAGTGCTTAATTAATTCAAAGATTTTGAGAGCATCCTTGCAAAATCCATTTTGTGCATATCCTGCAATCATTGCATTCCATGAGATGACATCTCTTTGAGGAATTCTGTCAAACAATTTACGTTTTTTGTCTATGATTCCATATTTTGCATACATGTCTATGAGAGCATTTCAAACTATAATATCTCACAAGAATCCCCCTACCATTATGCTTTGAAGGATGTCCATACCCTGTCCCAAAGATCCCATTTGGGCACAGGCAGGGAGGATGCTGGCAAAGGTTGAGGAATTTGGATTTACAACTGACAATTGTATTTGCTTGAAAGTTTCTAAATCCTGTTCAACAAATCCATTTTGTGCAATCCTGCAATCATTGCATTCCATGAGATGACATCTCTTTGAGGCATTTTGTCAAATAGTTTGTGTGCCTTGTTTATGCTTCCACATTTTTCATATATGTCTATCAAAGCATTTCCAACTATAATATCTGACAAAAATCTGCCTTCTATTATGCCTTGATGGATGTCCATACCCTGTTCCAAAGCTTACCATTTTGATACAGGCAGAGAGGATGCTGGCAAAGGTTGTGGAATATGGCTTTACACCTGCCAATTTCATTTGCATGAAAGTTTCTAAAGCCTTTTCAACAAATCCATTTTGTGCATATCATGCAATCATTACAGTCTATTAGACCACATTTCTTTCAGGGATTTTGTCAAACAGTTCACATGCCTTTTTCTATGTTTCCACATACATCTCTCTCTATGTATATGTATATTCAATTGCATTTGCTTGAAAGTTTTTAATGCCTTATCAAGAAATCCATTTTGTGCATATCGTGCAATCGTTGCAGTCCATGAGACCACATTTCTTTGAGGGATGTAATCTATTTTATGCACACAATGTTATCGTGCAGGATTGCACCCGTTATGCAAAGCTGTGAAGGTAAACAATCCTGTGTAACATGAGATCAAACTCAGGCTGTGGGTGACCTATGGTGAGCTTGAACCTCTAGATTATGGGCTGGTTCCCTTTAAATTTTCAAACGGGTTAATGACTTTGTAGGAAAAGGGTTGAAAAAGACCTACTAAAAGCACTAAAACTGTAACTTAAAAGTGTGGTGATGCACCTAATTTGATGGAAAACTGCAACTCTAACTCACAATAAATCTCAGAAGAATATATCCACACAACTCACTTTGGCAATATGATCACAAAAATGTTTCTAAGGGAGGCTAGAAATAACTTTCTTTTTGGAGGAAAACAAGGTTCTCACAGCATGAAAGAAAAAACTATTCCAATTGCACAACCTAAGACCTGTGATTTTTACTGCTATTCAATACATGCAAGTATAAATGAGACAATGATTTTAAAGGTTTTGATATTAAACACAATAAAATATCATCAAATCATTCATAAAGAGAACACAAATGAGAAGGTAGACACTTGATTCTACTAAAAAATAAAGGAATACTTGCATAGAATTGACAAAGAATAAAACCTGTAACTTGCTGTAATGTATTAATCTGCAAAAGTTGAGTTACAAAACACTCTTTCTCTCTGCAATGTGTAAGAGAGCAAAAGGCAAGAATTGGAAAAACCTATGTTTTTCTTACAATATATAATATGCTCTCAAAAAGACCTAGTATAGTCAACTGCCTCTAAAAATAATCTCCTAAAACTGATCCACAAGCAAGTGTGAAAATCCCTAAAAATTAGGGTCCAAACTGCAGAAAAAGAAGCTAAAATAGCTTCAAATTGATCCTCAAACTTAGTTTGACCAAGTGGTGGACCAAACTCTTCCAATTTTAACCAAAAATCATGTAAAAAGATCCTAAAAAGGCTCAGTTAACTTCATCCTCCAATTTTGCATGATTTTGGGATGAGAAAACAATGTGGGTAAGGAATAAAGTAATCAAGATGATTTACTTTACTTATGTGTTACAAATTTGTTCTATTTTGAATTTACAACTTTGTGACAAAATAATAAAGTAATTTATAATTATATTACTTTATTATTTGTTTACATTGTTTTAAGTTGCAAGGTCATGCAAAAATGGATGTATTTGTCTTCAAAAAGATTTAAAACAATTAATAACTCCTTATATCCCCCTTTGGATTTGCATGATTACATTAATGCATCCAATGATGATGCAAAAATAAATAACCTCCATGCATGCAAAAGTTACACAAAAAATCCCAATTTTACTCCCTTATGTCTCCCATGCACTATGGTAATCTCACCATGTAAAAATACATCATGTATTTGCATTAACTCTTATGCATTTTATCTATGCATCATATTTTAACATTTTTTAAAAAACACCTTATAACTCCCACTTCATCATATCCTTGCATTATTTTTATGCCTTCACACCTTGTGTCTCCCATGCAAACATTCATGCATCACACCTTATTGCATTTACATTTGATGTATTGTAGCATTTTGCAGTGGTATTGAGTTGCAAGGATTGCTGGTTGTAATTGGTTTGATTTACCGGATAATAATATTGGACTTTCTGTTGGTGGATGTAGCCCGAGTTTGGGTGAACCACGTTAAAACTTGTCTCTCGCTGTTATTATTTTTGTGTATTTTCATTCCTATGTTTAATCTTTATTTGCATTTAATTGATATCTTCTGTCGGCTAACCCTAACACTTCTGACTCCCATATGCATTAAGGAACCTTACACTATTTACCTTACCTTCGAATCATTGTGACCTTGTTGACTTTGAAGGAAAAGATAAAAGAAAGGTATGATGGCCCTCATAGGCCCCTATGGCATCATTAGGTAACAAGACTTTGTGAAATCTTGACCACGACAAAAATATGGATAACAATGATTATTTTTTTTAAAAGTCAAAAAGAGCAAAAAAGGAATCTCGGTGCTCGAGCTAGGGTAAACAGCCAAAAAGGGAAAAACCTAAAAAAAATTTGTCATTTTTCATTTGCAACTTCTGCTGCTCCATCAAGTCCGCCGCCATGCAAGACATCTGCTAGGGTTTGACTGTTGTTTCAGAGGCATTTTGAAGGCTTTAACTGTTGTTTTCTTCCACTTCGAAGCCATACTGCTTCAGGTAAGTCACTCTCTTGTATTCTTTTACCTTTCTTTGACTCTCATGGTAGCATAATGGAGACAAGGAATGATGAGGGTTTGTTTTATACTGTGTCTTCACTGCACTCTCTTGCTCTACTCTATATATTCCTTCTCATTTTTGTGGGTCTTGAAGACATAAGGATATTGTGAGGGTTTTGATAAGTTCATAAAATGGAATAAAACTGGTAAAATGCTCTGGTTCTCTCAAAAACCCACTATGGCTATAGAAAAGAAACATGTGTAACTGTTGAAAAATGGTAATAGTTTCATTTATGATGAAGAAACCCCTTTAGGGTTTGTAAAAAATGACTCTGTTTCTTTCATTCTCTTTTACAAAAATGTACTTTCTGCTTCTTTTCCTAGCCTCTCTGCATCATCTCTTTTTGTCTTTTGATCATGTATGGAAAAAGGAGTCTCCTGTAGCAAAAAAAGGAAAAAAAGAACTAGTCTATTATTACTTCTTGTTTTCCTGTATCTTTGCAAGAAAACCCTGTTGGCAAGAGACACTATATGGATTCATGGTTGTTGTCATTGATGGCAACAAAGGTCATCCCACATATCCGCAAGTCATGGTGTGCCTCTACTGCAAGTCAGGATGAAGAACTGTTGTGGTCCGGTGAACAAGAACAGAGCATGTGGCAAGGTCCGACAGATTGGTCCGGACCTCTCAGAGGTAGTGTCTTGGTGCAGTACGGATTTGGGGAAGTCAAGAGGACTACCTTGAGTAGTATATTCCAAGGATTTAGCCTCCGGTGATGGACAAAGAAAAAGATACGAATAGCTGAGTACCGGATTCCTGAAAGACAATGAGAACAGAAGGAAGAACTGACTGACAGAGCATCAGAATCTTTTCCGGATATGTTACTATTGATGGTAAAGGTTGTGAAGGCATGAATCATGTTTGGCCAACATGACTAATGATATCTACAAGTATATGCTTGATCCGCATTGCTTGGTGAGCAAGGATTCAGCCGACATAACAGAGTTTGTAAGAAACTAGACTATTCCGGATGCCGACTAGAAAAGTGATGAAATTACTTGTGCGGATATATATAGAGGATGGATTTAGTTGTGAAAAAAGAGTAAGTGTGAGAAAGTATGCGAATAAGTACAGAGCAGAGCAGAAGTAGTAAGAAAGATCCGGTATGTGAAAAGATAGCAGAATAAAGAACAGAGGAAAGATGAAGTGCAACAGATCAGTGTACTGAGCCTAACCGGAACTGAACCCCAGCATATGTAGGTGCTTCCAATCAGTTCAAGTATTATATAACATTCTTGTAGACAGTGTGTCTCCTTGTAGGCAGTGGGCCTCTTTGTGAGCAGTGTGCTCGGGCAGTGAGCCCTAATTGGCAAGTGCCATTTTTTTGTAACTCCTTATTTTTCTAACAGAATAATCTTTGGGTTAACCACCCCGTGGTTTTCTCCCTTAACCGGGTTTCCACGTCAAAAATACTGTGTCATGTGTTTCTCATTTCATGATAATGTTTGTTTGTTTAATTCAATGCTGCTTTGACAAATAAGAAAGTTTAAAAGAAGAAACAATTAGGATAACTGATTCACCCCCCCCTTCTCAGTTATCAACAATTGGTATCAGAGCGAGGTTCCTCCTAATAGAGCCTAACAGCTTGAGGAAGATCTAGGAGTTCCAATGGATGCATATGGTTTAAGGGAGCAACTCAAGACTGCCCTTGAGGATCTTGAACAGTCAAATTCTGAAGTCAATGAATTAAAGGAAAGACTCAAACAGGCTGATGAATTCATGAGAGAACTAAAAGACAAATTAAGTCTCTCTATGAAAAAGAGAAAGGAGCTGCTCCAACAATTGGCAAACCAAACTGAAGAAAGCAATACAAATGAAGAATTGACTGAGAAAACCAAGTTATGTGAAAAGTTATCAAAAGAAGTCATTATGTTAAGACATGAAATGGAATCAGGAACTATAAAATTTACTCAAGAGATTGAAGAAAAAAGAAAAGCTGAAGACAATCTAAGACAATCTCTTAAAGAGAAATCAGAAGAATGCCACCAGATGGATAGGATTATCAGACATCTTGAATCTGATCTTGAAGATGCCAAAGATAATGAAAAATTACTTGAGGATCAAATTGTCTCTCTCAAAAGAGATCTTCAAACAGCAAATGAATTTAAAGAAAAATTCAAGATAAGTTCTGCCCAACTTGAAGTACTTCTTGGAAGTCAAAAGAAGACAGATGACAAGTACGGCTTGGGATATGAGAAAGGAGAAAGTTCCGGATCCGGTCAAAAGAATTTTGGATCAGAAAATCCAAGGAATAGGCCTAGAAGACCTTCGGTAAGACAACCCAATGCTCAAAGATATCCATCTTTCAATGGATACTGCCACAGCTGCAATCACTTTGGTCACAAAGCTAATCAGTGCAGAAAAAGAATGAATCAAACTAATCCATCCTTCTCCGGACAGTGCTTTAACTGCAAAAGGTATGGACACAAGTCTCATGAATGCAGAAATATGCAAGTAAACAAATCATTCAATGGTAGATGCTTTACATGCAATAGAGTAGGTCATATGGCTAATCAATGCAGATCAAGAGGTTATCAGTCAAATATGCAAAGAAATGTTATCTGCCAAATCTGTAATAGGTCCGGTCATAATGCTAAAGTTTGCAGAAGCAAGAATCAGGACAAAAGAGGTCTGGTGTATAATCAGAATCAAGACAAGGGTAAACAAAAGATGAATGCGGATGAAGTTAGGAATCAGATGAGCAAGATTTGGGTAAAGAAAAGTTCAGAGAATACAGAAACTGGATCCGCACTAGATTCTGGTGCTGATATTACTTCCGGAAATTAAAAAGTGAGATCTGGCTCAGGGGGAGACTCAAAGAAAATCCTGTTCTCCTAGCCAATCAAGTGGTGCTGGATGTGACACAAGATGCGGAGTAAAGGGTTTGAAGATATAAGTCCTGAGATGATCCAGACAAGATTTAAGAGGTCCGCATGAAGATGTAAAGAAGTTGTGATCGATCAAATAAGACCTGTTCCGGGAGATGCTCCGGAATGACAGAGGACTACAAAAGGGTCCGGAGAGATCCGGAAGTACATTATTTTACTCTGCGGACTGGATAGAAAGTTTGGGATGTTCTTGTAATGTGTCACCTCGATTTATTCATGATTGAAAGATCCACATGATGTTCATAGATCAGGACTGATCCGGGATACTCCAAGCTATCCAGATAAGGCAAACCGGAATAATATAGGTGGAGCATTTATTGCAAACAGATATTAGGGTTTGCGAAATGATATAAGGGATTTCTCAACCATCACTTGATCATTCCACATCCAAGAAGAAGCGAAAAGCAGAGCTCTGCAACAAAATTCATCAAGTTCACCGAAGATCTCCTGCCGAAGTCATTACATACAGAAATCAATCCAGCCACTCCGTGTAACCGAAGACGCAAAAGGTATTTTCCACTTCCGATATCTTGCTACAAATCTTTTGAAGAAATGGCTACTCCAAATATAGTAAAAATCTCAGACAAGCCCCGACCTGAATTTAAGAAACATCCATACAAGTCATTGGAGGTAGATCCCTTAGGAGCATTTTCCAGTGTTCCTCATGGAGTTTTACACACAGAAGACATTAGGGTTTACATACACGCAAGCATAAGGAATTCAGGGAATTCAAATTGAGAGATCTCTATCACAAACAACTAATAGACAATGCTTTTGAGCTTAAACCAGAGTACAAGGGTATCCAGAAGAAACAGTTTGATCAATTCATTCATTTCCCCTGCTTTGAAGAAGAAGAATGGGTCCGATATGTACTGAGCAGAATGCATGACAACTTCCTATGGCTGGATAGACCTTACAAGATCACAAAAGAGGCAATTAGGGCAGTAACTGGTCTATACTCTTCCGGAGGGATACCTATCCTCAAATCTGTCAAGAACAACATTGTAACTGAGGCCACCTGATCAAAATTTGATAAGAGGGCAATGACCATTGAAGATATTTCGGATCCGGATATCAAGTATGCATCCATGATAATAGGATACAAGATCTATCACTCCAACAGGGAGAATTCTATATCCGGAACTGCAGTGTATACTGCCTATGAAATGCTAAGGAAGAATGCAGAATATGATCTCTGCGAATTGCTCTTAAGCCAATTAATGGAAAATATACAGAAAATCAAGAAGGACAAAAAGAATTCCTTTAAGTATGGTACTCTTATATTATGTCTATTTTTCTACTTCATGAATGAGCTGCCCGGATCAAGTGGATGGGCATGGCAGAATGACAAACCTGTTGCAGTCCAGATAAGAGACTATTTACATGGGCTTGGGGATGCTAAAGCAAGAAATACAGCCCTATGGGGATACTTCAAAAACTTCCAAAGCATGATGCAAGCAAGAGAAAGAATTCCCCAGTCTCTTGTTGAAAAATACAAAGACTCAGTGTGCTTTATGGTGGACACTGATCAGTGCCTAATGGAGGCAGTGGAGCCAAGGACTGTCTGGATTATGCCCATGGGGTATGAAGTGGATGAACAGATAGTGGAGCTGCATGTTCAACACATGCTAAGTCAGCCCAAAGATCCAAAGGCAGAAAGGTTTGGAACCTTTGAGGAGCTGAGTGTAAAAATCCATGTAGAACTCAGGGAACCTGAGATAAAGAGGAAGGTGAGAAAAGAAGTAGAGCATATTGCTCAAGGCCTAGGCATCTCAAAAGAGGCACTTGATGCCAACCGGGAAAAGAGAAGAAAATCTGAGGAAGAAAAGAAAGAGGCAGAAAAGAAAAGCAAGAAAAATGCTCCGGTGGAATCCTCAACCCGGACCAGATCATCAAAAGGATCTACACCTATCAAAACCAAAAGCTCAAAACCGGAAGTCCAGGGATCCGGTAAGAGATCTAAGACAAAAGCCTCAAGAGCTTATCAAAGCCAAAAGGATGAAGAAGAAACTGAGTCAGATGAGGGAGTGAAAGAAATAAAGAAACAGAAGAAGAAAGGATCCGGTAAACCCTCTTCTGGCCGAGACAAGGAAGAAATGACAGAAGAATTTTCTGAAAAGCCCACCCTGTCTCTAGACAGTGTAGTCAAATCAGTCACTGTGGATGGGAACCTTCAACCGGTGGCTGAATTCTATGATGACTACAATGAGGCAGATCAAAAGATCCTGCAGGAAGCTATAATTAGGTACTTGAACATCTACAATAAAGCTTTTATTGAGATTATCTCTGAAATTCCAAAGAGTCTAGAGATGGAACTAGAAATAAGAAAGAACAATGCCATGGCTAAAGACCTTGAGATCAAGGAACAGATAGCTATTCAGCTATATCCCTCAATTGATCACAAAACCATGAACATGATATTCAAGGACTGCAAGGATGAATTTAGAAGCAAAGCAAGGATGAATCAGCTTATGCTTGGTGAGACCGACAAAGTAGCCAAGGACACTGAAGAGATCCTCTGGAATACATACAAAAGGTTTAATATTCCTATTACAGAGGACTCAGGTGCAGAAACAGCTGCGGACTTGGAATCATCTGCTCCGGAAGAAGTGCCACTAGAACACGCTAACATCTCTTCTCCGGCTTCTCCTACAGTCTCCGGATCCCAAGAAGAAGAAAAATTACAGGAGGAAGAAGCAGCAGAAAAAGAAAAAGAGGCTGACAGCACCAAGGATGCAGAGAAAGAGAAAAATCCAACAGAGAAAACCACAACTGTAAGTGGTAAGAATGTGGAAGGAGATAAGACTCCTAAGGACAAAACTGCAGAAGAAAAGAAACATCTGTCTCCGGCAAGAGACACTGCACAAACTGTTCAAAAGTTTCTAAGCCAAGAAACTTTAGAGATTGATGAACCAGAGCTTCTAAAAGGCCCATTCAACTTTGACTCTCTCTCTCCGGTACAGACAATGAAGATATCTTCATTTGCAAATGCTAAGGCAAATGAAAAACTCCTAAAGTCTCATATGGAAGACTGTGAGTTGATAGAGGCTGCTTCCGGAGTGCTTGAAAAGATTATGCCATCAATCCAGATAGATCCTACAGCCTCCTCTTTCGATAATCTCAAAACCTTAGTCAGCAGTGTTAATACACATTTTGATTCTCTAGAAAAATCAGCTGAAGAAAAGGTCCGGAAGGAATTTTTGGATAAAAGATTTTCAGAAGTATTAGGATTAATCTCTAACGATAGGAGAAATATGAGTATTGGAATAAAGAGCTTAGAAAATGCTCTTAAGGATGGCAGTGATATTTACAAATTTTGTATCTCCTGGTCAAAGGCAACAGTAGAAATAGATAAGAAAATAAAAGCGGAACAGGACAAACTACAAAGTTTGTCTCAAAGTTTTGATCCTCTCTCTTCATCCATAGTAAATCAAGAATGTCAAACTATTGCAATCACAAATGCAATAAAGAACTTTGAGAAGGAAAGGAAAAATATCACTAACCGGATGGGAGAACTTAGAAGGATTATAATCCCTAAGTTAGAAACCATGCATGAGGCCATCAGTGATGCTCAGACTACCGCCCAAACAAATGATCCGACAGATCTCAATAGGGCAGAAGCTTTTGCATTTCTGTTGAGTGGTCACATTTCAATTTTGGATAGAATGAAGCAAAGTTGGGCTACAGAACTGATCCAACTGAAGACATCTTTTGCAGACATTCTTCAGTTTATGTGAGTATGTAAATATGCGGCTATGTATAGAAAATTTTTGAAAATTTTGGTGTGCGGACCCTACCCTTTGCCATTGATGTCAAAGGGGGAGTGAGGAGCAGTGAAAAATGAGGAATCCAACTAAGGGGAAGTTCCGGAAATTGTATATAAAGATAGAGCATCAGCAAAGGGGGAGCATAGTGTAAACACTTAGTCATTTTTCACTAAGTATTGCCATCAATGCCAAAGGGGGAGATTGTTGGCAAGAGACACTATATGGATTCATGGTTGTTGTCATTGATGGCAACAAAGGTCATCCCACATATCCGCAAGTCATGGTGTGCCTCTACCGGAAGTCAGGATGAAGAACTGTTGTGGTCCAGTGAACAAGAACAGAGCATGTGGCAAGGTCCGACAGATTGGTCCGGACCTCTCAGAGGTAGTGTCTTGGTGCAGTGCGGATTTGGGGAAGTCAAGAGGACTACCTTGAGTAGTATATTCCAAGGATTTAGCCTCCGGTGATGGACAAAGAAAAAGATACGAATAGCTGAGTACCGGATTCCTGAAAGACAATGAGAACAGAAGGAAGAACTGACTGACAGAGCATCAGAATCTTTTCCAGATATGTTACTGTTGATGGTAAAGGTTGTGAAGGAATGAATCATGTTTGGCCAACATGACTAATGATATCTACAAGTATATGCTTGATCCGCATTGCTTGGTGAGCAAGGATTCAGCCGACAGAACAGAGTTTGTAAGAAACTAGACTGTTTCGGATGCCGACTAGAAAAGTGATGAAATTATTTGTGCGGATATATATAGAGGATGGATTTAGTTGTGAAAAAAGAGTAAGTGTGAGAAAGTATGCGAATAAGTACAGAGCAGAGCAGAAGTAGTAAGAAAGATCCGGTATGTGAAAAGATAGCAGAATAAAGAACAGAGGAAAGATGAAGTGCAGCAGATCAGTGTACTAAGCCTAACCGGAACTGAACCCCAGCATATGTAGGTGCTTCCAATCAGTTCAAGTATTATATATCATTCTTGTAGACAGTGTGTCTCCTTGTAGGCAGTGGGCCTCTTTGTGAGCAGTGTGCTCAGGCAGTGAACCCTAATTGGCAAGTGCCATTTTTTTGTAACTCCTTATTTTTCTAACAGAATAATCTTTGGGTTAACCACCCCGTGGTTTTCTCCCTTAACCGGGTTTCCACGTCAAAAATACTGTGTCATGTGTTTCTCATTTCATGATAATGTTTGTTTGTTTAATTCAATGCTGCTTTGACAAATAAGAAAGTTTAAAAGAAGAAACAATTAGGATAACTGATTCACCCCCCCCCTCTCAGTTATCAACAAACCCTAGTAGGGTTTGTAAATATACACTTCATTTTCTTTCTCTGTCACTAAAAAAGAAGGTATTGCTACTATCTATTCTGAGTTTCTCTTCTATTTGGCCTTCGTGGCAAAGTATTAGGAGGGTTCTCTTGAAAAGTGTTTACATCCTCTCCTTGACTTCTTGAAATTGCATTGTAGTATCATTTCTTGCTTTCATAAAAAGACTATCTGTAAAAAGCTCTGACTGTAACATTTGTTGTTCTCTTTTATCATCTATGGAAACCCTAGCTTTGAAATTGCATTGTCTTCTCATCTTACATATTTAGTGACTTTCGATGACAGTTTAGCCACTACTGCTGCTCTACTTGCATATTTTCTGTATGTGATCATGCTCCATGATGAAGGTTTGTAGAATGATTTCAAAATGCATACATACATTAAATACCTTCTATGGGTAGATAAACACATCTCTGCTGTTACAAAAAAAAAAAAAAAAACATCCTCTGTTGTATGCTTGCAACTGCACTCATGCCCTCTACTGAACTTTGATGATGCATTCTTTTACCTTCATGGCTGAGACAATGTATTTGCAATATATAGAAGGCATGGACATCCTCATGATGCAATCATACTGTTCATTGTACCTATAGCAAACAGTTACTCAATCATATGTTCCTTTGATGCAGTTCCTCTTTCTTTTGTAACTGTATGTGATCATTTGATGACAGTTAGCTTTTAAAACACAATGGTCTTTTCCTCTGTTATCTGTATATGGAAACAAGGCCACTGCACTTTGATACTTGACACTACATCTTGGCATATTTGTATTACCTCCTGTACTTGATATGCCATTGCACTTGTTTACTAAGTAATCTGGGACGAAAACCCTACTCATTGAACAATGAATTGTGACTCTGTTGTTCCATCCTTCTTTTGCTTTGTCTTCTAAAACACAAGGTATATGTCTAAGGAATGAGTTAGCATATCTTATATGCAGTGACTGCAGATGAACAAAAAACATTGCCTCTGCTACTCCATCTTATACTCTTCATTGATCTGTCCATATGCTTCATGTTTTTGTATTGATGAAAGAACCAGAGGCTATATGCCTCTGCTGTATCACCATCTAGACAACACCTGTAGGTGATTATACTTCCATCCTATCTTTGTATGCCTTATTGCATTTGAATATTGATGAAGGTAAAAGTAAAAAGTGTTATGTGTCTTTGCTGTAGGTGGACAGGGTAAATATCTTTTTTGATGTTCCATCTTTTGCTCTTTTGTATATGATCATACTGTACCTTCTAGTGCATTTGAGTTTTCATGGTGATTGCTCCACTTGGCCTTTGACTTGAATGTACCTTGATCATTTGATTATAGTGTGGCTTATTTACTCCACTATTCTATCTTCTTCTGTAGCATTTGTATATTTGATGAAAAGCAAAGGGGAAAAAGAGAGGAAGTCTCTGCATGTAGTCTAAATATCTTCTGCTATGTATGAACAAGGCATAAGGCTTTTGCTATGGATGAATAAGGAAATACCTTATAGTTGTTCCATTCCCTTGACTGCCCCTTTTGATATGGCATAACTGTCCTCTTACAAGACTGTCTTCTTTTCTTGCACTTTGATATATCTGATATAGCAGCAACAGGCATGTGATGAAAAACCATGATGTTTGTTCAATTGAATATCTCTGCATTAATGACATTACTTTGAGCATGCTGGGATCAACCCTTATGGGAGCCCATTTTCTCCACATGCTTATTTCATAAAAAAATGAATCAACAACATGATTTCTCCTATACCTGCACAATGAACGAACAAGTTAGCATAAAAACATACTGTAGACACCCAAAATTGTCCCCAAATTTATCCTTGTCTTGCAAAAGTTAATAATTTTATGTTCACACTTAAAATTAGTTGGACCTAAGTGTAGTTGTTTAGAAGGAATAAAAGAAAACTTCAAAGTTATGCATTCTTGAATGGTTGATGCCTTGACAGAGTAGAAGAGAAAATCCAGTTGTTAGGATAACCCATCAGTCCAATCAGGACTGATAAGTTATCATGACAAGAGAATTGATTGTCAAGAAATCAAACATTCAAGGAAATACAATTGTTCTACACAGTTGATCTTTCAGGAGTTATAACTTAAATTGATTAGTCAGTTAATCAGTTTTGAATAAAAGAAAGAAAGATATTTTGTATTGCACTATTATTTCATGACATGTTTTGAACATACATTCAAGAATCTGTTACTTTATCTCATGTATTGATTAAAAAAGGAAATACGTATACATCATATGCATAAGAGAAATTAACTAATCATGTTTAAAAGAAGTGTTCAAATATGTCCCACACAAGCCGTGGGAGTAACTAGACTGAGCAATTGTAGACATGCAAGCTATGCATCTGTTTGATAAAAGAGAAAGAAATAAACACATGATAAGGTTAAACATCCATCATTTCCTGATGATGGAGGTTGCTGTTGAAGCTGGCATTCAAGTCTTAAATCTTCATTCTTCACTCCGAGCCATCATCAGTTGAACCTGCAAAATTTTGGGGACAACCCTGTTAGTGCTCTGGATGGTTAAAATTATCACACACTTTTATCAAACAGAGACATCTACTTATCACATCATGCATTCAGATGAAAAATTAGATCAGATATATGATACAAAACAGGAAGAAATCATGAAGAAGATCAATCAACACTATCAGGTACTTTTTATGCTAACTTGTTTGTTCACTATGTAGGTATAGGACAAGTTTTATTGCTGATTTGAAGACAAATAAACATGTGGATTAAATGTGGCTCCCACGAGGGTTTGAGCCCAACATGTTTCTTTTCATTTTTTGAAAAGATTATCAGAAAAGACAAAATGCAGAAATTAGATTATAGTCATCTAAGAAGGTGATACAAGTTTTCAGATTATTGTGCCTGATAAAGAGAAGAGAGACAGAGTAAGAAGGATATAGGAACTTATGTATCATTTGAACAAGTTATAGAATAAATCATGTGAAGGGTCATCTCATTATGACAAAGGAGTAAATGAAGCAGCACTCTATACCAGGTATTTCTCATGTTGTTTTCATACTGTTAAAGATGATCAAAGTTTAAACAATTAGATCAGATTCAAGTTGCAAGTGTCTCATAAAGATAGTCAAGAAGAATGTGACATGGAACAACAGATGAGATAGTGGAAGGTAGGACAATCATAAACAATATGCCAACTTGACTGTCATAAGGTAAAACTTCACAAGATATATGAGATAAGTGTAACAGTCACATGCTAGAGGCAAAGATGCAAATGACAGATGCATGCAACATGCTCTTTGAAGAGTACTCATCAAATGATAAAGATTGTCACTTACTACTAGTTATCTTAAAAGAAGAAGAAGCTATGGAGCAGCTACATATATCACCATTGACATGACAGTCAAGTACAAATCCAAAAACAAGAGACAGTCATATCTAGAATGGAAAGGTACAAATACATTAAGCACAATGGAGTGTTAAGAATGCCACAATCTAGAGATAACAAGGTCGATTCCATGTTTCTTATCAATTGTTTGACCAAACAAGATTTATCTCACATGCCTAAGCTACAATGATGCCACGGTGCAGTCAAGAAAGTGCCATGCCTTAAGGAGAGATACATTGCAAAAACAAAGATATAGATACAATCACTTTCACCATAACAGTCATGACAAGATCAATAAAATAGCTTATACAAGCAAGATACAGTCAGAGTATATCATAAATTGCCATATCCATCTACATAAGTGCATCAATGATGAAAAAGGAACATCAGAAGGAGAACATGATACATGCCAGATGCTACAATATTGATGATGGATAAAGAACATGAAATTCACAAGGTAAACAATCCTCTTTTTTCTATGCCATTATGCCATCATGATGCAGTCATAGTAGTCAATTACCATGGTCAAAGATGAAGAAAAATGCTTGATATATAGGTTACTGTGAGAGCCAAATGATAAGATAAGCAACCATTATGCACAAAGGCAGATACAGTGTATTTAAAGAATGCATAACAACCAAGGAGAGATAAGAGCATGCGATCTAAGCTACAGGTGCATTTTGAGAACATACAAACAGCTAATGAGAAGATAGCATAATCTTTATGCCATAGTAGAATCCAGTTATAGTAGATAGACAGTACACAGTCAAAGATGATGCCACATGACAAAAGTCCATCATACTACAGTTTGCAAGTTGAAGAGTACAAGTTTATCATATGCAAATAAGTTAAAGAGACCTTCTATGCTACAGGAGAACCTCCTAGGAGTGCCAATGATGATACTCATGCAAATGGAAGTAATGATAATAGTTATCATACAGAATATCAAAAGATTTGTTATCATTCAGAATATCAAAAATAAACTTGCTATTATACTCAGTAGCTACATTGGAGGAAATTAAGCAAGGTGTATCATTAGCCATGACAGTCACAAGGTGTTGTGTGAAGCAAAGAAGAACTCCATTTATTATAACTTCAAACTCTTAATGATTTTTCCTACAGGAGAGCCACAGTCAAGAAAGTGCTATACAAAAAGAAGGGATTGCTCATGCTAAAATGTATGCCCATATCAAGATCAAAACCTAGTGCTCATTTTTGTAAACATAGTCAAGAAAATTCAAATAAAGGAGAGTGGCCATAACTGTTTGAAGCCATGAAAGTGAAAAATGAACAAACCCTTGACAAAAGGTTCAAACCCTTGTTGTGTTTTTTCCTCTTCAGTTACAGTCAAAGGAGAAAGAGATAACAGTGAAGAGCATGGCCGTGGCATTATGAAGGGTTTTTGTGCAAGAAGGGTTGAAACCCTAGTTTCAAAACTGAATAGACCCTCGACAGTCTACACTTTTAATGCCTATATACAGATGGAGCATGTCCATAATAGGTAGAGGCTTTGAAAATGCAAAAAGATGTCAAAACCCTCATCTCAAAAACTCAAACCCTCATATTTTCTGCATATACAAACAAGTCAAAGCCAAAAGGAGATATATACAGCCATGGCCGATAGTGATAAGCCATTTTTTATCAAAAAATGCAATACCCATGACCACATACAGACTTGCCATTCTACAAAGTGTAAAACCAAACACAAATGAAGCTACAGAGATGAAAATGATAAGTGCTTACCTCTTTTGCTGACATGAGGAGAGATCTTTCCACGGCCTCACAGTGGCCTCAAGCTTTCAAGAATAGATGAAGAGCATGAAAGAAAAAAGATACAGAAAAAGGACAGAAAGGTGTCAAAGAATGCATAATGATGGAGAGAGTTATTCAGAAGAAGAAGGCCGCATCCATGAAAGGATAAAGCTACAGATCAATAAAATGCCTAATATAAAACTCATATAGGTGTTACCTTCTCCATTAATGGTGCATACTTCCAAGGTTTTCACCAAGAAGAGCCGCTGAGGGGAGAAAGACCAAAGTCATGATGGAGGCATTCAAACCCTAAGCCAGCTTAATGCAGTTGCAAAGCTCCGAAGAAGGAAGACCAAATGAAGAATGAGCAATTTTAGGGTTGTTTCCTTACTTTTGTTCGAAGTTTCTTTTTTACCAAGCGTGTTTTTGCTTACAAAAACAAATAATTACCTTTTCCAAAGGAATGTTGTGGTCAAGACCTTATTCTTGAAAGATCCTAGCCATCATAGCATGGATTGGCCGACAAACAAAGCTTAAGACTTAATTCTTATTAAGTCAAGAGGGCCCATATGATGAGAGAGAAAGGTTTCGTGCCTTATAAACTTTTTAAAGATTCCTTGGTGGTTGGGTATTGCATGGAACAATGATACACATGCTTAGATTCCTTGTCCTTATTCAAAACATCAAAAGGTTGAATACTTCCTGATTATGCATGGTGGCTAACAAAGCCAAGAAGGTGTGATTTTAGACATGGCATTGCATGAGACTGAGATAGAGTTTTCCAAGGTAAGTGATTATGCATGGTGGCAGTATGATGGTGCAGTGATGGGTCATGGAGTTGTTTTTTCTTTCTTGATTTTAAGTTGCATATGGAGATATAAGGTGGTTTAGAAAATGTGATATATGTGCACTAAGGCAGCAAAGGGGAGTCATAAGGATGTGTATGCATATTGTTTTGTGCATGGAGTGTCATGATGCATGGAGTGACTCAGATTCTTTTTATCTTGCAGAGAGAGATAATGTTTTTTTTATTGATCATGGAGTGATAAGGATAAAGTTTTTCCTTAATGTATATTTAAATCATGCAAAATAGGGTTATTTTTTCCCACATGGAGGTATAAGGAGTTTTCTTTTTCTCCTAAGTCCTATTTTTTGCTTATATCATGCAAATTAGGCAAATGTATTTGGAGTGATAAGGAGTGATATTTTTCTTCTAATCATGCACGATTTTACAAAGTTATTAATTGTAAATAAATAATAAAGTAATATTTTTCAAATTACTTTATTATTTTCCACAAGTTGTAAAATCAGAATTAGAACAAATTGTAACCAATAATAAAGTAATTTTCTATTACTTTATTATTTACTCACAATCAATTTTGCTCATGCAAAATCATGCAAATTGATTAGTTGAGTTAACTAGGCCACCTAGGAGGTTTTGCATGATTTTTAGGAGTATTTTTAGGGTCCTTGGTCAACTTTTTGGTCAAACACATGGAGAGGCCCAAATTGAAGCTATTTTTGCTCAATTTGTGGCAATTTTAGGCCCTATTTTTGAGGATTTTGGAGGTTGCTCGGGAATGAATTTTTTAGAGGTAGTTATTTGCAAGTCCATATTGTTTGCATGCCTCTTGGAGAGGGCAGACCTATTTATTGTAAAGAAAAAGTTTGTTTTTGCTAGTTCTTGATTCTCATTCTGATTCAGACAGATTGGAGAATTCTTGTAGCTCACTTTTTTACAGTTTTATTAAGAGATCGATAGGTTATAGTTTATACTTCTGTTTTATTTACAGAACTTTTCTTTGTTTCTTTCAGATCAGTTGAATTACCTTTCCTTTTAGTGCTGATTATTGAAGTGATTTGATGAAATTTTGCTATGTTTTATTATTAAACCTTTAAAATTATTACTTCCTTGCTTGCAGCATTAAGCATATATTCATCACATGTCTTAGGTTGTGTTAACCAGAAATAGTCTTTTTGTGTTGTGAGAAAACCATTTCCTTCATAAAAACCCGTTTTCAAACCTTCCTTAGAATCACTTTTGTGGTATTTATGCCAAGACTGGATTGTGTAAAAGTCAGTTTTCTGAGCAAACATTGTAGATCCGATTGTATTATTTTTTACCCAAATGAGGTGCATCACCATTTTTATTTTTTGTGTTTCAATTAGTTTATTTCTTCCCTTTTCCCAAATAGTAAAAAACATTCATCTCAATAGAACATTTGAAGGGAACCAGCCCACAATCTGGAGGTCTAATTTTGTCATAGGGCACCCACAACCTGAAATTAGTCCCATGTTACACGGAATTGCAGTGCTTCATCAGCTTTGCATACGGGTGCAATTCCCAGTGATAATAGTTTTTGCTATGCCCGGTGGGACTTTGAACTGATTTTCAGTTCAAAAGGACATATTTCTTTTTGTTGTTTTTGGTATGAACAGCAGAATTCCAGCCTTTTAGAGGTTCATTATCAAGTACCTGGCGACTGTAATACTTTGGGTTTTTCAGATCAGATCTTGCAGCCTATGAAAAAATATCAAACAAGGTCAAGTAAAAATTCTGAGAAGAAGCATAATCAGTTATCTCCACCAAAGAGGAGAATAAAAGTAGAGAAAGAGGCCAATACAACAGATTCATCAGTTGTTTTAGATCTGCCAAGTACACATCCCGAGTTTGCTTCACATCAGAATCCATTGTTTGCAAGTTCATCAATAGAATTTTTCAGTTCTCCACCAACAAGCCCAAAAGAATAGATTCCTATTTTCCAAGAGGAACCACTTCTTCTTGAGTTTACTGAAGAAGAACCTGTATTACAAGAAATATTCCAAGTAGTTTAAGTCCAAACACCAGCTCAAGTTCTACCTACTCCAATGTCTTTACTAGGAGGAGGAGTATTACCACCTCCCAGTGGAGGAGGTGGATGAGGTGGAAGAAATCCACCACCACCTCGAAATCAGCGTTTTGTTTCATTTAATGGAGGCAGCCCTTTGAATCTGAATTGGCATGATGACATACCAATGGCTGCATTAAAAAGTTTACCAAGTTTTACAGGAGAAGATGGGACTACACCCATTGAACATATCAGAGATGTGGCTTCTTTGTGTTTTGTTCACCACATCACCGAGGAGAACATTGCAATCAGGTTGTTGGCAGCATCATTTAAAGGTAAATATCTTTAATGGTTTAGAGGTTTACTAGTTAATTCAATTAGATCTTGGGATGAATTAGGTGTTGCTTTGAATATGCAATTTCAAGACTACTATTAAGAGGGCTCCACAAGAGCAAATGACAGATTTAATTTTAGATTTCAGAAAACATGGAATAGAATCCCTGAAACAGTGAAACCATCGCCAGAGCATGCTTTTTTGTATTATTTAAGGGCATTAAATTATGATATTGCTGTTATGATACAATCCATGGGAGGGGTAACTTTACCAACTACTTTTGATATTGCAATAAGAGCAGAAAATAGTTTAATACAAGTTGGTAAGATAGCACCTAGGCCCCCAATGCCAATTTTCCCAGATATACAACCTTTAATCCCAATTTCAGCCCCACATATTTCAGCAATACCATCTTTTGGTTATCAAGCAAATGCACAAAATGGTACAGATCCCATTCATTCTGAATTTTGAGAGTTCAAAGAAAACCAACAAAGTATAGCAAAAATATTACAAACTGTGAGTAATGACTTAATGAGTCTAAAAATTCAAACAAATCAAAATAACAGACCTTACCAAGTAGCCCCTTACCAAGCAAATAGACCTGGTTATCAGGCAGATTATCAGGGTCAAAGGAGAAATTTTAACAATAGGCCAAATCAGTAATACAATCCAAATGCTATGAATACATCAAAAGAAATAGTGTCACGTCTCATACCTTTTTCATACTGGATTTAATAGTTAAAATTGCAATAATTACATTGATTAGATAAGTAGATCGCTTCGGCTATTTTACTCGCTTCGGCTATACAGGGACTAACATATTAACGGTTTTATGAGTTTGACTTTTGCAGCCTTGTCGACGACAAGAGCATGGCTCAGGTAGGGGAGTCCTAGCTCCGTGACAACATCTGACGGGTTTTATCTGGGAATTCCACACACACACGTAGTTGTTTTATCTTGCATTGCATCGCGTTGAATGTTTTCTTTTTTCTGATAAGTAACGTTGGCATGTTTAAATTGTTGATCGTGTTTGTGTGAAATTTGAATGGATGTTGATGTTTTTCGACTGAGAGGAATAGCTTTGAATGACGGGATTATTGTAATTTTTCAACTCAATACCTGTTGAGAAAAGAAAACCAACAAGTTAGTTGAGTTATTGTAGTATTATAATAAAAATAATAATAAAAAAATAAATAACAATTGGAATATCGAAACACCAATTGTAAACAATTAAATCTGCAAAGGTTAGTAGTTATGATAATTAAATATATCAAGTTAAACAAATAAGTAATTTAAAGACATGCAAAACAATGGTAGATATAATTAGTATTGATATCCTTAGAATGTTATATATATATATATATATATATATATATATATATATATATATATATATATTCTGGTAAAGGATTATATTTGAATAATAATAATAATAATATAGAATACCTATATATGTTCATGCAAAAAGAATTTAAATTAAGATATTTATATAATTGGTTCTAAACATAAAATAGATAATTCTTTAATTCCGTATTCAGAAGAGGGAAATATAAGCATGCACATGCATGCGCATTAAAGAAGGGGAAGTTATTTAGTGTTAACTAAAACATAACTCTGCATGAAGAACGGCGGGCAAAGGAGTGGAACGGATGATAAAGAAGGTTTTGGATGGGAAAATGGGAGATAGGCACGGAGAAGGAAAACGGATCAAAACACGGGAGGGTGAGCGATAGGAGCTGGGAAGAAAACAACCGAATTTTGGATCAACTGCTTTTTGACACAGGTATTTCTTCCGGTGGCCATTGTTCTTTACGGATTCTGTCCGCCATGTGTTTTCTTTTCTTACTTCTGGCTTATAGTTATGATGGGACGATCTCCTTCTAAGGAAATGAATGTGAAACTGCCCAGCAATGAGTGTTATTATGGTTTTGTAAGGTCGTTTATCTTCTTTTGAGTACCGGCTGCGTATGGTAGGAAGCTGTATATTTTTGGTTAAACTGAAGCCAACCTTGTTGTTTTACTTTATACCTTTCAAAAACCACATGCAAACTGAATCTAGCTAGTGAAGGTCGCTGCCTGCAAATTAAAAGCACGCTATTTTTCATTTATGTTGACTCCACGCTGGAGACTATCAGCTTGTGGTAAGCTTAGGGGGGGCGGATCGACCTTTGTAATAATAGATCAAGAGTATAGGATCTTTGGTCGATCCTGTGGTGTAAATACCCTATTCTGTGAGCGGCCCTTCTTTTGGCCAAAAACTCATTTAATCGGCCTCCTCAAGTTAAGCGTCCTCTGTGTAAACGACCCCTGGCTGTATCCGATCTGTAGTTCTTTTTCTATGCCGTTCAGTGCTTGGTCGATAAATGCTAGGTTTAGTTTTGCTGTGTCTTCTTTCTCCACTGCAGCGTAAAAGCCTTTTAGATAGAAATACATGACATTTTTTCTTTTCTGCTTTAAAAAGACACAACTAATTTATTTCCTCAGCAATCCAAATAGGAAGACATAATTTCTGACGGCCCAACCCCAAGAAAGTTAATTGTTTAATGCGTTTGTGTTCCCAGCTAGTAGTTTTCCTCTTAAAACACACAAAATGGTAACTATAGTTTTTAAAAAAAAATGTGGGTGACGGATCACGTTGTCCCATTTACCTTAACGTCACCTTGTTTGACTTTCGAACCCCATTCTCGAGTGCTTGGAGTAAAATGCCTACCGTTCGCTGTCTGGCAAGTTGACCTCCAGTGAAGTTTAGATTAAACTACTGTTTTATTTATTTTTATTGTTGTGTATAAGATTCTTTTGCTTCAGGCCGTTTGATAATGTGCAATGCCTTTCTGCTGTTGGTGAAGCCATTCTCAGATCTGAAACACATTCAGCCACTGTTGCCTCACCCAGATTCTATTTTATTTTTAATTACATTAACCGACTTGACTTATTAAATCTTCCTCTAATGTTGTCGGTTTCCCTCTTCATAATAAACTGCTTTTCTTGTATGAGATATGGGTATTCCTTATGTGTTAAGGCCATGGCTGTCTGTGAGTTGGGTATGACCATTCCAATGGCTTTTGTTTTAAAACTTAAATCGACCCCGGATAGAAATTTGAAATACATTTTAATGATGTGACCCTTATAGTTAACTAGCAATGTATTATGTGCACCAGTTTATTCTTTCTCAATCCAATATAGAGAAAATCTCCTTCATTAGGAGTAATACTTACTCATTAGGATAGAAATAAATAAGGAAAATAAAATATAACAAGGGGCATCTGTAATTCTATTATTTCTTTATAAGATGACTAAACCTAGTGTATCTTCATCATTGAAGACATTTTTTTTTTAAACCAGTTATACTTGAAATAAGCGAAACTGTAAATATTGAATGAAAATATGTTCTTATACTCATGTTTTGATGGATAAGGTTGATTCATATTAGGTTGTGTTATAGTAGTTTATTTTCTTCAAAGTTGTGGTTAGAAAAGATTGCATTCCGGGACGGGTATCAAATGTGGGTTAATAGGGAAGTAAGTTTCTTTTTCAAACTTGCATGCCGTTGATACGGAATAACGCTTTGGCCAAAACTAACAGAATGTTGAAATAGACATGCACCATTGAAATAGATGGACTTTTTCCTAGCTTCATTGTATTTTTTTTTCCCTACCATATCCTATTGATGAGATGCGGCATTCTGAGTTAGAGATGCATGTAGATTGATAGGCACATACCAGATTCCACCCTGCATATGTTTTCAGGTTGCTAGGCTCTTCGAGCAGGGTCGGGCATCCTTCAATTTGAAGGATACCGGGGAAGCGCAAGCTTCGTGGTTGGGCGGAAAAAGCGCCTGAACCATGTTCTTGTCCTTCGGCACAACAGATGGCCGGTTGGTCGATGGCGGTCGAGGACTCCTTGATAGAATTATTTGACATTATGACAATTGTACTTCTTTATTCAAATGATTGTAAGGCTTGTTGCCGCTATTTGACACTTATAATTTTATTTTCGACGTACTCTGTAAAGGACTTCAGATGTATTGATGTATGATTGTAATTGGATGTACTTTTACTTATGAATCTGAAAACTTATTTAGACTCTCACATGTTATCGTAATTTCTTTCCTTCGGAATGATGAGTAGAAGTTATTTTACCTTTTAATTTTTTTTTTACTTCCAGTAAATCTATGTTTTGCTATAGTTTCATGTGATGTGAATTTGAGTACTTTACAAATAGTGCCCATACAGAACAACATGGTTCAAGAATCAACCTCATAATCAGGCCACTTGCCCAAATGGAATAGTAAATCAAGTTTTGATGGTACATAATAACTATGCTGCTATTGAAAATTCAGCAAGTGATGTAAACAACCAGTTGGACATTCAAACTCAGTATGTTAATCCTGATGTAGCTTTAATGAATTGGTAGGCTAATGAATTTTTTGGTGTAAATCGGTTGCCAAGTCAAAATCAATCTATTACTAATATTGCAGTGAATACAATATCAAAAAAGAGAGTTGTTGACTTGCAACAACAGTCCAAAAATACAAATCAGCAAGCTGATACTGGTAAACAACAAGTTGGAAATGTACTACAGCAAGCTGATAAAGGAAAAAATATAGTTTCTACAACTCAGAATGAACAGAATCAAGATTCTACATCAAAGGATTTGCACTTTTTGTCAAGATAGCCAACTACAGAAAGTAAACAGCCAGCAAAAGACCAACCAGAGGTTGCTGTCCCAAAAGTACAACAAAAGGTTAGTGGTCCTGTTTTTAATATTTTGGATCATATGAAAAAGACAACGGTAAGCATGTCTTTTTTAGATGCTTTACACATTCCAGGACAAAAAGATTTGTTACAAAATGCATTATCTCAGTTGCCTTTGTCAAATGAAGTACAAAAATCACATCAACCTCAGATTATGATTGCAAATGAGGCAGAAAAAAGAATAGAACAACCTAAACTAGTAGGCAAACCTCCACCATTTTATGTCACTTTGATTGTAGGTGACTATTTAGTACATAATTGCATGATAGATTCAGGAGCCAACAGTTCAGTTATGCCAAAACAACTAGCTGATAAGTTAGGTCTGAAATATGAACCTGTTGTTAGAGGTGTTATACAAATGGATGTAACTGAAGTGAGTACAGTTGGAATGTTCAAAAATTTAGGCTTTACTTTGCATGCTTGTCCAAATTTTGTTATATACCAGGACATTTATGTCATTGATCTGCCACCTACCTTTGCCATTTGCTTATCCAGAGATTTTACAACAAGGTTAGGAGGATATTTATCATCTGATTGGACACATTTATTCTTCAGAACTAGATATGGAACCAAGGTTACAATCAAGTCTGAACCATTAGCAAAAGATCTCCTGGAACCTTACACACCCAGTTCTATAAATGCCAATCTTTCCATTTTTGATCAAGAAGATCTGATTCCTGTCCAAGACCTAAATATACCCTTAGAAGGAATTCCAGATATAGTTTTAGATCAATGGGCAACAAAAAATCATGAAACATATCCATTTGAGCAAATGGATGAGATAGGCCTTGGTGTATACATGATTCAAGAAAATAATACAGTTATTCCAAATCTGATTAAAGAAGAAAAACAACAAACTGTAGAGTCTGAAAATGATGTTTGGGAACTATATTTTGATGGTTCTAGAAGCAAAGTAGGAGTTGGAGGAGGTGCTATTTTAGTTTCTCCTACAAGTGAGAAAGATTATTCATCTTTCAGATTTGCTTTCAGCTATTCTAACAATTCAGCTGAGTATGAAGCTTTAGTTCATGGATTAGAATGGGCAAGGAACAGAAAAATCAAGTGCTTAAAAGTTTTTGGAGATAGTGAATTAGTGGTTAAACAAGTCAAAAATCTTGCTGCTACAAAAAATGACTTGCTGAAGTTGTATAAACACAGAGTTTGGGACATGATAGAAGAGTTTGATGCTTTTAATCTGATATCTGTACCTAAAACTGATAACAAGCAAGATGACAAGTTAGCTGCCATAGGAGCTAAATATGATATTCCTATTGAAATGAAAAATATTCACTCTCCTTTATATGTCAAAGTTGCTGTTAGACCATCAGTTCCAGATAATAATGTCAGTTGGCAAGTGTTTGACAGTGATGAACAAATTGTAAATTTCTTAATGGTCTGAATTTTCTGCAGGTAATCAACAGAAATTTGCACAATAATATGATGACCAGATACTTCAGTTAAGATCAAATAAGCTACCCAAGGGCTTAGTGACCTTGGAATCTATCTTTAATACTGATGATTAGGTAAGAAAAAACAAGGCCAACTTGTCAATAAAGCAAGAGCATTATGAACCTATTGAGATCTTTTAAGGAAAGTTACTCAAGCTGGGAAAGATATGTAAAAAATAAGAACAACAAGCATTCATCCAGCTTTGTCAAGAGTTTAGTGACATTTTTGCATGGGAATATGGAGATCTGAAAGGTTTGAACCCTGAATTATCTCAACACACAATAGAGCTGGAACCCAAAGCTAAACCTATCAGACAGAAGCAAAGGCCATTGAATCCCAAATTGGAAGTGCTCATGAAGATAGAACTCAATAAACTCATTGAAGGTAATATCATTTTTCCTATCAAACATACTTCATGGGTTTCTAACTTGGTTCCAGTCAGAAAAAAAATGGAGAAATCAGATTATGTGTTGATTTCCATGATTTAAATAGAGCATCTTTAAAGGATCATTATCCTTTACCATCTATGGACTAGATATTGCAGGTTGTTTCTGGATCAGAGAGATTTTCTTTATTGGATGGTTATTCAGGTTATAACCAAATTCTTGTAAAAGAGGAAGATCAATACAAGACAACTTTTACCACAAAATGGGGCACACTAGCATACAGAAAGATGCAACTTGGCTTATCCAATGTAGGTGCAACATTTCAGAGAGCAATGGACATGGCTTTTCAAGGCCTGATTAATAAAATAATGCTTGTATACTTAGATGATGTGACTATTTTTTCTAAAAAAGCTGAAGATCATTTTCATCATTTAAGACTAATCCTTGAAAGATGTAGAGAATTTGGGGTATCATTAAACCCAAAGAAGAGTATTTTCTCTGTTCATGAAGGCAAACTGTTGGGACACATTGTGTCTAAGGATGGAATATTAATTGATTCTGAAAGAATTACTGCAATATTGGCATTACCTCTTCCTACACATAAGAAAGGCTTACAGAGCTTTCTGGGAAGAATTAACTTTGTAAGAAGGTTTATTCCTAACATAGTAGTGCTTTTACAACCTCTTACATCAATGCTAAAGAAAAATATTCCCTTCAGCTGGACCAAAGAAGGAAAGCAGAGTTTTGAAGAGATAAAGGAGGCACTTGCTACTGCTCCAACTCTGATAAATCCAAACTTTGATGAAGACTTCATTCTATATGCATTTGGAAGTGTGGATACTATATCAGCTATGCTTTGTCAGCAAAACAATGAAGGAATGAAACAACCTGTGGCATTCTTCAGCTAGGTTCTGCATGATTATGAGGTAAGATATTCTTTTGTTGAAAAGCATGTATTAGCTTTTATCAAGAGCTTAAAGAAATTCAAACATATGCTTTCAAATAATAGAATTCAGTTAATGGTTGCTCACCCAACAGTGAAAGAATTTTTGCTCAGTAAGGATCTAAATGATAAGAGAGCAGGGTGGATAACCAAGGTCATGGAATATGACATACAAATTAAGGTAACCAAGCTGGTCCGAGGCAAAGGACTGTGTGAACAACTTGCAGAAAATGAAGGATACAACAAAGAACTTGAAGGAGAGGCTGAGACAATGCTTCAAAATGATGAAACAGATGCTGTCCCAGACCCCCCTGCAAGTTGGGTGCATGATATGATTCATTATCTGCACACTGGTGATTGTCCACAAGGCCTGGATAGATCTAAAAGAAGATATTACAGATTACAGGCAATCCCTTATGCTATAATTGATGGAATTATGTATAAAATAGATTTTAACAATGTTTTACTGAGATGTGTACAACTAGATCAGACTCAAAGGATTCTAGAAGAATATCATGATGGACTTGCTGGAGGTCATTTTACAGCTAGAACAACAGCTCTAAAAATTATGAGAGCTGGTTACTATTGGCCTGACATGTTCAAGGATGCTCATGAATGGGTAAATAAATGTCCAAAGTGTTCAGTTTTTGTAGGTAAACAAATACTGACAGCAATGCCCTTGCATCCAATTCAAGTGGAACAACCATTTGGTAAGTGGGGATTGGACTTCATTGGTCCTATTAACCCACCTTCAAGCCAAGGACACAAGTGGATTTTGATTGCTACTGATTATTTCACTAAGTGGACTGAAGCAGTTGCTTTGAAAGATGCTAATGAAACATCAGTCCTAAATTTTTACCAAGATCTAGTGTCTAGGTTTGGAACTCCTGACTCAATTATTTCAGATAATGCTTTAGCATTTATTGGATTAAGAATATCTGATTGGTCTATCAAAAACAACATATTCTTGAATACTTCATCAAATTATTATCCTCAAGGTAATGGACGGGCTGAATCAACTAACAAAAATCTGATTAAGATCATAAAGAAAATATTTGATGAGAATAAGATGTCTTGGCATAATAAGTTAAAGTTAGCATTGTGGGCTGATAGGATTACACCTAAAAGATCAACAGGTAATTCACCTTATGTGCTTACATATGGAAAGGAAGCCAAGTTACCAATAACAGTGGAATTGCCGACACTTAGCCAATGGAAACCAGGCTTGCACAAATGATTGAACTTGAGGAAATCAGAAAAGAGGCCTTGAAAACATTGGAGGTACACCAGGCCCAAATGAAAAGGACTTTTGAAAAAAAAGCAATACCAAGAGTTTATAAAGAAGAAGATCTAGTTTTCAAGTGGAATGAGTTGAAAAGTAGACCAGGACAACATACAAAGTTTGATGCAATGTGGGATGGACCATATATAATCACATAATGCAAGCAACACAATGCATTTCAACTTTCTAAGTTAGATGGTGAGGTGTTGCCAATCCCAGTTAATGGGATTCACCTCAAGTTATGCTACTAAGTAAGGCAACCTTATGCTACAAATAAGTGCTTTTGCACAGTTAGTTTCAGTTTTGTTGTTTTTTTTCCAAGAAGTGCTTTTGCACATGTTGCTGGTTTTGTTTTAGGCAAATTAGTTTTAGTTTCAGTTCTCAGTTAGTTGTTGCTACTATTTTCAGTTAGTGTGAGTTGCAGAATTTCTCTAAATTCAGGGCATAAATGACTCTATGCCCAATGGAAAGGCTAGGCTACTGGTTCTAAATTGTTTAGCAAGCAAACACCCCTGAGAGGTCGCCAGAAATGTTACTGATTTTTTGTTCACACTTAAAATTAGTTGGACCTAAGTGTAGTTGTTCATAAGGAATAAAAGAAAACTTCAAAGTTATGCATTCTTGAATGGTTGATGCCTTGACAAAGTAGAAAAGAAAAATAGTTGTCAGGATAACCCATTAGTCCAATCAGGACTAATAAGTTATCATGACAAGAGAATTAATTGTCGAGAAATCAAACATTCAAGGAAATACAGTTGTTCTACATAGTTGATCTTTCAAGAGTTATAAGTTAAATTGATTAGTCAGTTAATCAGTTTTGAATAAAAGAAAGAAAGATATTTTGTATTGCACTGTTATTTCATGACATGTTTTGAACATACATTCAAGAATATGTTCCTTTATCTCATGCATTGATTGAAAAAGGAAATACATATACATCATATGCATAAGAGAAATTAACTAATCGTGTTTAAAAGAAGTGTTCAAATATGTCCCACACAAGCTGTGGGAGTAACTAGACTGAGCAATTGCAGACATGCAAGCTATGCATCTGTTTGATAAAAGAAAAAGAAATAAACACATGATAAGGTTAAACATCCATCATTTCCTGATGATGGAGGTTGCTATTGAAGCTGGCCTTCAAGTCTTAAATCTTCATTCTTCACTCCAAGCCATCATCAGTTGAACCTGCAAAATTTTGGGAACAACCCTGTCAGTGCTCCGGATGTTTAAATTTATCACATGCTTTTATCAAACAGAGACATCTACTTATCACATCATGCATTTAGATGAAAAATTAGATCAGATATATGACACAAATCAGGAAGAAATCATGAAGAAGATCAATCAACACTATTAGGTACTTTTTATGCTAACTTGTTTGTTCACTGTGCAGGTATAGGACAAGTTTTGTTGCTGATTTGAAGACAAATAAACATGTGGATTAAATGTGGCTCCCATGAGGGTTTGAGCCCAACATGTTTCTTTTCATTTTTTGAAAAGATTATCAAAAAAGACAAGACGCAAAAATCAGATTACAGTAATCTAAGAAGGTGATACAAGTCTTTAGATTATTGTGCCTGATAAAGAGAAGAGAGACAGAGTAAGAAGGATACAGGAACTTATGTATCATTTGAACAAGTTGCAGAATAAATCATGTGAAGGGTCATCTCATTATGACAAAGGAGTAAATGAAGCAGCACTCTATACCAGGTATTTCTCATGTTGTTTTCATACTGTTAAAGATGATCAAAGTTTAAACAGTTAGATCACATTCAAGTTGCAAGTGTCTCATAAAGATAGTCAAGAAGAATGCCACATGGAACAACAGATGAGATAGTGGAAGGCAGGGCAATCATACACAATATGCCAACTTGACTGTCATATGGTAAAACTTCACAAGATATATGAGATAAGTGTAACAGTCACATGCTAGAGACAAAGATGCAAATGACAGATGCATACAACATGCTCTCTGAAGAGCACTCATCAAATGATAAAGACTGTCACTTACTACTAGTGATCTTCAAAGAAGAAAAAACTATGGAGTAGCTACATATATCACCATTGACATGACTGTCAAGTACAAATCCAAAAGCAAGAGACAGTCATATCTAGAATGGAAAGGTACAAATACATTAAGCACAGTGGAGTGTTAAGAATGCCACAGTCCAGAGATAACAAGGTGGATTGCATGCTTCTTATCAACTGTTTGACCAAACAAGCTTTATCTCACATGCCTAAGCTACAGTGATGCCATGGTGCAGTCAAGAAAGTGCCATGCCTTAAGGAGAGATACATTGCAAAAACAAAGATATAGATATAGTCACTTTCACCATGAACAGTCAGGACAAGATCAATAAAATAGCTTATACAAGCAAGATACAGTCAGAGTATGTCAGAGTATATCATAAATTGCCATATCCATCTATAGAAGTGCATCAATGATGAAGGAGGAACAACAGAAGGAGAACATGATACATGCCAGATGTTACAGTATTGATGATGGATAAAGATCATGAAATTCACAAGGTAAATAGTCCTCTTTCTTCTATGCCATTATGCCATCATGATGCAGTCATATTAGTCAATTACCATGGTCAAATATGAAGAAAAATGCTTGATATATATGTTACTGTGAGAGCCAAATGATAAGATAAGCAGTCATTATGCACAAAGGTAGATACAAGTGTATTTAAAGAATGCATAACAACCAAGGAGAGATAAGAGCATGGAATCTAAGCTACAGGTGCATTTTGAGAACATACAAACAACTAATGAGAAGATAGCATAATCTTTATGCCATAGTAGAATCCAGTTACAATAGATAGACAGTACACAGTCAAAGATGATGCCACATGACAAAAGTCCATCATACTATAGTTTGCAAGTTGAAGAGTACAAGTTTATCATATGCAAATAAGTTAAAGAGACCATCTATGCTACAGGAGAACCTCCTAGGAGTGCCAATGATGATACTCATGCAAATGGAAGTAATGATAACAATTATCATACAGAATATCAAAATATTTGTTATCATTCAGAATATCAAAAAGAAACTTGCTATTATACCTAGTAGCTACATTGGAGGAAATTAAGCAAGGTGTATCATTAGCCATGATAGTCACAAGGTGTTGTGTGAAGCAAAGAAGAACTCCATTTATTAAAACTTCAAACTCTTAATGCTTTTGCCAACAGGAGAGCTACAATCAAGAAAGTACTATACAGAAAGAAGGGATTGCTCATGCTAAAATGTATACCCACATCAAGATCAAACCCTAGTGCTCATTTTTGCAAACACAGTCAAGAAAATTCAAATAAAGGAGAGTGGCCATAACTGTTTGAAGCCATGAAAGCAAAAAATGAACAAACCCTTGACAAAAGGTTCAAACCCTTGTGTTTTTTCCTCTTCAGTTACAGTCAAAGGAGAAAGAGATAACAGTGAAGAGCATGGCCGTGGCATTATGAAGGGTTTTTGTGCAAGAAGGGTTGAAACCCTAGTTTCAAAACTAAACAGACCCTCGACAGTCTACACTTTTAATGCCTATATACAGATGGAGCATGGCCATAACAGGTAGAGGCTTTGAAAATGCAAAAAGATATCAAAACCCTCATCTCAAAAACTCAAACCCTCAGGTTTTCTGCATATACAGACAAGTCAAAGCCAAAAGGAGATATATATAGCGATGGCTAACAATGATAAGCCATTTTTTTATTAAAAAATGCAATACCCATGACCACATATAGACTTGTCATTCTACAAAGTGTAAAACCAAACACAAATGAAGCTACAAAGATGAAAATGACAAGTGCTTACCTCTTTTGCTGACAGGAGGAGAGATCTTTCCATGGCCTCACAGTGGCCTCAAGCTTTCAAGAACAGATGAAGAGCATCAAAGAAAAAAGATACAGAAATAGGAAAGAAAGGTGTCAAAGAATGCATAATGATGGAGAGAGTTATTCAGAAGAAGAAGGCCGCATCCATGAAAGGATAAAGCTACAGATCAATAAAATGCCTAATATAAAACTCATACAGGTGTTACCTTCTCCATTAACAGTGCAGAGTTCCAAGGTTTTCACCAAGAAGAGCCGTTGAGGGGAGAAAGACCAAAGTCATGATGGAGGCATTCAAACCCTAAGCCAGCTTAATGCAGTTGCAGAGCTCCGAAGAAGGAAGACCAATGAAGAATGAGCAATTTTAGGGTTGTTTCCTTACTTTTGTTCGAAGTTTCTTTTTTACCAAGTGTGTTTTTGACTTACAAAAACAAATAATTACCTTATCCAAAGGAGTGTCGTGGTCAAGACCTTATTCTTGAAAGATCCTAGCCATCATAGCATGGAGTGGCCGAAGTCAAGAGGGCCAATATGATGAGAGAGAAAGGCTTCATGCCTTATAATTTTTTTAAAGATTCCTTGGTGGTCGAGTATTGCATGGAACAATGATACACATGCTTAGATTCCTTGTCCTTATTCAAAACATCAAAAGGTTGAATACTTCCTGATTATGCATGGTGGCTAACAAAGCCAAGAAGGTGTGATTTTAGACATGGCATTGCATGAGACTAAGATAGAGTTTTCCAAGGTAAGTGATTATGCATGGTAGCAGTATGATGGTGCAGTGATGGGTCATGGAGTTGTTTTTTCTTCTTGATTTTAAGTTGCATATGGAGATATAAGGTGGTTTAGAAAATGTGATATATGTGCACTAAGGCAGCAAAGGGGAGTCATAAGGATGTGTATGCATATTGTTTTGTGCATGGAGTGTCATGATGCATGGAGTGACTCAGATTTTTTTTTCTTGCAGAGAGAGATAATGTTTTTTTTATTGATCATGGAGTGATAAGGATAAAGTTTATCCTTAATGTATATTTAAATCATGCAAAATAGGGTTATTTTTTTCCCACATGGAGGTATAAGGTGTTTTCTTTTTCTCCTAAGTCCAATTTTTTGCTCATATCATGCAAATTAGGCAAATGTATTTGGAGTGATAAGGAGTGATATTTTTCTTCTAATCATGCACGATTTTACAAAGTTATTAATTGTAAATAAATAATAAAGTAATATTTTCCAAATTACTTTATTATTTTCCACAAGTTGTAAAATCAAAAATAGAACAAATTGTAACCAATAATAAAGTAATTTTCTATTACTTTATTATTTACTCACAATCAATTTTGCTCATGCAAAATCATGCAAATTGATTAGTTGAGTTAACTAGGCTACCTAGGAGGTTTTGTATGATTTTTAGGAGTATTTTTAGGGTCCTTGGTCAACTTTTTGGTCAAACACATGGAGAGGCCCAAATTGAAGCTATTTTTGCTCAATTTGTGGCAATTTTAGGCCCTATTTTTGAGGATTTTGGAGGTTGCTCGGGAATGAGTATTTTTAGAGGCAGTTATCTGCAAGTCCATATTTTTTGCATGCCTCTTGGAGAGAGCAGACCTATTTATTGTAAAGAAAAAGTTTGTTTTTGCTAGTTCTTGATTCTCATTCTGATTCAGATAGATTGGAGAATTCTTGTAGCTCACTTTTTTACAGTTTTATTGAGAGATCGACTGGTTACAGGTTATACTTCTGTCTTATTTGCAGAACTTTCCTTTGTTTATTTCAGATCGGTTAAATTACCTTTCCTTTTAGTGCTGATTATTGAAGTGATTTGATGAAATTTTGTTGTGTTTTGTTATTAAACCTTTAAAATTATTGTCTCACTTCCTTTTTTGCAACATTAAGCATATATTCATCACAGGTCTTAGGTTGTGTTAACCAGAAATAGTCTTTTTGTGTTGTGAAAAATCCATTTCCTTCATAAATCCTATTTTTAAACCTTCCTTAGAATCACTTTTGTGGTATTTATGTCAAGACTGGATTGTGTAAAAGTCAGTTTTCTGAGCAAACATTGTGGATTAGATTGCATTATTTTTTACCCAAATCAGGTGCATCACTATTTTTATCTTTTTGTGTTTCAATTAGTTTATTTCTTCCCTTTTCCCAAATAGTAAAAAACATTCATCTCAATAGAACATCAAAACACCAAAAAACCCTTAACATGTTAGGGGGCTAAATGTAACATCAAAAAATGTCCCCTTGGGGGCTTTTCCCTCATAAGGTTTAGCTCCTGGGTATTTAGAGTGCATTTAGGACATTTTAGTTCATATTTTAGCATCCCGATGGAATGAGGCCTAAGTCCCATGACATTTTTGTTCATATTTTAGAACAATTGGTGAACAAGCTTCTATTCAGTTTGCCTCCTTAATGCTTAGCGGTGAGAGATGGTAGCATTTAACCTAATAAACAAAACTATCATTTTTCACCCTAAACATTTTGGTGAACCCGAGCTTTAAAGAATTAGCATCCTTTAGACTTTAGATTTGAAACCATTTGTTGTTCTAAAGCATAATTGGATTGGAAAACCTCTTTAGTGAAAGTGCATATGTTAAATAGTGGATTAAAATCTTTATCTTTTCACTAAAAGAGTTGGAAATTATCATTTATTGTTGGAAATTATATTTCTTTCAAAAAGGCCATCATTGTGCATTTAAATCTTGGTTTAAATAGAGCATATTAGAATGTCAGATTATTTTTTGCAAGATTTTCATGCTTACGATGAGCCGTTTAGTCGTGATGACTTCGATATGTTAGATGAAGCCCTTGAGGACTTTATCTCGATTGAACATTCTACTACGGCCTCAAAGCCGTCACTATTTCAAATATTTGTGAATGCGATTTATGTTCCTAAACATAAAGAAGAGATTGAAAAATCAAAAATTGTGGTCACTCTATGTGCAAATGTGGTTCAACCACCTTCTAAACATGTGCTTGTTGTTAAAGGTCTTTCATCCTCTTCTCAATCTTCGGATCACATTTATGATTATGCAAAACAAGTAGTGAAACAAGACTCACAAACTAATCATAATGTGGTTGCTCATGCGTATAACACTCGGAATAATAAACAGAGTATACAACAAACGAGTGTTCTAATATCTTTACCAGCTTCTCAACCTATGCTTCCTCAAGCACCTCGTTTAACATATAAAGGTGGTAAAGACTATGATCTTGTAGAACAGCTCCGTGCTACTCCTGCAAAAATATCTCTTTGGGAACTTATACAAACTTCACCTACCTGCCATGGAATGCTACAAGAAGCTTTACAAAAGGTGATTGTTCCTCCTGTCATTAAACCAAATGATGTTGCTGCTTTACTAGATTGTATGCATGCAACAAAAATAGATATTTTGTTCCAACAACATGAGTTACCATCTACTGAGGTTTAGAAGCAGTATGATCCTTTGGTTATCTTTATTACGATCAACAAAACATTGGTTAAAAGAGTAATGATTGATAATGGGTCAGCCCTTAATGTTTGTGGTATTGATTTATTACATAAGGTTAAAGTTGATATATCTGTTGTTAAACCAGAATCATTAAGTATCTGTGGCTTTGATAATGTTGGACGACAATCTGTGGGCACCATAACTTTACCTATACAAGTTGGACCTGTGATGGTACCTACCTTGATTCATGTAATGCCTTGTTCTCTATCTTATAACATGATTCTAGGTAGACCTTGGATACATGCATTAGGAGCATTTCCTTCTACTTTACACCATTAGATTAAGTTTATATTTAAAGGAAAATTACATACTATCCATTCGGATCCTGAACCAGACAATTGTTTGCAAATGGAAGTGCATAAACATGTTGTTGGTCCTAAGATTTTAAACAATCTGAAAGTTGAATTGTCAACTCCTCTTGCCTCTAAAAACATTATGCAAGAGCCCACGCAATCAAATGCATTTGTTGGTGATGACTGGGGTTCATTAGATTTCGCATCCTCCTCCACAGGAGAGTATAAACTTAAAAACCCCGTCCTCGAAACATCAAATATTGCATTAATCACATCACATGCTTTGAATGATAAGCACAAGATCTCTTTGTTGACAAATAAGGATAATACTCTTAGTTATACTACTGATTATGAGACTTATGAAGCTCCGCCTTCCTCTAAAGAAATGGTCTCTCTTTATGGCAGAGGATTCTGAATCCTTTACAAAAAATGTGACTATGTAGGTAAGGGTTGTGGCATAAATCAACAAGGAATCAAAGTCCCTATAGAATCTGCTTCGTAACATTACTCTAGTGGCATTGGATATAATCCTTTCAAGGAATCTAAAGCCCGCAAATTCCCTACTCTAAATGTGAATACAATATCAACACTTAGCTTTATATACTCTAAGATGATTGACGCCAATTGTCCTCTAGGATCACTTCCTTTAGATATGTTTATGGCGGATGAAGTGATAATGGAATTCTTAGGTGCCTATGATAGTATTCCTCATTATCACCATAAACGTGCCTACCTTATTGTTTGAACAATGATGCATACTTTGGAAAGACTACTAGCACAATAATTGCTACAGTAGAACATAGAGAAGAACTTAAAGAACAATTACAATCCTACAATCCCCCTGACCATAGTACTCTCCTTAACGGAAAGACTATTGATGTTATCATGGATAAATATAATCCTAAAAAAGTTATCCCTATTAGTGATTGTTTAGATATGGAAGAAAAAGAAGAAATGACTAAATTGTTGAATGAATTCTCGGAATTGTTCGCTTGGAATTACTCAGACATGCCTAGTATAGATCCTCAAATTGTAAAGCATAATATTGTGTTGAAGGCAGATGTTAAACCTTTCAAACAAAATATTCGCAAGATGAATCCTAAGATTGCTTTGCTTGTTAAAGTTGAAATAGAAAAACTCCTACAAGCTGGCTTTATTCAACCTATTGATTACTCTCCATGGATCTCAAATATTGTTGCCATTGCAAAATCGGATGGTCGTATAAGAATGTGCACAGATTTCTGAGATTTAAATTTAGCATCTTTAAAAGATGATTTTCCGCTTCCTAATATCGATATGATTGTTGATTCCATAGCTGGACATGAGTTGTTATCTTTCATGGATGGATTTTTAGGATATAATCAAATCCTTATAAATCCTCTTGATCAATACAAAACAGCCTTCATAACACCTTGGGGTACATTTTGTTGGGTAGTCATGCCGTTTGGACTTAAGAATGCAGGAGCTACTTACCAACGTGCGATGACTCTTATATTTCATGACTATATGCACAATATTCTAGAAGACTATGTTGACTACATCCTAGAGAAGTCTATCCATCATAAGGATCATGTTACAAATCTTCAGTAGATATTTGAGTGCATACGAAAATATAATATGCGATTGAATCCCCGTAAGTGTGTTTTTGGTGTGGACAGTGGAAAGTTACTTGGATTCATTATTTCAAATCAAGGTATAGAAGTTGACACGAAAAAGATAGATGTGATTGTTAATATGCCAATACCTAAGAACATATCTCAACTTCGTAGTTTGCAGGGAAAGATACAAGGCATTCGTCGATTTGTTTCACAACTCACGGACAAGACTCACCCCTTTACGCAACTACTGAAGAAAAATTCTTGCTTTCAATGGAATTCTGAATGTCAAAAAGCTTTCGATGAATTAAAGGATTACTTAGCTAATCCGCCTGTTTTACAACCTGTTGTTTCTAATAAACCATTTCTATTATACATCTCAGCATCTAACAATACCCTAGCAGCTTTGTTAACACAACATAATGATGAAGGCAAAGAATGTGTTGTCTATTACATTAGTTGTACTTTGCTCGATTATGAAGTGCGATACACAGTTATAGAGAAACATTGCCTAGATTTAGTGTTTTCCACTCAAAAGATTAGACACTACCTCTTAAATGCTGAAGTGCATGTAATGGTAAAGTTTGACCCTTTAAAACATCTCTTCGCAAGAACAGATGTATCAGGTCGTCTTGCTAAATGGGCTATTCTATTAACAGAATTTGATCTTAAATTTATTTCACAAAAAGCAATTAAAGGGCAAGTAATAGCTGACCAGTTAGCTGAAGCTCCCTCACCCTTTTCTATACAAAATGTCGATGCTTTTCCTAATGAACAGAACTTAACAATCTCTATGGAGGAGAAATGGAAGTTATACTTCAATGGATCAAAATGTCGAACTAGCTCCGAAGCTGGTGTTATATTACTACCTCTCGTGGGAAAATTGATTCCCTTATCTTACCGTTTAGATTTCTTATGCACAAACAACATAGCCGAATACGAAGCTCTTATAGCTAGACTTCATGCAGCTTTAGCTCTTGTATCAAGAATATTACAATATACAGAGATTCTCAGTTAATTGTTAAACAAATTACGGGATCGTATCAAACTAAGCATGATAAGCTATCTTAGCATCGTGAGTTTGCACTATCTCTCTTAAGATAATTTGAATCATATACAATCGATACCACTCCTAGGAAAGATAACTGGCATTTGGATGCAATGGCGAGCACATCTTCCCTTATATCCCCTGATGGTTCTCCTAAGGAATTTACCTTCATTGTTCATAATCTTAAGACACCGGTAATTGAAAGCCCTATAGTGGCAAATTCAAAACTATGTGGTAATACATACACCGATGAATGGTTCTCCTATATATTCAACTATTTACACAATGGAACCATTGCGGATTTGACATCTAAGAATGCCTGAATCCGTTTATGCAAACTAGCAACGTGATACATCATATTATCGAACGTCTTGTATCGACGAAGTTATAATGGTGTTTTACTCCGATGTTTAAGTAATGTAGAGATTTTGATAGCTTTAGAAGAAGCTCACTTTGGTGCCTGTGGGGAGCATTTCGGTGGAAAATCGTTGGTGCAAAAGTTGTTATGTATGGGGTATTATTGGTAGCATATGGAACAAGATTCCTTCGCTTACATCAAGAGATGCCCACAATGTCAACAACATAAACACCTAATCCACACTCCTGCTCAAGAGCTTCATGCCCAGGTGTCACCCTGGCCATTTTCTATCTGGGGCTTGGATCTGGTTGGTAAAATTTCCCCGCCCTCCTCTCAAGGACATACGTTCATAATTACTGCTACTGATTATTTTACAAAATGGGTCAAAGTGGTCCCTTTGCGATCCACGGCCACCGATGTAGTTTGTTGATTCATACAAGATAACATAATTTCTTGATTTGGAATACCTTCCTCCTTAGTTTCGGACAATGGTACGCCATTCAAGAACAAGGATGTGAAAATGTTCCTCGAAAAATATCATATACAACATCGCTTCTCTACGCCTTATTACCCTCAATCCAATGGCCAAGCAGAAGCTTCAAACAAAGTTATTAGACAGATTCTAAGGAAAACTGTTAATAAACATCAAAAAGATTAGCATACGCAATTATCCTATGCACTATGGGATTACAGAACAAGTATTCAAACAACTACGGGTAACACACCGTACAATCTTGTCTATGGCACAGATGCAATAATGCCCTTGGAGTTAGAAATTCCATCTTTGTGAATTTCCCTAAGAGACATCATGGATGATGACATAGAACGAGAGAAAAGATTACATGAACTTGAGATGCTTGATGAAAGACGCATTAATGCTCTTGAACATCTCAAGGCTTATCAAAAAGGCATACAACGAGCCTATAATGTGCAAGTCATACAACATTCTTTTAATGTTGGAGACTTGGTTCTTTATGAAAATCAACGTAATGTAAACGCACCGCCTAGTGAAAAAGGTAAGTTCAGCCCTAATTGGCTTGGACCATACATAATCACTGAAACCTTTGGATCCAGAGCATATAAATTAGCTGATGAGCAAGGTACGCCGCTTAAAGAACCTATTAATGCAACGCACCTCAAAAGGTTCTATGCTTAAAAGATCTAATGTTAAATGTTCATAAGCTAACTCAGTACATATATTAGCTTCAATTTTGACAAGCTATTACTGTTTTGTCTTAATTCATTTTTTCATTATATCTTTGTTTAGTTAGTCATTGTCGCATCGTGTTTAAGTAGTCATTGCTTAGATCACTTTCGCATTAACTGAATATAGCATGGAAATTAAAGATATGTGTAAAATAATTAATCATTGTGTTTGTTACTACATGTTCTTTTTAGAATTGTTAGTATATCACAATAGCATTAGTTATAGCATTTAGACATCATCACTAGTTGCATTTTACAAAAAATCACATGTGATAGATCAAAAGCCATTACACATAGATCAAAAGAAATAAACATCATATATATATATATATATATATATATATATATATATATATATATATATATATATATATATATATATATATATATATATATATATATATATATCTCAGTTTTATGAATACATCCGAGTCGACTATCCCTAAAAACAAAATGGGATGTCGTAGTGCCTATTGTCTAGGAATCACATAGCAGAACCTCGATCGCCAATACCCTTAGGCCCTCAAGGTGTGCGAGTGACAGAAGCCTGACCATGAGTGGCTACAGACCGCAAATGACTCCTAGAGACACTTCGCGATAGTAACCCCCTGATCTCACCTCTCATCTCTATCATCTACTCACATGCCTCCTGGTACATCCTCTGGTACCAGTCTCTCTCAGCCTAAGCACTGTCTCTGTCAGCTCTTGCCTGCTAGACTTCCCGCAGAAAGAACTCACTGACAACTAATGACTCCTAGAGACACTTCACGATCGTAACCCCCTAATCTCGCCTCTCATCTCTATCATCTACTCACGTGCCTCCTGGTACATCCTCTGGTACTGATCTCTCTCAGCACGAGCACTATCTCTATCAACTCTTGCCTGTTGGACCTCCGGCAGAAAGAACTCACTGACAACTAGCTCTCCCCCGATGTAGGAACCTCTACCGTCTGCTCTCGCTGTGCCCTGAGCTTAGTCTTGGTGCTCGCTCTCTCTCTCTCGTGTGCAGACTACTCTAGCATGGCCTCTATAGCAGTCCTATATTTGATGACAGGCATAAATAACTCAGCATGCCGCCCAACGAAGGACCGTGGTAAATGATCTACCTGCACCCGCTGCTCTGAGGCATCTATCGATAATATGTCTCCTATGGCGCAACTCACAAAGTCTCGCCATGCGTCTGTCCCAATTGCAAAACAGAGAATGAGATAGATGTTAGACTCCATATAAAAATAATAAACTATGCAAAACATAAAACATAATAAATCAAACCTTACCTGGATCTCCATCTCGCCAGGATGAATCTCAGATCACTAATGGTGTGACGAGTTCTATTGTCTGATCTGCAGCTGGGGGCATAGGCCTACCACCCTCCCCTCGCTCTGTCTGACTAGGCCTCACATCGTCTGTGGGAGTAGGACCACAAGCTTTGGACCGCGGTCTTGACTCGGTCTCATCGTCAGTGTTCGCCTCCTATTGGCTCTATCACGATCTCGTTCTAAAGATGTACTGTGATGGGACCTCCTCGGACTTGTCTTCATCCTCCTCCATACCCTCCTCAAGATCGTAGTATCCCGTGAAGTCATTGACGTCGTCCTCCACCCCTGTGTCACTAGCGTGACCAGCCCAAGGTCGAGCATCTCCTGTAGGATGCCCGGGTGGAAAGATAGGTGTAGGCCGTGCTGTCTGCCACTAGGTTTGATATGCTTAGGTACACCTGACATCATCTGCACCTGATACTGGATCTGCATCCTCAAGACCCTCGTCGTCACTAAGTGGTACATCTCCTATAGTCTGTCGTTGGACAGTATTGGTTCTGACTGCACTCTGAGCTACACGTGCGTAGCTCAAACGAACTGCAGGAACATCCTATACCTGTCGAAATTGTCGTGCCACCCTGTCATAGTAGAACTAAGATATAGTGTGATCAAGGTGACCAGCCATCTGCCGATCCCTCTGCATCTGAGCTAACTGCCTCTGCTCGCTAGGCCATCTAATGAAGCCACGATACGGTCTCCAAATGATGTCACCAGGCTGCAATCTGTCAAATACCACTCTCTAGTATAACAGATTGTCGTGCCTCCAACACTTGACTAGTGGGTAGGCATAGACACGCAGATGTGTGAACGCTACCTCTATAGGATAACCATCGGTCAGTTACACTTGATGTGCTCAAAGGCCCAAACCTGTAACAATGTGCAGACCATTAGACTCTGCATCTTGTAGTGGACATATCACCCTAAGTCGCGATATAGATGAGCAAGCATACTGCGCCCCCATGCGTAGATAGTCTGATGCGTCTCCATCACTCTGATAGTATGAACGAGACCCTCGTGAAGGTGAGTGTCTCGTCCATCTGGTGCGATGGCTAGTGCAACTGTGACAATCATGATCCTTTGTAGTAAGGGAATGTCTATGCATCCCTACTCTAGCAAACGAAGCTGAATGTGTCCTCGCTCTGCCTGTGACATGGTGTGACCCAAACAATATAGCTGACTCTCTTGAGTATACTCCTTTGAGAGATGTCCAACAACCCTCACTGTCTCTCCTTGGATCGACAGTCGAAGGATCCTAAATACATCCTCCAGTGTGATGGTAATCTCGCTAGTTGGTAAATGGAATATGGAGGTATCTGCATCCCATCTCTCCATCAGTGCCATAAGCATCGCGTAGTGGAATCTGATTGTGGGCATCTCAAACACCCAACATAGGCCCACCATCTGTAAGTGCTCTCTCTCTGTGCAGCCATCAAAGCGCTAATGCACTCTCGCAGAAGTGCCATCAAACGACCACCTGTGTGCTCTCGCATCTCAGGAACATCCTGCAGATCGAAAAGAAAGCAAGAGTATCAGAATCCCCGCTAGAAACTAAAATAAGCTATCAAAGACTGAATAGAGTGCCTGTGCCTAGGGCATGTGTCCTCTGTGGACCAGGGTGCCTCAGGAAGACTAGGGCACCCCAGAGGGACACTGGCGCCCCTATGGGACTAGGGCACCCTAAAGAGACTCTGGCACCCTAGGTGGACCCGGGCGCCCTTGTCTACCCTCCCCTCTTTGCACAGACATCGATAAACGTGAAAGCAAAACATGATGAAAGATGACAGAAGGATGGAATTTACCTCAGCCTCGAAGCGTCTCTCCACCACTCGGGCTCGGAGCATCTCCAGTCGCGGTGGATGGTAGGGACATCAGCTCGACATGATTGTTCTCCTATTCTCCTTCTCTCTCTCTGCAATAACAAGAAACAAGAATGAGTTAAGTGATAAGTGACAACTCCTTTTACATAAAGTAAGTAAGTGAGAAATTCTATTCCTAACTAGGTGCAAAAGTGTGCTATTTCACTCTGGAGCCCCTTTTCTTGAGTTGTCGAACTCTGATCTCCGTGTCATTTGTTGCATTGGAATCTTGGTTCCACCCTCTTTCCTACCCAATGTGTTGTGTTGAGCGTTGTCCCTTCAAATAACCCTCACAACACGTTTCCCTTGAAATCGACACATGATATCTCCTTGTTTCTACTCTCGGACTAAGCAAGCAGAAACAAAGGGGGGCATATATCTCCCTCGATTTCCTCCCTCACCATGTTCCATCACTCAACCCCTTAGCATTTTGATACTGACTGATTGGTGGTGGTTGCAGGTTGATTTGGTATTGACTTCTGACAAGTGTTCCTTTGCAGGATGCAGTTCCTAACTTTGTGGTCTTGTAGGATTGCAGAACTGGGGGCTTCTTCCTGTTCATCGACAACGCTTTGACTTCCTCTACAGTATCCTTTTGGGTATCCTTTTATGATTGATGTGTTTGCTTTCCTTTAGTTGCATATGCACGTAGTGTCATATGGCCACTCAAGTGGGGGCTAAATTTAATGTCAGAAATTGTCCTCCTGTATGGAATGGTACAATTTCCCTCAGTTTAGCTCCTCACTCTTGGTGGTCTCTCAACCTTTTCTTTCTCGGCCTTCTCGAAACCCTGATGGACTTAGTCTAGGAGCAATCTATTCACTTTTGAGGTAACTGATTGATAAAGCCCGAAAAGAGATTTGAGAATAGGGTCCCATGGACCCCCAAAAATGCAAATCTGAGCTGAAATTGGGGGCTTGGACTTGGGCGCCCGCGCCCTAGTCCTCCCTGGTTTCACAGAATTTTGAATTTTGGCAGGGTGTCGGTTCCCGTCGAGTGCCTTGGGATTCCATTTTCAAATTCTCAGTTTTCGTGTGATATCGAGACGTTACTTCGAAATTTGAATTCCCTAAAGCTTGATATAAAAAGACATTTGCAAATCATTTTATCACACACAATTCTTATGCAATCTTGATGCCAAAACTCTTCTGCAATTGTCATTGAAGATCAGTGACTTGTTCAAGCTATTCGAAGTATTCTTTATTTGCTATCTTGGAGACAATGGATGAAGGTTAGGAATCAAGATCTTGAGTCTATCTTGCTCTTCCTAGGGTTTATACACCTTTTGCATGATCGGGAGAAGAGTTGAAGCCTCCAACAGCAAGCTTGGAGATCCTCTGTGGACATTACTGATTCGCCTTCTTGTTCATGCAAGTCTTCATTTGTTTCATCTCCTTGAGGTGAAGTTGTATGTGTTTATTGATGCAAAGCAAGATGTTGATCTTCCCTTGATTCAGACATCTAGGGTTTGATTTTATGCATAACACATTTGTTAGTTTTGCACACACTTCTGCAAATCTTTTCTTTTGGCTGTTGTTGAGGTAGAGATACCGAAAACGGGGCTTGACTAAGGCAAGCTCCTATATAGCCGCAACAATTTCCTTCTTTTGTATGTGCAGATCGTGTTTCACAGGTTCCAGCAAAAAGAAGCTACAGGAAGAAGGATATTACGGGTACAATAGTGACAAACTTTCAGATTTTTAGATTCCAAGGCTTGCGGGACATTGGAGTGGACGCCCTAGTCCAACCAAGTGTTTCCTCTGAGATTCGGGAGCTATTTCACAGTCCCTGACACCCTGTTTAGGAGGTTTTTCTGTTCGAAAGTTTGCAAGACATTGGAGTGGGTGCCCTAGTCTAGGTAGCCCTCAAAATCTGGGTACTGTACCTCTGGAACCTCTCCTCTGCACCCTTGTGATCAGTTTTACCAGATTTTTCATCAGTTTCTGTATATTGTTAAATTGAGGCATAATTAGGGTTTTTACTTGGTTAAAAAGTACAACACTTGGCAAAATATTGATTAGGTCCTTAGATTTCATAACCACGCAAGCATCAAAGGGAGGCAAACTGAATAGAAGCTTGTTCCAAGCCCAATTCTTGTCTCCCCAATGCTTAGCGGTGAGAGATGGTAGCATTTAACCTAATAAACAAAACTATCATTTTTCACCCTAAACAGATGCTAATGCTTAGATTTTGGTCAACCAATATATAACTGATTCATTCCCTCTATAATGTTCTATTAGATAGGGATGCCCACTTTTACCATTCCTTTATGTTCTATCAACTGATGCATTGGGATATTTGCTACAAAAATCTAGTCAGCTGAAGCTTATATTAGGAATTTTAATCCCTCAAAACACTGTTGTCATTAACTCACATTTTGCTAATGACAACATGTTATTCCTTTAAAACACTGAAGATGAAATCAATAATGCCATGGAAATTTTAGATTTATATTGTGTTATCTCAGGTTCTCAGTTTACTCACAGTAAAACTAAATTTTTAAGGACTCAATCAAGTCCCATTCCCCAATAGATTCCTAAAGAGTGGAGACAAATTAAGCATGGGGAAATCACTAGATACCTCAAGATACCTTTTCGTTTGGGCGTTTCCCTTGCTGATATGCAGAGATGGTTTATAGATAGGTTCATGAACAAAAATTTTAATTGGGGAAATAAGTTTTTATCTTTGGCAGGGAAATCCAAGTTGTTAATAAAAATTTCATTGCTTCCCATGTGTATTATTCTTCTTGTTGGATTCCCTCCAATAAAGGTTATGAAGACCTAAACAAAATCATTCATCAATTCTTGTGGTCTAAATGGGATGGTAATGCTAGTTTTAAAACCACTTCTTGGACACATTACATTTAGCCCAAATGTAAAGGAGGTCTTGGATTGATCGACCCGAGGATGCAAGGAATTCACTTATCTGCCAAATGGATAATCAAGACTATCCAAGGAGATGAACCTTGGAAAATGTTGGTTCATCATAGAATTAATTTTTCCTATGGAATCCTATTAATTGGTGGGATAAGATACTCATGGCACCATGTTTTAAAATCAAATCTTCATCTCCCCTTCAAACTATCTGGAAGGCCTGGCAACATGTTTGCCATTTACTTGAGTGGAGAGGCTCATCTCTTCAACGTGGATTCAATTTTGGTTCATCTTCCTTATGGTGGAATAAATAGATTCAGTATTAGGGTCAACCTCTTGTTGTGAGCTTTCCTAGACAAGCCTATTATTTGTTTAAGAAAGGGATTCGTCATGTTGGAGATATTTGGGATTTCACTGTGTTGAATTGGGCTCCTTGGCAAACTGTTAAACTTTGTTTTGGGTTAAATAATAAATGAGAGAATTTTTTTGATTTTTATCCAATCCTTTGTTCTTGTAGAACTATCTATGGGTGTTGCCATAATAGTGTGTCCCACTTATGGGACATCCTGATTTTTATCTAAAATCACATATTTTTGAGAAAAAATAATGTTTTAAGCCTTGAGGCATTCCATCTAAAGGGATTTAATTGAAGGAGGTTAGATAAAACCCCCTTAGATCAAACCCCCTTGGAAATAACCCCCCTAGTCTTAAATCAAACCCTCAATGTAGTCTCCTTCGCACCTACCAAAATGCTGACAAAAAACCAATTTTGCTTCACCTTTTGGGGGATCAAATGAAGTCATTTAGAAAATTTATTTTGTAAGTATGTAGCCCTCAGTATAAGCTTTCCAAAAAGTATGATTTTGAATATATTCCATTTGATTATTATATTTATTTTCTATTTTCTAGTGAACATAGGTTTTTCACCAAACATCAAGATCTCTATTCCACACACGTGGAAAAATAAAGAAATAGAGAAAAAAATTCTAAAAAATATTTGCACACTAGGTATTGATGTCCTTGTTTCAACAAAAAAAAAGTTATTTTGGATACATACAAAAAAGTTATGTTGTATGGTATAAACCTATGTCTGAGTTATAACTAATCTCACTTCAAAAATTTAAAAAAATATATATGCAACAAAAAATTATCAAAAAATATTTGTGCACTAGATATTGGTGTTACTAAATGCCCTCTTGATGAGCCAGAACGTCAATATTGTATCTCTTACTCAAATAGAAAGGATGTAGAAGATCATTGAGAGTCTACACATCCTTTCCATAGGTTAGCCTAACAAAAAAACAATGTAATGAACGATGTATCTTTTTATTTTCTTACTAAAAAAAGTTATTCTATATAGTATAAATGTCACTTTTTAAAAATATTGTTAACTATAAAAAATAAGTTATTAAAAGTTAGGTAAAAAAACTCACAAGTTATTTCTTAAATTAAAAAAAAAATAAACATTTAGAATCTACACACAAAATCTCAAAAATCACTAGTTCACATCATCTTCAAATTCTTAACTAATTAGTTGCTATAGGTGTTAGAAAGTGAAATTTTGGTTTAAAATTGATTTTAGTGTCCCACTTTGGCCAAAAAGTGGGACACGATATTGTAGGCTGACCCCTATGAAAATGTGTACTAATGCTTGACTTGTAATTTTCTTAAGGACTAGAAATGGCTTTCCTCTCATCACTTTACTGCATTTCCCTTGAAGAAAATTTATAGCCAGTTTATTCCATGTTTACATTTAAATCCACACTTGAATCTCAAGTTGAAATGCAAATTTAGTAAGAAATTTTGGACTAAATTGATTGCCCAAATATGGAATTCTAAAACTGATATGGATGCTTAGATCTTGGCCTAGAAAATTTTGCATCATAAATTGCCTATTGATAAAAGATTGTGATGTATTCTGATTCAATCACCCAAATGTCCATTTTGTCACCTAAATGAAAGCATGAAACATATTTTCTGGGAATTTTTATTTGTTAAAAATCTTTGGAAGGTTATTTGTAATGATCTACCTGCTATTTTTGAATATCGATTGAATTTGAAAGAAGCTTTGTTAGGGGCAGGCCTGCATAATAATGTTATTGCTAATTCTGTTAGGCAGGTTATTCTTCTACATATTTGGAAAACTAGATGTATGGCAGTTTTTTCTAAATCCAATTATCACCAGGAAGCATGAATTGTAAGGCTTTACTTTGATGTGTTCCTTCAAATTGTTTTTTTATTTGCGCAGTTTCAGAGAGACGAAGAAAAATTTGAAAATAGGTGATCAATTTTGTCTTATTAAATTTTAAATGCTTCAACTTAAAAAAGAGAGGACCTTGGATCCAAAGCTTGATAAGATTATACATTTTCTAAAATAAATATTTTAATGCTCTGTGTTTTGATGTGGGTTGCCATATTTCTTCCTTGTAGTTGTCCTCTTCCATGTTCACATGTCTAGAAGATTACATACAGGTCTAGTACAGTTCATTCTCTTTCTTGGGTTCTCTAGATTGCCCAGAAATAATTTTCATGAGTGTGATGAGTGCTTAAGGGATTATTCTTTCTGGGTAGAGCTTTCATTGTTTAACATGGTATTTGTACTCATGGGCATTATTAACATCCATGATTTTCATTGTGTCCTCTTGTTATACAGTTGATTTCTCAGGATGAATTAACCAGGCCTTTTGATATGGTTTGCAATTCTAGACCTGTTCTATTCAAAGTTCTACTATGGTGAGGCTGGGGATGAATGCTCAGTTTGTGTATGAATACAGTCTTAGGGGGAGTATTTAAGAGGATTAGCTTCCTACTTATCATCATAAACTTCAAATCCATGATACTTTGAGTTGATTGTACAAGGGTTTATGCTCGATACTATTTTTGTTTATTATGTTTCTCTTGTGGCAACCTGGTGATCTTTTAATGTATTGTTGTTGTAGCACTATAATTTTTTTCCTTGATTTAGCTATTATGATCCAGCCTTGGGACTCTTCACTTCCATGAGGGAGCTCATCACTTCTCCATGTGATAGTTAGAAAAAAGAAGAGAATAGAGGGTCATGAATTAGAAGAGCCTGTATATGTTCTTGATAAGATTGAGGCAATTGTGAATAACTGCATATTTAGAGGATTGGTAAAAATTTCAGGGTCTTATGAAGTGCTCAGAAGAAGGATACCTTCAAGTTTATCTTCTAGTGTATGGGTTTCTGCATATGGATAGTTGTTATAGCAGTGTTTACCTATGTCTTTCATTTTGTTGATGTCTTCTGAGACAAGATTATATTTGACTAGCTGGAGTTCTTCTTACCAAGCATGTAATGTCTATATTTGTCTTTCTAGAGGGAGTGTTCTTTGTATAGTCCATGTTGAGAGAGATATGTGTATGTGTTTTTGCTTCATGTATGTTCTTATGTGTTGTTATATACTTTTTGTAATGTCTTAGTGATGGACAACTGTTGTTTTGTTGTGACTTTGTGTTGTTGTTAACTACTGCTATTTTTTATTTTTTTTTCACAGTCTTTTATTGCTCCTCTTTTGTAATCTGCATTCTTTCAATACAAAAAAAATGATAGTTTTCATCCACTCTAATTGTGATAAATAGTATGACAAAATAAATATGACAACCACTCTAATTGTGATAAATAGTATGACAAAGTACAACACATGGTTATAAAAGAGGCATCACAACCTCTCCATAAGTATCTCATTTGTTCCTTTATAATTTGATGTGTTTTATCTCTAGAAACTTTTGCAAAATTCAACTCTATATTATCTAAAATAATAGCTTTAATCCAACTCAAAATGAATTGAAAAGTCTTCACCTCATTACTTGTATCATTTGATTTCTCAAACTTTATACCTATAAAATGTAGTGCCAAAAATATTTATCAAGGTTTTATTTCTTGTATCAGACCACAATCATTTGCTATAGTGCAAATTTTCTTTGTCCAAGGTTTTCTTACATGCTTAAAATTTTCAAAGTTTATGTTTTCCATCTTCTTTTCAAAAAGGGTACTCCTTAATGTCTCAAAACTTGGAAGTGTATTGCCATAATGTATAGAACCCTCTATAAAATATAATGACATGGAAAGGTACTACCTTTGTGTGTACTAAAATAAGAGACAAACAAGGAACCATGCAATGAGCACAAAGAGCCTAACCTCAAATCTAAATAACACCTCTAATTGAGAAAAAGAACGTAAAAAACAAATGAAAATACAAAAACTTCTCGCAAACACACTCTTGATGCCTTGGATGTGCTCAATATTTGTTGTTGTTAAGAAGAGGAATGTGGTTGCTCAAGAATCCTACGACATGACCTTGTTTTTCTTCCACCTTTTCTCCATGATAAGTGCTTGGGAGATGAGGGTTTTATAGATTTTTGATGGAGATCATGGATGGTTTGGATTTGATCTTAGATTGAATGGTGAGGATTGATTGATAAAGGTTTGGGATTGACCCATTTGAATGGAGGAGTGAGATGCTCATAAGTGGAGGCTTGAGATAGGTGCAAGTGAATAAGACAATGATTGATGAAGATGAAGGGTGAATATTACCTTGTTTTGAGTGGATGGTGGAGATAAAAATTTGTATTTTTTGGTTTTTGGTGGATGTTCGCTTCATTTATTTTTAAATAAAGTGGTGGAGGAATGTACAAAGTTAATTAGTTAAATTTGGTTTGTTTAACTAATTGCAATGATGAGGGGGGATTTGGATTGATTAAATAACTATTGTGTATTTATTTAATCCATGGAGGAATGTTGAGGGATAAATCGATTTAATTAAATAAATATGATTTGTTTAATTTAGACTTGAAACGTTAGATGAAGGGATTAGGTCAATTAATTAAATGAATATAATTTATTTAATTAACATTAGAAGAATGGTCAAATTAATTATTTAAATAAATGTGATTTATTTAATTAATTGATGGAGGAATGTTAGAAAGTTAGTTTAGTTTTTTTAATAATTAAAGTGAGGGTTAGGGCCCTCTCCCATTATATTAAGATAACATAAATAGATACATAAGTAGTTTGAAATAGACTAGAGCATATACAAATTGTTAGGTAGAAGGACCAAATTGTTAGGATTAAGGTGCCATTAACCTTGTAAATCCTTGTAAAATTATTATTCCTAACATTGTTTGTAAATCACCCATAAGGGATGTAAAAGTTTCACCGGCAATGGTAAAAATTATTTACCGAGGATGGTAATTATAGAGTTACTGCATCAGTAAGTTTCAGAGTTACCAATGGTAGTTATGGAGTAGAATTACTAATGGTAACTATAAAAATCAAGAGTTATATAGGGAAGGTGCCACCTTGGAGGAATCTACTATTTTTGGCTTGTATGACATCCATCATAAGGTTGGTAAGATGTTGTAGGAGAATCTATGACAATTATAAGTTGTCATAAGATTCTATGACAATATGACAGCCTATGACAAGTATTTATGAGCTGCAAGTTGCTAGTCTTAGCTCTAGGCGCCCATAGTGGAGAGATACTATTTAGGGATTGTTATGAAGGAATCTATGACAGTTATGACATCATTTATTACCCTGTAAGTGCCTATTCTTGTCCATGGGCACCCAAGTTTGCATGGTTGACTATTGACAAGTGGCATGAGCTTGTAAGAGATCATTTCATGTTGCATGTTGGAGTTTTCAAGGAGAGAGAAAGTGGACGCCTAGTTTGGGGAGTGTAAAACCTCTATAAATATAGTTCCTTGTATGTTTTATTCATCATATAAATTTTGTACACAAGTTCTCTCGGATAGAAGGTTGAAGAGACAGAGGAAGTGCATGTATTGTATTTCAGATTTTGAAGATAATACAACTTGAAGCCTCTTTTCTTGGTGGAGTTTTTTACTCGAAAGGGTTTTCTCCATGTTACATATTGTGTTATGTGGTTTATTCTTCTATGGTGTTTATTCCTGTGTTGTAATTTCATTTCTGTTTGCAATATCTGTTCATATTACACTACTTTAAGATCATAAACATATTGTAATAAGATTTTCATTTGGGTAGTTGTTGCCTTCATTTCTAACATTTGGTATCAAAGTCAGGCTAGTTTTGATTCTTGGGTGGTAGTGTGAAGGTTATTTAGATGTAGTGGGAGATTTGATTGTTTTGTTTTGCAGATCTTTTGTAGTATTAATGGCTAAATTCGTTGCTTCAACCTCTCATTTGGACATTGAGAAGTTCAACGCTACGGGGTATGAATTGTGCAAGCTGAAGATGGAGGATTTGCTTGAGGAAAGAAACCAGTGGTTGGTTGTTACAAAAGAGAAGAAGCCTAATGATGTGAGTGTGGAAGAATGGGAAAGGTTGGATAAGAAGGCATGGGGAACCATCTAACTGTATCTTGTTGATTCCCTCCTGTTGAATGTCTCGAAGGAAGAGACTGCCTTCAAACTCTAGAACATATTGGGTGAGATCTATTAAGCCAAGAGCATGGTAAATAAGCTTTATTTAAAGAAAAAAATTATTTAAAATGAAAGAGGTGTTGTTATATGGATCCTAATCAGACTCAGAGGTTAAATTTTTCCCACTTTTATCAGCGCGGTTTCCCCCCAAATTATTTAATGGGGGAGCGCAGGGGGGCAGAGCCCCTCCTACAAGGCCCGAGGGGCTTATCCCCCCGACGGAGGCCCAGGATCGGAGCCCACAGTGGGGGTCTAGGGGCATCGCCCCCGAAGCAAAAATTGCCTATTATTTATAAAGGCGTTGGGAGTTATTTTCTATTAGCCAACATAAAAACCCTATTTTGTAACTGACATAAGGCTTGATAAAAGCGGCTAAGGGTTAGGGTTTTCGTTGATATTGTATTGTAGCATTTGCAGTGGTATTGAGTTGCAAGGATTGCTGGTTGTAATCGGTTTGATTTGCTGGATAATAATATTGGACTCTCTATTGGTGGATGTAGCCCAAGTTTGGGTGAACCATGTTAAAACTTGTCTCTCGGTGTTATTATTTCTATGTATTTTTCATTCCTCTGTTTAATCTTTATTTGCATTTAATTGATATCTTCTACATGTAATTCCTTACAAGAGGGTGATTCCATTGCAGAGCATTTGAATAATTCTAATTTACTTCTGAGTCAACTTGATTTTGTAGATGCTACAGGTGAAGAGGAAGATTTAAATGTATACTTCTACTTTGTTCTTTACCCGAATCTTGGAAGAATGTTATCCTTACTATTATTGCTAACCTTGAAGATTTGAAGCTAGATCAGCTTGTTGCAACTTTGTTGGCACATGAGATGAGGAAGAAGACTTCTGAGGGTAACATTGAGGCTCTCAATATGAGGGGAAGGTCCAAGGAAAAGGGGCCAAAAGGAGAGAAAGAATTGAAGAACAAATCTAAGGTTCGGTCTAAGTCTCACGGGAAGAAGAACAAAGTTAAGTGTTGGAATTGCAATAAAAGAGGACATATGAAGAAGAAATGTAAAAACAAGAATAAATAGTGGGATTCTGCTACTGATAAGTCCTCAAATATAGGTGAAGATGTTTTACTTTCTGCATGTAATGTTGTTTCTAATGATCATTGGTCGGTTGACTCAAAATGCTCGTATCATATGACCCCACATAAATAATGGTTTTCCACATATGAAGAGTATGATGGAGATAAAGTATAAATTGGGGACAACTCTACATATCTAATAGTTGGGAAAAGGCAAGGGTAATGTTGTGTTTCAGTGATGGGAGAATTAAAACCCTCCCTGGTGTTTTGCATATTCCTGGATTGGCTAGAAATCTGATTTTAGTTTCGAAGTTGAATGATTTGGGAATGCATGTAACATTTGATAAGTATGGTTGCAGATTGGTGAGAGGAAACTTGGTGGTAGCAAGGGTAAAAGATTGGAAACCTTGTTTAGGTTAACTACCACTACAGTTTGTAATTCCTCATATATTTTTGAGGCAACTGAAAACACTTGTATGTTGTGGCACCATAGATTGGGTCACACAAGTAATATTTTTTTAAAAAATAATTAAGAATAAAGAATTGTTGGATGATTTTTCTTATTCTAATGAGCACTTTGATTTCTATGAGCATTGTGTGTTTGGTAAACAAAATAGAACATCATTTCCTTTAGGAAGTAACAGAGAAAAGAAGTTAAAGATTATTCATTCAGATGTGTTTGGACCTGTGGATAATGACTCTATCGTAAAATCTTGTTATTTTGTCACCTTCATTGATGATGTATCCAGATTTACATGGATTTATTTTATGAAACACAAATCTAAAGTTTTCACTAAGTTTAAGTATTTTAAAGTCTTAGTTGAAAACCAATCGGGATTAAAGATAAAAAAAAATATTAAGATCTGACAAAGGAGGGGAATATTGCTCTAAGGAATTTGATGAGTTTTGTAAGCATGCAAGTATAACTAGACAAAAGACAACTCCATATACACCACAACATAATGGTGTTGCAGAAAGGATGAATCAAATAATCATAAAAAGAGCCAGAAGTATGTTGAGTGATTCACGGTTGGAGAAATGCTTCTGGGCAAAGGATGTGTGTACCACTTGTTACTTGATCAACATAACTCCTTGTAAGGCTCTTGATTCGACACCTTATGAAGTGTGGATAGCTAAGAAACCTTATGTTTCACATTTAAGGGTTTTTAGTTGTGAGGCTTTTGTTCATGTGCCTAAGAGAAAGTGATCTAAGTCAGATCTAAAAGTGCATAAATGCATCTTCATTAGATATGGTGATAATGTTAAAGGTTATAAGTTTTGGGATCCTCTAACTAGAAAAATTGTTTTTTCTAGAGATGTTATTTTCAAGGAACTTAGAGCTATTTCTAAACCTGAATAGCCAAAATAGAAAGAAAGGTCAAAGGTAGTGCATTTTGATTTACAGCAGGAAGATGCACAACCAAAAGAACAAAATGATGGATTGGGGGGTGAAGAAGAAGAAGATTCAAGTGGAAGTAGTTCTTATTGTTGATAACTGAGAGGGGGGTGAATCAGTTATCTTAATTATTTCAGCTTTCTGAACTTTCTTAACAATTAATGCAGCATCAAATCAAATAAGCAAACATAACCATGAAATGGAAATAACATCAATACACATAACACAATGATTTTGACGTGGAAAACCCTGTTAAGGGAAAAACCACGGGGTGATTAACCCAAGATTGTATTCTCTGTTAGAAGAATAAGATAGTACAAAATGGCACTTGCCAATTAGGGCTCACTGCCCGAGCACACTGCTCACAAGAGGCTCACTGCCCGAGCACACTGCTCACAAGAGGCTCACTGCCTACAATAGTTTATACAAGGAAACTAGATACTTGAACTAAAGAGAAGCATCCACATATGCTAAGGTTTAGTTCCGGTTAGGCTTAATATACTAATCTACTGCACTTCATTCTTCCTCTTCTTGATGTTGCTGTCCTGTCACATACCAGACCTGTATTACTGCTGTTATTCTGCTCCTCTGCTTTTCTTCACACTTAACACACACAACACACACACATATCTAAATCCATCTGGTATATATATATATATATCCGCACCAAATATTTCATCCACTTTCTAGTCGGCATCCGAAATACTCAATATTTTCCCAAACTCTGATCTGTCGACTGAATCTTAGCATACCAAGTAATGTGGCTAAAGGAGATGCTTATAGAAGTCATCAATCATGTCAGCCAATCATGAATGATACCTCAGGAAGCTTGATCACCATCAATATCTCATCCGGATTTAGGTCTGATGCTCTATCGGTCAGTTCTTCCTCTGTCTACTCTGCCAAACAAAAACCCAACACTCAAGTGCTCATGTCTCTTCACTCTTCCATCACCGGAGGCTCAATTCTTGGAATCTATCAGTCAAGGTACTCCTCTTGACTTCCCCAAATCTGCACTTTACTGAGATACTTCCTTTGAGAGATCCGGACCTGACTATCGGACCCTGTTGCATGCTCTGTTCTTGCTTACCGGACCACAACACTTCTTTAATCTAACTTCCGGTATAGGCACACCATGTTCTGCGGATGGGTGGGATGAACTTTGTTGCCATTAATGACAACACTCATGAAGCCATATAGTGTCTCTTGCCAACACTTATGAGGAAGACTCTGTTGTCACAGAAGAAGTTGAGCATCCAGAAGGACCAAAAGAGTCTTTTACTCCACCCTTGAGGAGATCTAGAAGATAACGGAACCCAATTGATAGGTATAGCCCACCAAATTTCCATTGTGTATTTGCTTTATTGAGTACTGGCGATGAGCCTAGATCCTACAGGGAAGCTATTCATATAGATGATAGTGAGTCTTAGCAATTAGCTATGCAGGAGGAGATGATGGCTTTAGACTCTTACAACACCTGAGATCTTGTTCGTTTACCCAAAGGAAGAAAGTCCATAGGTTGAAAATGGGTCTTCAAGAAGAAGTTTGGAGCAGACAGTTCATTAGAGAAGTACAAGGCTAGACCGGTAGCCAAGGGCTACTCCCAGAGAGAGGGAGTTGGTTTCGGTGAAATATTCTCTCCTATTAGTAAATTATCTTCTATTAGATTTCTCTTATCCATTGTTGTAGCTTTTGATTAGGAAATAGACAAAATGGATGTTAAATTGTGTTCTTGCATGGAGACCTTGAGGAAGAAATTTACATGCAACAGCCTCCAGGGTTTGAGGTAAAAGGAAAAGAACATTGGATTTGCAAATTAAAGAGGTCTCTTTATGGTCTAAAACAGTCCCCTAGAATGTGGTACCAAAAATTTGATTCATTTGTTTTGAAATTGGGTTTTGTTAGAAGTGAGGAGGATCGCTATGTGTACATTCGTTGTATCAGTGATTCTATACTAATCATTTCAATGTATGTTGATGACATGTTTTTTTTTAGCAATACTAAGGGTATGATCAATGAATTGAAAGCCTAACTTTCAGGTGCATTTGATATGAAGGATCTTGGAGCAGCCAGGTATATTCTAGGTATGGAGATCAGAAGGGATAGAGGTAATATAAAGCTTTGGTTATCTTAGAGTAAGTATGTGAATACCATTTTGCAGAGATTTAGCATGCAGTATTGTAACCTAGTTAGAATTCCTTTGCCCATTGGTACTAAGCTTTCATTAGACATGTTTGCAAAGAATGAGGATGATTTTGAGGATATGACTAATGTTCCATATGCTGGTGTTGTAGGGATTTTGATGTATGCAATGGTTTGTACTAGGCCAGATATTGCCCAAGTAGTGGGAGTTTTGAGAAGGTTTATGTCCAACCCTAGTAGACAACATTGGAATTATGCAAAGAAGGTATTTAAATATTTAGCTAGTACTTCTAATTATTGTTCCATTTGTTCTAGTACAAACCGTGTGGAAAAGACATTGGACATACATGGTTTTGTTGATGTAGATTGGGTAGGTGACTTGGATAGTCAGAGGTCCACTCTAGTGGCTGTGTTTACTTTGTTTGGAGGAACAGTGAGTTGGATGAGCAAAAGGCAGCCCACGGTTGCTTTGTCCACCACCAAAGTAGAGTATATGGCTGCTACCCATGTCTCTAAGGAGATAGTTTTGTTGAGGAGATTATGTACAGGTATTAGTTTTGATTACAGGGTTATTCAAATTGGTTGTGATAGCCAGAGTGCTATTTGTTTGGCCAATAATCCTATGTATCATGCTCAGAGTAAGCATGTTGATGTATAATATCATTTTGTTCGAAAAATGGTTACAAGTGGATAGATTGAGTTGAATAAGGTAGACACTCAGGAGAATGTTGCAGATGCTTTGACCAAACCTGTGAGCACATATAAGTTTACTTGGTGCAGGGAGGCCATGGGCCTTGTTTCTTGTACTTAGTTGTTTTATGTTTTCCTATGGGTATTTACAATGTATAATGTCAAGTGGGAGAATGTTAGGATTAAGGTGTCATTAACCTTGTAAATCCTTGTAATTATTATTCATAATATTGCTTGTAAGTCACCCATAAGGGATGTAAAAGTTTCACCGATAGTGGTAAAAATTATTTACCTGGGACGGTAATTATGGAGTCACTGCATCAGTAAGTTCCAGAGTTACCAACAGTAGTTATGGAGTAACATTTACTCTTGTTAATTGTAAAAATCAAGAGTTATTGAGGGTAGGCACCACCTTGGAGGAATCTACTATTTTGGGTTTGTATGACATCCATCATAAAGTTGGTAAGATGTTGTAAGAGAATCTATAACAATATGACAGCCTATGACAAGTATTTATGAGTTGTAAGTTGTTATTCTTAGCTCTAGGTGCCCATATTGGAGAGATAGTATTTAGGGGTTGTTATGACAGAATCTATGATGGTTATGACATCATTTTGTATCCCATAAGTGCTTATTCTTGTCCATGGGTCCCCAAGTTTGCATGGTTGACTATTGACAAGTGACATGAGCTTGTAAGAGGTCATTTAATGCTGCATGTTGGAGTTTTCAAGGAGAGAGAAAGTGGATGCATAGTTTGGGGAGTGAAAAACCTCTATAAATACAATACCTTGTATGTGTTATTTATCATATAAGTTTTATACATAGGTTATGTCAGATTTAAGGTTGAAGAGACAGAGGAAGTGCATGTATTGTATTTCAGATTTTTAAGACAATACAACTTGAAGCCTCTTTTCTTGGTTGAGTTTTTTACCCGAAAGGGTTTTCTCCACATTACATATTGTGTTATGTGGTTTATTATTCTATGGTGTTTATTCTTGTGTTGTAATTTCATTTCCGTTTGCAATCTCTAGCTGCTTTAAGATCATAAACATATTGTAATTAGATTTCCATTTGGGTAGTTGTTGTCTTCATTTCTAACACAAATCACTATTGACTACAAAGACCCATAGAAGTGACACCAACCCTACGAGTTATCAGCTACATACAAGGCTATACATTTGATACCACACACATTAAAAAACTTAAATAACAAAGAACCTACATACCGACACCAAATAGAAAGCACCATAAACGGTTTTCTATTCTTCAACTTAAATAAAATAGAAATACCACAAAAACTTACAAGCACCTATTTCACCATCAAGAGACTAGACCAAGGAGATATTAGCCACCTGACATAGGACCTATTGGGATTTAGGCCCATCATGTCTGTAGAGGGGGAAAAGAAGACTAGCTTAATGGATCAAACTAGATCAAACCCTCTTCTACCTCAACATTAGGAGAGAGTGACCGATCCTAGCTTCTACCTAAGAGGGAGAGATTAAGCTACAAGTGTTCTACTCCTTTTTTTTGTATAGAGATGATTCAACCAAACTTGACCGCAATCAAACAAACTAGTTAGGATGTATGAATTAACCCAAAAGACACAAAGATCAGACTACTACAGAGTAACATAAACAGATTAGAGCAATCAGAGAGCAGAGTAGATATCAGGGAATAGTTCAGAACCTAGAAGATTTAGCAGTGATGTCTAGGACAGGGACGCCTGGGCACCCTCGTCCTCCTTCAGGCTCGGGCAGAACTTTTGGGATGACCAAGTCTATAGATGGGTGAGTGCAGGATCATGATGGGCCAAACACTACCCCTAAGTGGCAAGGTAAATGTGAAAAATAGACTTAAGTAACTTCATGTCAAAAATTGAATGAGTTATCTACACAATCTAGAAATAAGGTAGTAATAAAAGTTGTAATAAATTGAATGTAGTTTATGGGCTACTACTTTTTTTAAAAAAAATTTAAAAATAGTTTGGTGAAAATTGGGCATTTCAATGAAGCACTACTAAAATTTTCAGAAAAACGTAAAAAGTAGGTGTCATTCCGGCCAACCTAAGTATGAGGAAAAGATAATATTTTTCCTCCATGATTTGGATTTAAGTAAAGGACACATGAACGGATGTGACGCGTATTTTTTTGAATTTTTTAAATAACTAAATAATTATTTACGAATTTTTTACTGTAACTTTTTAATAATATTAAAAATTGATTTTCCAGCCAACCTAACTTGGTCAAAAATATATGAAACTCAAAAAATTTAAATTTTAATGTATACCCAATAAATTTTAAAATGTAACGCATCTTTTGGATTTAAAAAAGGATTAATATGTTTAAAGTTATGGATGTTTTTCAATATGTATATCTATAAGGAAATCATACATAGCGTATGTAGAAAAATAATAATAATTACCTACTAAAATTATTATGAGACGTATATTACATTTTTAGAATCTTAATAGCTTCCTCTATAAACCCTTTTCATTTGATTAAATTTAGTTACAAAAAAATATGTCATCTTCAAGGATGAAATTATGGAAAATTTCAGGATAACACTAAATGGGTGGATTTCAAGTTTCTTTGGCAAGTTTTAGGACTCCCACTTGCCTACATATGAGGTAATCCTAAGGCATTTTTGGAGGAAATCCATATTTGAGCTAGAAATATTAACATCCTTTCAATCCAAATCTAAATATTAGTCTAAATGTTAGCACTTTTTCATCCAACAAGTTTTTTCTCCATTGCCACTGTTTGGCCCATCATGATCTCACACTCACCCAGATGTCTGCACTTCCTTGCTTCTGGCTATCAGCTCCTGAAACCTGTTCACCTTACCTGCACACACACAAAGAGGGAAAAGGTTGTGATTTTTTAAGGGTTTGCCTCAATCAAACCTTGTGTTGGTGTTCCACCTCCACAACAGTGATTGATAAGATCTAAGAGTGCTTTCCCTAGTAGGGCAGAGGCCAGATCTACAACAATATGATTGATAATGATGATAATAACAACAATATGTCCAACTTTAGATGAAGACTTAACACCAACAAAGGAGAGTAATGAAGAGGGCTTCAAACTTCCTTCAAAGCCTGCAAACAACTTCAATAGCATTCACAAGTAGAAGACAATCCAAACACATGAAGCATAGCATAGCATATGAGAGTAACTTAGCATCAATCTTCTTAGCATTCATCTCAGGTTTAAAATGAGTCACAACACACATTTAAATATGATTTCCCACTTACATTCAGCAACTAAAACTTGATTAGGCCGAAAAATACAAACTATAGGACTATCCTAAGCTAACACCTTGAAATTAGACCAAGGCCCCTAAGTGGGACCAGGGTGCTTGGACACCCTGGGCCCTTGGTCCTAAAACTCTAAAAGATGTCTTTTAATGTGGGCTTAGTTAGGTCCTATATTGATTGAGTTGGGTTTAATTGTCAGGATCGGGATATTCATCGTTATAAGCTCAAAAATGTGTTAAAATAGGTCTCAATTAACAAAGGCAATAAGATAGGTCCACCCTAAGAGCTAAACAAGGTGTAAAATGCTAGTGTACACATTTTACGATGTTACAGTGTCTTCTTTTTTACTTATGTTCCTTCCTTTTGTATGCCTTTGATCCATTTGACCCATTGTTTGTAAACTATTTGAGATGTTTTTAATGGGTCTCTTGTGTGTGTCAAGATATAGTTAATGTGTATTTCTCTATGTTTGGGTGTTCCTTGTCTTTCCCTTGGTTGTGTGTGTATGTCGACTTACCGTTGTTTTGGGGTCATCCATACCCATATGACCATTCATAATGGACTCGAAACTCTACCTATGTCCTTGTTTTATTCACCTCAGTATTTATATGTCGACATGTCGGTGTTGTGCATTATTGTATTCTAAGTCATCGGGGAGTCATTGAGTCCGACGCACTAAGGATGTGTTAACGACACCTAAGGGATTGCTTGTGTTGTGTTAGAATTTTTAGGGTTTCTCTTACCCCCTCTCATAGGATGATGATTGGGTGGAGGCCCAATTCATCGGGGGCCAAAAAATCATCTTCTTGTCAGGGTGCAACGTGAAGTTTGGGCATCCTTTGATGGCCCAAGTATCTCTAAGGCCTGATGCCTTCTATAGTAGCCTATGCATATGTTACTTCTTTTATTTGTTATGTTCTCTTTCCACACATTCAAAGGTGTTACAAAGTCCAACATTTATATGGTGCAATGCTTTATATTTCATCAGGAGTATTCATTTTGTTTTGCTCCCACTCCACAAACCCGATGGTCTTCATGGCAGCAGGTGTATTTGTCAGGATTATTAAGATTGTTAGTGCTTATTTCATATAGCGGATAAGGTGCCAAATCTGATGCAGGTAAGCGAAGTGGTGTATCCTTTGCACAAATTTGGAGTTTCAGGGAGTCTTTCAACCTCAAAACTGGTGCTGACCAAAAGATGGAAGCCCAAAGGTGCATGGTTCGAAAGTGAAATGTGATGATGTGTTAAATTTTTTAGGGATGTGGCTTCTTCCCCAACCCTTGCATTTTGCAAATGATCATCACTTCATCAGGGTCTGATAGTTAATGTTGTTGTATTGACTCCAAGGTCGTGTATTCCTCCCTCTTCAGGCCTGATGATTTATATGTCTCTCTCACTCATTTCTAGTAGTGTGGAAAGTGTTTTGTTGTTGCACCATGGCTTGGTGAATCTTTGTGAGGGTCAAACATCGAGAGAGGATGTATTTGCAACCTTTGTATTCATCCGCTGAGAGTAAACATTCGGTGAGTTGTTAATCCCCGTTGCCGTGGCACTTTGACTTTTAACATCTGTCTTTTCCGTTTCCGTTTCTATCTCTCTCTCATTGGCGTCCTTATTCGCATGCAGTGTGCACCATGTTACCATGTCACATATGCCATACCATACCCTCGTGGCGTGATGGGATGGAGAAAAAATGTGGGACATTTTGCCGCCCAGATTCAAATGTTTTTAAATTTGCCGCCCAATTAATGTTCCGTTTCTATTTCTCTCTCATTGGCATCCTTATTCGCATGTAGTGTGCACCATGTTACCAAGTCACATATGCCATACCATACCCTCGTGGCATGATGGGATGGAGAAAAAATGTGGGACATTTTGCCGCCCAGATTCAAATGTTTTTAAATTTGCCACCCAATCAATTATTAAATCAGAGAGAGGTTGCAGAAGAATGGGAGGTGAAGTTCTGGCCCCACAGAATTCCCTATCAAGAATTGAGAAACGCCACACATGGCTTCAGCGACGAAATATTATTAGGTAGCGGAGGTTTTGGGAAGGTTTACGAGGATTTCTGCCTAGCACAGGACTTGAAGTTGCCATGAAATGTTTGACCAGTGATCTCCACCAAGGAATGAAGGATTTTGTTGCCAAGATTTCGAGCCTAGGGGCGTCTACAACACAGAAATCTGGTTGGGCTTCAAGGATGGTGTCGGAACAAGAATCAACTCTTTGTTGCTTATGATTACATGCCAAACTGGAGCCTGGATCGATTCATATTCGGCAACCCAAAGACAGTTCTTGGATGGTCGCAGATGTATAGCATTCTCAAGGGAGTGGCTGCTAGCTTGTTGTGTGCCCACCAATATTGGGAATGGATAGTTGTGCACAAAAACTTATCTTCAAATATCCTTCTTGACTCACAATTTTATGCAAAGTTGGGAGATTTTGAGCTTGCCCGTTTGCATGACCACACTCGGAAGCCCCAAATGAGTTGTGTGGCAGGGACCTCAGGTTACAATGTAAGCTATAGATTGGACTGTACAACAGTTATTATAACTCTTTAAGCAATTTCAAAGATTAATGCTGCTAACACGGTCAAAATAAATAGCTATTATGTTCATTAAACATGTTGCAGACAGGTTGGATATGATAGGTCTAAATATTTATAGCTTGGTTATTTATATTTATGTTTATTGATCATTTCATATTATTTTTTAAGTGTGATGACTAGTTTTCAAGAATTGATAATTTAAGAGATTTTTGATTATTTTATAAGAAAAAAAAAACTTTGAAAGTGTTTTAATTTATTAATATTGATGATGATTTCCAATAATAAATATTGATCTTGAGAAGGCTTAATTTATAATTTTATTTTTAAAACATATATTTTTCCACATTAATATCATGAAGGTGATAGTTTAGTCTTATTAGTTTTTTGTGTTTTTCATTTTTAGGTGGAAATTTCAAATTCAAGTTTAATTTAATTAAAATTACTTCTTTAATTCATCATTTAGAAATGATATTATAGATCGTTTAGATTTTTTATGTGATTTTCTCTCTAATCTGCAACTAAACTTGACACAATGACAAATTGACTTCCAACTCTTTTATAATGTTATCTATAAATTTAATGTTCATCAGCTAGAGATAATATGGTGTAATTGAATCATCACTTTTTTCAAGGTATAGGATTACAAGACATGGAAAAATCTACATTTTCCAATAGAGTAATCATGTACATGTAGAATATGCTTAAATCAAACTTACTCAAACCTCCATGCAAAAATATGTGAGTGGTAATTGTAAATTAGGCTAGAATATCCGTGAATAAGTCTATAAATAAAGCATTCATAGAAGACAAATATTTATAGCTCTATTGTTAAATAGTGCACATTTATATTTTTTTTGCAAATCCATTATGTGTAGTACTGGGTGGACAAGGTTATGAATATTTGTGTCTTAGCATTTTGGTGACATTGTTAGATGTTGTCACTAGTTTTTAAATTGCATTATTCTTAAACATTAAAAGAAATCATAAAGTTGTATTTCTTGTGCTATACACATTATTTGAATTCATAGAACTGTATTTTTTATGGCATACACATTGCTAAATGTATCATCACTTCTTGAATGTATTTGAAAGTTTAATGCTTCTTTATTATCACAATCCACTATTATACAATTAGAATGTGTTATGTTGTGGTATTTATCTCATTACATTTATTAATCTACATAGTCATTAAAAATTTAGTTTCTATCTTCAACCTTCAAAACCAAGCACAAAAATCCTACAAATTTATATTTAGATTTAATGTTCTAATTTGCATAAAAGTGGTAAATAAAGGGTTTTGGATATGGGGAAATATCTATGTAGGGCTTTGTCATGGGAACCTTATCTAGATTTCTAGAAAATAATTGTACAAACTACACCAAATTGGTTAGAAATTTGTGACATGGCCCCTTATAAATGTGATGTCTTCTTTCCAAATGTGGGATAATAAACTCTGGATACTATGTCTTTGATACTATGGGTGAAAGGGATGTGTTTTAGTGTTTAGTGTTTCAGAGAATGCAATTATTATAGGATATGGACTACTTGGATATGGGGATAATGCATTAAATATGTTTAATGAAATACAAAACTAAATAATTGATATTGACTATTTGAAAATTCAACGGTTTGAAAATCATGCCAAAAAACTATGACATAAAAGCATCTTATTCTAACATCAAATTGAAGATAAACTTCAAAGAAACAAGAAATTAACAAATGTCTTTTGGTAGAAAAAATCTTGATTTTTATATATATTGGACATGATATGAGAATAATTATGTTAATTTATAAAAAAGACTTTGAAATACTATTGACTTGAACCAAATTTTACCTTTAAAGAAAACATCTAAAGGGATTTTTAAAGTATTATTAGAAGCAATTGCAACAACTATAGTATTCAATCTTCTTGAATGCCAAATCTTAGCTCCAATGTTCGATTTCCAATTTGACATTCTTAAGACACTTAGCTAAATGAACTAGTACCTCGATTTCCCATAAGAATATATAACATAATAACACAACCATTATTTAAATATTTACCATCTATCTCCACAAACTTATTTTCCTTTCCTGTTGTTGGTGTTCCCAATTGATTATCTTATTATCCCTATAAGGTAGCTATCCTTAATGCTTAGGACTCTTAGGTCAGTAGCTAATGAACATGAGACAATTGTTTGTTCTCCTCTAGACACTTTAGGCTCTGCTAGACCTAGGCCCAAGTATTCCCTTGTGACAATATCTAAAATATTACTCCTTAGTACAATGAGATACTGATTAAGTATATTGTTCTCACTTATGTATTGAGGTCTAAAAGATCCTATTTCAGATTAACTAAGTCCTCAATATGCATCTATTTCAGAACTCTGAGAACATGGAACAACTTGAACACATTATACAAAATAAAAGGAAAAAGGTTTCATCTTTTTTATTTTTATGTTTTTATGTGCTTGGACTTGAAAGATATCCTCAGATCAATGCCTATTCAGGGTAACAGAGTCAAAACTCTACATGCAAGTGTTCCTTTCATGAGAACAAAACTTCATACTCAAAGGGTCAATAAAAATCACTAGTGCCTTACAGTAATGAGTTCAAGAAAGAGTATCACCTATAATTCTTCTTCACTAATCCCTTAATACAACACACTTCCCCTTATATCTTATCTAAAGCAGTTAAATCCATTCCTTGAACAGATGCAACAAATCAGATATACAATATAGCAAATGTATACTGATGAGATCAAAAACCCTTAGCAACTTCACTCAAAAGAATAACATTCATATCCAAGGAGACAATCGTAAAAAACACACACATATAGTGTTTCTCATATAATTCAATCTAAATAGAAAATTGCCATGTAAAAACAAGTAATTTCACATGCAAAAATATATGACCTGCAACCCAGAAGTACTCCTTTCTTATTGGAATCAATCAAAATCACAAGGATTTATAATATGTTTCAGAGAGTTACAATCTCCTTGCTGATGCTATTCCTAGATGTAGAGCATAGTATGAATTTCCCCTTATATTGGAGAGATATGAAAGTATGTCGGCTAAGCTCCTAAAATGACTATTTTTAGAAAATTTAACATTAAAATACAAAAATATTTGCAGCTTGTACTCATTATAACATTTCGTATTACAATTCAATTACAATCAAATGTGAGCCGACACAATCCTCCAATGATGATGCTTGATCCATTTGCATAGGCCAAAAATGTAGTACCACTTGAGAACTGCCAAAATAGGTCATCCTTGGAAATTGATGACCAATTGAAAGCTAACTCAAGCATCAATCAACTTCATACTTCTCCTCCCAAGCTCCAAACTTTGTATCCTCCATCCATTGGAATTCTAAAACTTTTATCACTTTAGATCATTATGACCAGCATATTGGGCATCCAAAATTGCTTTTGACTCCTTACCAATGCTAACACAAATCTTCTCCAATGAAATAATCTCATCTAATACCGAATTTAGAGAACGTGTTTGTAACTCACCATCAACACATACCAAAGGTATCAACTTGGACCCCACAGCATTGAATTCTGCTTTCCAATGAGCCAATGTTTTGGCATGACCCTGATGATCTTTGAAATTGGGCAATACCTTCATCTTCATCTGATCAATCGATGTTACCTTCTCCTTAAGCTGCTTTTCTAATTTGATCATGTAGGAGGCAACATCATGCAAAATTTCCATGATTTTTTATACACCTTGTAGTCTAGGGGCTTATTCGGATCAAACCTGGTTGTCTTGACCATTTGTGTTATTGTGGCATTCCTTGGCATCCACTTATTCATGATTTCCGCAAACTGGATGAATTTTTCTCATGCTTGACCAAAGCTCGATTTAGATATGCAATTACTTTGTATGCATCATCTACTTTTCCATTTATCTTAGTTAATTGATGGTTAACTATGTTTGACACAACTTTGCTATATGCTTGCATCCTATCTCCTTTCAAGGTCTCAACTGATCCTTTTAATTATGTAATCTCAACAAGTAGAGCATTTCTATCAGATGGAAAAGCTTCACCTAATGGGCTTGAAAAGATAGGTACAATGGTGCTAGAAGATGCTAACTCCTTATCCTCCAGAGCTCTCAACTTCACCAAATCATATGCATATCTATTCTGCAACTCATTGTAGTCCTTTTGCAATTTCAAATTTGTAGCCTGAATGAACATTGCAGTGTCAACCATCAAGGTTGTTGCATCTAGTGCTGAAGTATCAGTAACTCTTTTCACAATCAAATTACCCCTCCATTCTAAACTAGTTTGTCTTCTCTTGCCCTTAGGCATATGACTCTACAACTAAGGACTACCTTAAACTCAGAAATCAAGGGTCCTAGGAGTCCCAAAGAATTTACATCCTTCCACTTCCACTCATTTCCACCATTGCAGTTCCTTTCTTGCATGAAATCCCTGACTCTGACTCCCCATCTTTGGGTTGTGACTCTTTTGACCTCCTCTAATTCTTGTCTTTTGTTTAAGCATAGGTAACCACCCCATGAGTCATCCCAAAAAGTGTAGATCTTCCATCCTTAACATCCCAAGTTAGATAATCTGTTATGAGTTGTCTATAGTTACTCATGAAGTTTCAAATCCTTGAAACATGTGGAATGTGATATGAAGTTAGGACACTCAGCCTATCCTCATCCAAATACTTTCTTTGCAATATTTTGACCCAGGTTTCAAATTTGGATTGAAATACATCCTCCAAATCAGTTTTGCTCCGAGGGCAATTTTTTGCTTCAACAAGTTCTTCATCCCACTCCCCCTACTTGCTTAGATTTGCACATCTTTTCCCACACTATGAGAGGTATTTTATTTTGTTCAGAGTTACCTTGCCAGTAAAAGTTCTTCACTCTTGTTGATCTTTTGACTAGCACCCACTGCCAAAGGAAGATAAGACATTAAATAAATTGGGATGGCAACCACCACATCTTTGAGCATGACTACTCTTCCCACTCTAGACAGCCATCGCCCCTTCTAGGAGGCTAGCCTGTTGCCTATCTTCAGATCAAGGGGATCCCACAACTTGCCTAATCTCTGTCCCATAGCCAAAGGCATACCAAGATATTTGCAAGGGAGACAACCTCTATTGAAGTTGAAGACATTCATAATTTGTTGTTCAAGTCCGAGGTTGACAAAAAAGAAGAAAATTTCTGACTTGTCATTATTGACAAACTAACCAAAAGCATTTCCATATAAGTTGAACAAATACAATAAATTATTAATCAAATAAGGTCATCATAAATTTTAAAGACATCTTAAAAATCATAAACTAAACATTTGTAGGTTGAAAACACATTGCATTTTTCAACTTGTAATTTTCTTTACCAACATTCATTTACATAATATGCATTTTTTCAATGTATGAATCCCAAATTTTCAAATAAAACAAATTCTGAAGCAAATAAATTCATAAATTTAAAAAATATCTTACAAAGCATGAGCTAAATATGTATAGGTTGAAGTACATATTGTGTTTTCAAGCAACGATTTTCTTCAACATTCTATTACAAAATATTGGGAAGATAAATATATTTTAGTGTATTGATATATAAACAATGGGAATATAAATCCATTTTTTAAATTAAACTATCACTAACACTTATAATAGAATTTGTATATTAGAAAAATGAATATTGTGTAATAAAATGTTGTTGAAGAAAATTATAGGTTGAAATATATTATTTCAACTTCCACATGCACCCATTTCTTACAAATGTTAATGACACTTTAAATTGCAAATTAATTACTATCTTGTTATAAATAACTCATTTTTAATCATTCCAAAATTTAATATGCAAATTAATTTAGAAATTATTGATGAAAAAAAGAGTAGGATGAAAATTTTAGACCTTCTTAAGTTTTTGTATTTTTCTCTATCTCAAAAGTTAAGATTTGTGCATTTCAACCTACATATGCACCCATTTCTTACAAGCCTCTATGATAGTTTAAGTTGCAAATTAATTGCATTCCCTTCTATAAACAATTGTTAGTGACACTTTAAATTCCAAACTACTTTCATTCCCTACCATAAATAACTCATTTTTGAAATAATTCAAAATTCACTTAGTTGATTTGTATTTCACTCTAAAAACAAAGATTGTGTATTTGAATGTTTTTTAAAGAAAATTATAGGTTCTACATATGCACACATTTCTTACAAGTCTCTATGATAGTTTAAATTGCAAATTAATTGCATTTCCCTTCTGTAAACAATTGTTAGTGATACTTTAAATTCCAAATTATTTTCATTCCCTACCATAAATAACTCACTCATTTTTGAAATAATTCAAAATTCACTTAGTTGATTTGTATTTCACTCTAAAAACAAAGATTGTGTATTTGAATGTTTTTTTGAAGAAAATTACAGGTTCAAATACTTTATTCATAGGCAAAATGAATATTGTCAAAAATGCACAAAGTAACACATCCAAACTATATGTTACTTTTTATGTATTGAATGATTTGTTTTATTTATATTTATCATAAGAATGTTAAAATAATTATTTGGCAAACACATTTCCATATAATAATTATAGGTTAAATATTTTGTTTAGATTGAAAATCTAAAATTTACACTAATTTATTAAACATTTTCTTTGGGTTAAATATTAAAGCATTTATTTATTTAAATATATAATAAAATGAATACACTATTATCATAATAATTATAATGCATAATTTAATATTAAATTTATATATATTACAGTCATCAAAATTTTAAAATATATATAAATACTATATAAGATTTACTGTAAAAACAAAATAAAACAATTACCAAAATAATGAAAGCGCTTTTCAAAAGAAAGATTTAAAGTTACCATATTAAAAAAAATAGTATGTGTCCATATAGTGAATAAAATAGTTTTAAAGTAAAACAAAATAACTTTTATGTAAATAAAATATCTTTTTTCATTTATTTAGTTATCTATTTATGTATTTTTACTAGTTTAAATATATATTAATATTAAATATTTATATAGAAAAATAGTTATATACTTAATAAGTTAAATAAAGTAATTAGAAAAGTTATGTATTATAGGAAATAAACATAAGATATAAAACTATTGAAATAATTTATTTCCAGTTAAAATATGGATTAGGTAATTTATTAAAATTATAAACAATTTTTTTTGGCACTATTGATATAGTGATGCACTTAAAATATGGAGTAAATAATTTATTAAAATTGTTCAATTATAAAACTTTGACCTTATTGATATAGTTATGTATTTAAAATATGAAGTAAATAATTTGTTGAAACTGCAGATAAATTAGTATACATATCTTGTTTCATATTTATACTAATTTATATTTAGATTATTAATCTTCTATTTTATTTATGCATATGCAATAATAAAGTGAGAGTGAGTCATTATAATTTATAGAAAACATAAGCACATATTATAGAAGATTGTATTATTGTATAGATAACTAATCACATGGCAAGATAAACTATAGCCTAAAATTAAATTAGGTTACCTGACAAAGCTTTATCTTCAACAATAAGAATGGAGCAACACTATTATGTCTAATAAATCTTTCTTCCATCACATATTTTAACACCACACAAATATTCAAAATAAACTATTAAAGACCATTTTCATTTCAAAATCATGCTAAGTACACAACATCCTAGCATTAGAAATGGCTCAAAATTTTTACTATATTTGGTATTTGATTGGATAAGATATTTACAAATTGAAAACTCTAAATAGTTTTAAAAAACCTTCTAATTTTTTTTTTCCCAAAAAGTGGTAAAAAACCACTAAAATATATTAATTAAAAAGAAAATACAAAATGCCAGATTCAGGGAGGCATACCGGCAGGAAAAAATTGGCAAAGAAAACCTCCGGTTATAGCCTATTTGTGAAAAAAAATACAAAAATCAACTCAAAAAAAGAGTCGATCCAATAGCAACATCTGTAACTTAATTCAGAACGGAGTTCATACAATAAAACAGTAGTATATACAAAGCAGCTGGCGGAGTCGACCAATAATCAAGACAAAAAACTATGAACTGAAAACCAAAACATAAAAGAACTCCCAATTAGTCTGCAATCTCAATGATCTGTAAAGCACGACCCACTTCAGGACCGTCCACTTCTGCTTGCTGAGGAGGAGGAGGAGGCGGTGGGGGAGGGATGTAATTCAGTAAGTAATGCAACGTGTTAAAAACTTTTGTAGCCTTAGCTGCCACTTGATTCCCCAGTTCCCTCCTATGACAATGGATAGAATTTTGGAAGGAAATCACACAATTGTTTTGAAGCCCATGCATAAAAGCATTGAAGAGGCAGTGTAGTGCAGGCGTTCGGAACAGTAACCTGCAATCAAATAAACCTCCCACAAGAGTAGATCCTTCATGCAAGTCATAATCTTCTAAAGCAGCATTAAAAGAGTCAATAGAGAAATGCACATTCTGTATAAACGTAATACCCAAAGCCCTTACCCTTTCGCCATTTTGCAAGAGATCCATCGCATTAGAAAGAAAATGCGATGCAGCTTGAGAAGGATAAATAGCCACTAGAGAATGAAAAAAATGTGAATCACAAACCTGAGCAATCGCTCTTCCAACAGAGGCCTCATAAACCTTAAAGACTTCTTGCAAAGAGTTTGGATTAGAGAGACCAAGGAGGGGCCGTTCCCAATTCCTGATAGGCCAAGAAATTTTGGAATTCTGCTGAACAGAGCCCATGCTAAACTGCAGAAGCTTGGAGATTACCAAATGCAACAAGTAAAAGAAACTTGTGGAACCGACACAGAGCATAACATCAAGATAAATGAGTAAATAACAATCTTAGCACAAAAATTAAAGAAAAAAATGGGATTGCCAGCTCCCTTGTGCAAACTCTGCCATCCTGCACTTGAAACAGATATCAAAGTACATCACACCCAATGAGAGGATAAGTGAAAGTAAATAAATAACGTCAGCTAAAACGCACGGAAGACCGATAGAGTAAGGATAAAAAAGTGATGAAAATCTAATAAATTCTGCCAAAATTACACAAACTATATCTTTTTATCCTTCTCCAAAATCTCGCTAACTCTAGGAATCCTAAGAAAAGATTCAGAATCTCATTCAAGAACATCATCATTAGTACTAAATGCAAAGTTAGCCAAAAAATCTGCTAATACATTACCTTCACGATAAGTATGCATTATTTGGAAAGAATGAAAATGTTTCAATAAATCCCTTCCAAACTTTAAAATGTAACCGATTTTCCAACTTGGAGAGGAGTTATTGGAAAAAGCTCTAACAATATTTAGGGAGTCACCTTCCACGATAAGGCTTGTGAATCCACATTTAAATGCTAAATTCAAACCAGCTATTTAAGCCAAAGCCTCAACCTCATTATTTGTTATTGTGCCCAACTTGATTGACAGAGCTCTGAGAACTACTCCATGATGATTTCTAATAACACAACCTGCACTTGAATTTCCTGGATTACCTCTACTCGCACCATCGAAATTAAGCTTTACAAAAGATTCAGGCGGAGGGATCCATTTGACAGAGGATCGATCAATCTTAACATCAGTCATAAAGCAGTTAGAATTAGGTAGCATTAACTGTTTCCAATTTTTTAATGTCATATCATCCCAATTTTTGAAGATTGGAGAGCCCTCCTTCTTTGAGAGAAAGGAGGCTAAAACCCCTTCTGTAATTGATTTTTCAACTTTGCCCAAAACTACATGGAGAGGATTACTTATTTTTTTAAACAATCTATTATTTCTTTCTAATTTTTATTATAAAAAAAATTGAAAAAAAACTAAAACATTAAAGTAAACTCTTAATGTTTATATTTTTTTAAAAGTCCATATTAAAAACAATAACTTTGCTCCACTAATGAAATATTTTAAAATATAAAATATTTTATTACTACTATGAAACTATTGTTTTGGATTATTAGTACACTAAAACTATTGTTTTTAATCCAAAACAATAGTGCAGCAAAACTATTTTTAAAAGAAATAAATTGAAGCCTCCAGAATGTACTTCAAATCATTTAAACTTCCTGACGGAATAAATTTAAAATCATTTAATCTTCGTGGTAGACCGCAGGTAGCATCCATTAAATATAGCGGTACTTTTTCTCCATCACATCACGTGACCCATGTCTGATCCTGATATGGCATGCGTGGGATGGTAAAATGGTGGCATGCAAATAAGGAATGCCAATGGAGGGAAACGGAAAAGGCACAAATGGAAAAAGTGTTTGACTGTAGTGTGGGCTCCACGTTCAATGTCAGTGGGGACTAACAACTCACCGGCTGTTTAAGCCTTTTCGTATTCATCGATGGTTTAGTGGTAATAATACTTTTTCTGTTACGTGAAATATTCATCACGCTGATTCTTTTAAAATGGAGACATAAATGTTTGGCACCAGTATACAACATTTCAGAGGGAAATAAATATGTCTATGGACCTAATCCATCGAATCAATACCTCAGTACATTAGTAATCTGTAAGACAATATATGGATCGATGGATCTATGATGCTATGGTATAAAATTGAAATTAAATGATATTTAATATATCATTTGGGCACAAATAGAGGCCATGCCATTTCTACTCACCTCACCAACTCACATTGATTGTAGGAAGGTTCTCCCAACTACCCTGATACTTCCTGGGCCTGCTCAACATCTGAGGATTCCATAGTGATGGGAGTGCATCTCCATCATTCATAGCCATATTGCTACAGTGTCACGGATTAGGCTAGGCGCCCAATTTGGAGATGATGGATTTTGGGATTCATTTTATAAAAAAGGGAAGAAAAAGAGGTAGAAGACACAAGAGAACATGGGAAGAAGCCAAAGACTTATTGAAGAAAGAAAAAGGATCACTTCTAGTCAAGATACAAAGAGGCAGAGGCAATTACATGGCATTGAAGAATGTAATGTATGTGTTATCATTTATTATTTCTCCATGGATGTATGGGCAGATTCACGGAAATTACTAGTTAGTTAGATATTTCCTCTCTTCACATTTTCTATTGTGAGTGTAAATGCTATTTGGTGAATGGGACAACATTCTAAACCTGTTAAAACTATTTGTAATGGATCATTTTGTATTTATACATGGATTTATGCAGCTCATTGATGGATTATTAAATATTTAAAAATGATAATATTGTATTTGATGCATTTGAATGCTTATGATCATTTCGTTGTTGGTTAATTTATCCTGCATCCCTCTCTCTGTCAGTTGTGACTTTGTAACCATAGGATTGGCACTGCTCTCTCTCTCTCTCTCAAAAGAATAAATCTTATAAACCAATGTTTTAACCTATTTCAAAATTAGTGTGACTCATGGTTTCACAACGAAACAGGGTATAGATTTATGTAAATTGTTCTTATTCATTTACCTTGTGGTCCATGTGATTTGCTTGCACCTTACACTCATTACATAGGTGTTAGAATCAACTATATTGAGGTATCTAGGTGGCTAATTGTTCTTGACTCAGTGACAATATTTGGAGTTGTAATGTCCCCTTTTTGGCTGATGTTGTTTGCGGATGGTTTAGCCTATTCCTGACCCTCGTAGGCTAATGCACATGGTTAGGGGGTCTTCTTGAGGCAGTCACCTGGTCGATGGTTGGTTTCCTGGATTCAATTGGATGGGAAAAATAAGGGAGATAATAATTAAATTAATTATTTGTAAGGCTATTAAATAAATAAATATTATAAAGTGACCTTATATTTAATTAATTTAATAAAGTGACTTAAATAAATATTATTACATAAAGTCACTAAAGTAAAATAATATTATTTTTCTAGAAGCTTCTTGAAGTGGGATTGAAAAAGTATAAAGGAAGGGGCAAGGCAAGCTTCCAGGCATCCGATTATTGACATTTACATTTGATGAGTTTTGTGGAGCCAAGGGTTTCTGCATATTTGGTCTTTGGGAACGGAAACTCCCATAGATTAGCATAACTGAGGTGGTGAAATATCCTTCGAAGGGTTGCAAATTGGAAGGGATACTTCAGTCCTTTCATTTGTGCTTAAATCTGCAGTATTAACCAGGGGTTTGGAGGCATCAATTTACATTTTAGAAGTTTTCTATTGGCTGCTACAGTGTTTGCTACAGTACGCTACAGTGTTTTTGCTACAATACGCTACAGTGTTTGCTACATTAGCGCTACAGTGTTTTGCTACAGTGCGCGCTACAGTACCATGAATAGTAAAACTACAATCTCGGCGTGAATAGGGCAGCTGGAAGAAGGTTTCAAATTGGGTTTGGACGGAACTCCTTTCCTTGGATATTGGTTTATTCTTCGTCAGCATCATTGGGCGTCACTATTATCAGGTTCTTCTTACAACTATTAGTAGTTTGCATTGTCATCTTAGGCATTTAATTTTGCTGCTGTAAGTGATAACTCATAATCAGATTTGGCATTGCTGTAGTCATCATTGTAAGCCAATTAGTCTTGGCAAATTCATAGCAACATTGTACTTGGGAATGAATTCAATAAAGGAGATGTATGTTGCATACCATTTGTCTGACAAAATGTCCATCTAATAGCATACATGATCAGCATAATAGTATGCATGCCAATTATTTGACAAAATGTCAATTGGCTGTAGGAGTTGATTTACACTTGCATTAGTCATCTATTGCATTTGGAAAATGCTAAGACACTTGCATTTCATGCTATACTTGTAGTTTAGTCATTTAGCATTTATTTCAAGGCTTTTGCATCATCTTATCTTCCAATTTCATCAAGCAAAACAAACTAAAACTCAAAAACAGCAAGAACATACTTTGCATACAAAGTGTTTGACGATATTCCTTGAGCCTCTAATCAGCATTTTGAGGTCAGAACTAGCAAGGGATATTACAGTGGATCAGAGCTTTTGTCCTGCCATCCTGTTGGGTAGATTGGACATTGAATCAGCTAGTTAATCATGGTTACTTCAAGTACTCAGAAACAGTGGGACAGGAATATGGAGAAGCTTAAACAAAGTTTGAATAAGTTGGATGAAAATCAGAAGAGGATGAATGAATTGTTTTCACACCCTGCAAACATAGACAAAGCAACTCGGTTTATGGCATCCATTTTTAAGGGGTGTACATCACAAAACAAAAAGGAGGAACAAAAGGTCTCTACAGGTGAAGTATCTAGAAACCTCTACAATGAATTTTTAGCAGTTAGTGACCAGCATTTAGCTGATCCTATGGAGAACAAAATGGACAAAGGTGATGAGCAAGAGATGCCTTCTTTTGGGTTACAGGTTCCATCTTCTCTTCAGGAGGATAGCAATGGTATGGATTCTTTTAATGATTCCTTTGGGGCTGATGTTAAATGCACTCACGAAAATTCAGCGAGAAAAGTAACAGGTGAAGTGTGGACCAGTAGTATTGAGCTCGGGTCTATTTCAGTTGATCTTCACCCAGTTGATGTTATAGAAGGTAGAAAGGAAGAAACAATGGATCCTACAGGACAGGGTTGCATGAGTCTCCTAGTTGGTGACATGGAGGTTATGATTGGGGACTCTTTCAATAGTCCTAAGAGTGATCTTACCTCTCTGCATGAGGTTAGCGATTCATCATCCATTGAGTCTATTTTTTGGAGGGATGATGAGGAGTTTGGGTTGGGAACTACTGCTGCTCTAGTTCCAAACCAGCATGAGGACACTTCAGAAGAATATTTTGATGAGAGTCAATCTCTCCATTGGCAGCCCACAACTTCAACTAATGAATTTTCCTTGGTCCCTAAGTCTGATTTGGAGAACCAACTAAAGGTTGGTGAAGATAAGATTGTTACAGCGCTGTCCCATTTTGATCATTCCCACAAGATGGTGGAAATTTATCTATGGAAGGTCCAACTAGAGGGGAGACATAGAGGTGTTGAAGAGGCTTCATCAATCTCTGATTTGCAAGTGTTTAAGGTAGCCATGGAGATTATGAAAAATAACTATTTAACTCTTCTTTCCAATAGAGATCACCTACTTGAATTGGGTGTCATATATTCAGATGCATTGAAGAGGAAAGAGGAAGAGGTTGATCAACTCACCACAGAGCTAGTGAAGACTAGAAAATCTTTGGAAGACTCTCAAATGGCTCTCCTTATGGCAGAAAATCAGATTGAGGAGTTGAATGTGGAGTTGAGTTTGGCTCATGCTTCACCAAAGAAATCAGAAAATCATTCTTCTATTACAGCCTCTTTGGATGGGCAAGAATCTTGTGTTGTGCATGTGATTGAGGGACAAGGAAATGAGGGAAAAGAAGAGCAAGTGATGGGTGAAGACAAACCAGTTACATTAGAGCAGCTACATGAAGATAAGGTTTCTTGTGATGCTTCATTAGGTGAGTCTAGCATTGCTTCATCCTATCGTGGTAAAGAATTAGATGGTGCTTCCATGAATGTTATTCGTACATATGAAAGTCCATTGAAGGTCCAAGATATTAAGGTGGATGTGAAAGTTGATCCTTTGCTTAGTGGAGTAGCCACTAGTGTTTTGAATACACATGATGAAGAAGACATTTTACAATGGCATGATGTCATCACTGATTTGTTTGAGGACAGCAGCATTATGTCCCATCATTCTTGTGAGATAGGAGCTTGTGATCATGAGAAAGCCAATGATGTGATATCACCCATTGATGGCAGCCCTACACCATTTGGTAGACATGAAGATATCAAGGATAAGAGGACTGATTTTGAATATTTTGGCATCGAAGAGGTAAAGAAGTCCAAAAAGATTAACGAAGAATGGTTGCAAAAAGCCAAAGAGGCTAGATTAGTCGCTGCCAATGTAAGACAACATCTTCAAAAAGTGAAAGAAAAGATCAATCTCATCAACATAGCAAGACAAGAAAGGATAGATAACATTAGAAGACTCTTTATTCAAATGAAGGATGAATCTGAAAATGCACATTATTCTAATGATGATGATGAGGTTGATAAGTTTGGTCAATTGAAGGACTTGGTAAAGATTCCCAACATGAGGAAACAAAAACAGATTGAGGTTTCTTCATGTGAGGCGGAAGTCATTCATAACTTGGAGACTCAGTTGACAGTGAAGGAGGATGAGATTATTGCAGCATTATCTCATCATGACAGGATGCACAAACTAATTGAGGATCATCTTTGGGTAGTTCAGTTAGAGAGAAGACAAAAGGGGATTGGAGCAGAGTCTTCTCATGATGACTTGCAGGGACAGCAGTTAGTTATCCATCGTGCTATTATGTATCTGACAAGGTTTGCTACTTCTATGTCACAGATATTTCACACGGATACATGGTTACAGAATGATTATGGGGACAGTAGGTATGATGGCTTGGTTAGTCACAACGTCCATAGGAATTGGGCAAAGGATAGGGGTTGTGCTTTCATGCTTGCTAGGCAGTTGTATGGTGCACTTGTGAGGGAAGAGGCACAGATATCCACTTCCGTTGATGCTGAGAGGGATCAACCCTCCACATTTGCATTGATTAGTGCAACTGGCTTTATGAGTTGGTGTCAGGAGCATTCTTCTTCTAGCTTTGGCAGTTGGAGTATTGTGGGGACACCAACATTTGCAGATGAGTTAGGAGATACTCATCTTTTCCGACAGTTGTTTGGGTCGATAACCCACAAGTCTCAATATCAGGGAGTAGCCTATTGGCATATTAGTGATCCAGTTGTAGATAGTATGGTGCAGCAAGTGCCACTAGTTGTCATTAGTAGTGGATTGCTGATTCTATTTTGGGATCCTGGTGGTGACGTGTTTGATTCATCACTCTATTGTGGTCCTGATGACGTGTTCTACCACTCTTGGTGCTATGTCAGTGGTTTATGTAGAATGGTACAGTGGAAGTCAACAGGTGCGCTTTGTGATGGACTTCCAGTTTGGCACTGGGACCCAGGGATTGACATCAGAAGTGATATGTGTATTTCAATTGTAGAATTGCACAGTTTGCTAAGTTTTGGCAGGTTCTATGGCTGCAGTTGTTTTCAGCGAGATTCTGATGCAGTTCCTTACAGATTCATTTGGGATCCGGGCATTAGTTGTGGGATACTCTCTAGTATGTTGAGGAATCCTTTATGTGCATCAGGGTTCACTGTTGAGTTTTGCAGCATGTATATGAGGGTGATTACTTACAGTTGCACTTTTGATCTTTATGTACATGATCTGTTTCAGACGCATAGCTCAGTTGCGTATATGCTAGATAGTGTGTATGACAGCTTAGCTTGTGCAGTTATGGGAAGCAAACATTGTCGGTATTCAGAGTTGCTTCGACTTAATGCTTATGCTCTTGCAACATCTGGCATTGGGGTTGATTTGATTCAGTAGGTTCAGTTAGTTGTGCTAGTGCTGGTGTTACAGGAGCTCTTTGGTGACAGCAGGGACATTACACAGATCCTCCCTTGGGATCTAGGTGGGGAGAATTGTCTTTGTAGCCAAGATTGCTTGGGGACAAGCAATTTCAAGGAGGGCAGACTGTAATGTCCCCTTTTTGGCTGATGTTGTTTGCGGATGGTTTAGCCTATTCCTGACCCTCGTAGGCTAATGCACATGGTTAGGGGGTCTTCTTGAGGCAGTCACCTGGTCGATGGTTGGTTTCCTGGATTCAGTTGGATGGGAAAAATAAGGGAGATAATAATTAAATTAATTATTTGTAAGGTTATTAAATAAATAAATATTATAAAGTGACCTTATATTTAATTAATTTAATAAAGTGACTTAAATAAATATTATTACATAAAGTCACTAAAATAAAATAATATTATTTTTCTAGAAGCTTCTTGAAGTGGGATTGAAAAAGTATAAAGGAAGGGGCAAGGCAAGCTTCCAGGCATCCGATTATTGACATTTGCATTTGATGAGTTTTGTGGAGCTAAGGGTTTCTGCATATTTGGTCTTTGGGAACGGAAACTCCCATAGATTAGCATAACTGAGGTGGTGAAATATCCTTCGAAGGGTTGCAAATTGGAAGGGATACTTCAGTCCTTTCATTTGTGCTTAAATCTGCAGTATTAACCAGGGGTTTGGAGGCATCAATTTACATTTTAGAAGTTTTCTATTGGCTGCTACAGTGTTTGCTACAGTACGCTACAGTGTTTTTGCTACAATATGCTACAGTGATCGCTACAGTGTTTGCTACATTAGCGCTACAGTGTTTTGCTACAGTATGCTACAGTGCGCGCTACAGTACCATGAATAGTAAAACTACAATCTCGGCGTGAATAGGGCAGCTGGAAGAAGGTTTCAAATTGGGTTTGGACGGAACTCCTTTCCTTGGATATTGGTTTATTCTCCGTCAGCATCATTGGGCGTCACTATTATCAGGTTCTTCTTACAACTATTAGTAGTTTGCATTGTCATCTTAGGCATTTAATTTTGCTGCTGTAAGTGATAACTCAGAATCAGATTTGGCATTGCTGTAGTCATCATTGTAAGCCAATTAGTCTTGGCAAATTCATAGCAACATTGTACTTGGGAATGAATTCAATAAAGGAGATGTATGTTGCATACCATTTGTCTGACAAAATGTCCATCTAATAGCATACATGATCAGCATAATAGTATGCATGCCAATTGTTTGACAAAATGTCAATTGGCTGTAGGAGTTGATTTACACTTGCATTAGTCATCTATTGCATTTGGAAAATGCTAAGACACTTGCATTTCATGCTATACTTGTAGTTTAGTCATTTAGCATTTATTTCAAGGCTTTTGCATCATCTTATCTTCCAATTTCATCAAGCAAAACAAACTGAAACTCAAAAACAACAAGAACATACTTTGCATACAAAGTGTTTGACGATATTCCTTGAGCCTCTAATCAGCATTTTGAGGTCAGAACTAGCAAGGGATATTACAGGAGTTAAGTCAATAGGTTGGGTTTAACCATCAACATTTTAGTTATTCATCTAGTTTATCAACCCTTAGGGAATACCCTCCCAAGTCTAAGATGAGCTCGAAGTGTAGGAGATAAAACCCACTTTGGTAGAGTTGACCTTCAACCCTCCATGATTTGTGGATGAGTAGGTTCTACTTTCATAACAACAACCCTGGCTTTGGAAGTGGATCTCCATTCTAGGAAGTGGAGTAGTGGTTTTGGGACCTAACAAAACCAAAGGAATCATCGCATGCCTGACTAAAGCTGCACACTGAGATAGGAATTCTATGGCATTATCTGCCTTAGCCATATTAAATAGTTCCTAGTGTGAATATGACTTCGTACAACAACCATCATAAAGAAAACATTGAATGGAGGCCAATTCCTTGATAATAGCCTCTGTATGAGCTTTTATGGACTTGACTGTCTGAATTGAAACTAGACCACAAAATTCATACCTAGTACATGGTAATGAAGAGAGCATGGTGGGATTCTCTTTATCCACCACTTCGAACAAGCCCATTCTAAACTTTTTCTAAATATAAAAGTGGCCCAAATATTTTGTTAGATCTTTATCCCTAGTAATCATGAGAACATTACCTACAAACATGGAGGAGATTTTTGAGTTGACTCGGTGTCACATGGCATCCTCTAGATAGTCTAGCCAAGAATTTCCTCAATAGCCGATGTGATCTTGCTTATAAAGGCCATGTATCGAACACTTGACCCCAACATCATCATTTCCATTTTGGCCAGATAGCAAAGAGAATACCACATGCCAACTGCAGAGATGATGGAAGGATAAAATCTTGCAAATGAAATGAAACTGTTATGCCAGAAATTGTCCTCCTACATGGGATGGTACAATTTCTCATAGTTTAGCTCCTCTTCTTTGGTGTCCTTTCAACCTAGTTGTTTCAGACCTTCCTAAACCCTAATTGACCTGTGTCTAACTGAAGAAATGTTGTATTTCGATATAACTAAAGACTGAACCTAAAAAGAAAGTTTGGATTTGGGATTCCTTGGACCCCCTTAAGGCAGACCTGATCAAAAAATCAGGGCTTGGGCTTGGGCGCTCATGCCCTAGCCCTGCCCTATTTTTGGGGGTTTTGAATTTTGGCGGGGTGTCAGCTCCCACCGTGCATCTCGGGATTTCATTTTCAAAATTTTATTTTTCATGCAATGTCAACATCTTATTTTGAAATTTGAAATTCCTAAGGTTAGATATTTAGAGACATTTGAAAATCATTTTATTACACATAATCTACATGCAAGCTTTATGCCAAAACTCTGTCAAATTTGCCATTGAAGATCAACAACTTGTTGAAGCTCTTGAAGTTATTTGAATTTGCTATCATGGATACATTTGATGGAGATTAGGAATCAAGATCTTGAGACTATCTTGCTCTTCCTAGGGTTTGAACAACCTTTTGTATGATCGGGAGAAGGGTTGAAGCCTCCAACATCTAGCTTGGAAATCCTCTGTGGATACGGCTGCCTTGCCTTCTTGTTCTACAAGTCTTCATTACTATCATCTCCTTGAGGTGAAGTTGTGTTTGTTTCATTGAGTGAAGCAAAGTGTTGATCTTTCCTTGATGCTTGAGTCATTTAGGGTTTTACATTTCTGCATACACATTTGTTAGATGAGCACACACATCTACAGATCTTTATCATTGGCTATTGTTGAGGTAGGAATACCAAAAATGGAGCTTGATTGAGGCAAGCTCCTATATAGCCACAACCATCTTTCTTCTCCTTTTGTATGTGCAGGTTAAATTCGATGAGATCCGCCGAAAAGGAGTGACAGAAAGACAGATATTGCAGACACAGTCATCACAGAGTTTCAGATTTCAAGATTGTGAAAATTTCGGGGCCTTATGAGTCATGCCCTAGCCCACATGGATATTTTCTTCAAGATCTAGAAACCTCTAAAGATTGTTAGATGGTTGTTACAAGAGATCCCGACAGTCAGAAACCTTCTGGGCTTTATGACTAGCGCCCTAGCCCATCAGAGCCTCATTTTCTGGGTACATTTTCTTTGTATTGTATTCTCTGCATTCTTGTAATCATTTTGTCTATATCTGTGTCAGAAATTCAATTATTGTTGTCTGATTGGTAATTTAGGGTTTCATGCTTAGTGAGTGATACTAGCTTGTAAAATCTTGATTAAATACATCCACACAGACATAATTAACAGAAAAAGGGAACCTAGGAAATCAGTAGTTTATCCATAAGCTTATTCCTTACTTCCCTAATGTTTTAGTTTGTGAAAAATGTGGGACTTGAAGTCTTTGATAACTATCTTGATTCCCGATTTTTTCCACTAAACATTTTGGTGAACCCATGCTCTAAAAGAATTTGCATCCTTTTTAACATCAGATCTGAATTAGTTTGTTGTCCTAAACTACATTTAGATTGCAAACCATCTTTTGTGAAAGTACATGCATTGAATCTTCAGTGATTTCTTTATCCTTTCATTGAAAGAGTTTGAAATTACAACTTCGTGTTTTTGCATAAGTGCTATATTTCATTTTCACAAAGTTTATGCTATGTCATTTTACATTTAAGTCTTGGGTTAATTAGAACATGTTATAATGTCGGATTACTTTTTGCAGGACTTTCATGTGTATGATGAGCCCTTTAGTCGTGATGACTTCAATATGTTAGATGAAGCCCTTGAGGACTTTATCTCAATTGAACATTCCACTACGACTCCTAAACCATCGTTGTTTCAAATATTAGTAAATGCAATCTATGTTCCTAAACCTCAAGAAGAACCTGTGAAACCAAAGATAGTGGTCAACTTGTGTTCAGATGTGGCTCAACCACGTTCTAAACCTGTGCTCACTGTTAGAGGTCTTCTGCCTTCTTCTCGACCTCCTGATTACATTTATAACTATGCTAAACAAATAACACATCAAAATTCACAACAACCTAGTCATACTATGGTTGCTCATACATATAACACTCAAAATAACAAACAAAGAAAACAACAATCAAGCATTCCAATATCTTTACTAGATTCTCAACCTATGCTTCCTCGAGCACCTCATTTAACACAAAAAGTTGGTCAAGATTATGATCTTATTGAACAGCTTCGTGCTACTCCTACTAAGATTTCTCTTTGGGAACTTATACAAACTTCGCCTACATACCATGGAATGCTCCAAGAAGCTTTACAAAAGGTGATTGTACCACCTGCTATCAAGCTGAATGATGTAGCAGCTCTCTTAGATTGTATGCATGTGACAAAAATAGATATTTTGTTTCAACAACATGAGTTACCATCTCTTGAAGTTCAAAATTAGTATGATCCTTTGATTATCTTCATTACAATAAACAAGAAACTTATTAAGCGAGTTATGATTGATAATGAATTGGCTCTTAATGTTTGTGGCATCAATTTATTACATAAAATCAAAGTTGATACATCTTTGATTAAACCAGATAGAATATGTATATGTGGCTTTGATAATGTTGGAAGACAATCCATAGGCACTATTACTTTAGTTGTACAAGTTGGGCATGTGACTTTATCTACCTTGATTCATGTCATGCCTGGTTCTTTATCATACAACATGATTCTTGGTAGACCTTGGATTCATGCATTGGGGGCAGTTCCTTCTACCCTTCATCATTCGATCAAGTTTATTTATAAAGACAAACTTCATACTATTGATGTTGATCTTGAACCAGATAACTGTTTACAAATTAAATCACAAAAACAAGTCATTCATCACAAGATCTTAAACAACTTGAAAGTTGACTCGTCAGCTCCTCTTGCCACAAATAATGTTGTGCAAGAGCCCAAGCAATCGAATGCATTTATTGGTGATAATTGGGGTTCGTTAGATTTTACATCCCCCTCCATAGGTTAATATAAAACTAACAATCCTAATCTTGAAACATCAAATGTTGCATCGATCTCATCTAAAACTTCAAATCCAAAAGTCTCTTTGGTAATGAACATGGATAATACTCTTACTTATACTATAGATTATGAGACCTATGAGGCACCACCTTCTTCCAAGGAAATGGCCTCCCTTTATGGTTGAGGATTTCAGATCCTTTATAAGAACTGTGACTATATAGGTAATGGTTGCGGTATTAATCAACAAGGAATTCGAGTACCTATAGAATCCGTTTTGCGACATTACTCAAGTGGCATTGGATATAATCCTTTCAAGGAATCTAAAGCCCGTAGACGTCTAATCTTAATGTGAATACAATATCAATGCTTAATTTGATATTTCCTGAGATGATTGACACTAATTGTCCTCTAGGAGAGATTCCTTTCGATATCTTTTCAACAAACAAAACGATAATTGAATTCTTGGGTGCTTACGACAATATTCCCCGTTACGATCATAAACGTGGATTACCTTATTGTTTGAACAGTATTGCATATTTTGAAAAGTCCACTAATATGATAAATACTACTCTAAAATCTGAGGAAGAATTTGAAGAATTACCACAATCACCTGATCTCCTAGACCACAGTACTCTACTTAATGGAAAGACTGTTGATGTTTTCATGGAGAAAGATAATACTGAAAAAATTATCCCTATAGGTGATTGTTTAAATGCATAAGAAGAAAAAGATATGATCAAGTTGTTACATGAATTTTCTAAATTGTTTGCTTGGAATTACTTGAATATGCCTAGTATTGATCCTTAGATTTAACACACAACATTGTATTAAAACCATACGCTAAGCCATTTAAACAAAAGATCCGTAAGATGAATCCTAAGATTGTGTTACTTGTTAAGGTTGAGACAAGAAAGCTTTTACAAGCTGGTGTTATCCGCCCTATTGACTATTCACCTTGGATTTCGAATATCGTGGCTGTTGCTAAACTTGATGGCCATATTTGGATGTGCAATGACTTTCGAGATTTGAATCTTGCGCCTTTGAAAGATGATTTCCCTCTTCCAAACATTGATATGATTATTGATCAAATATCCGGCCATGAACTACTTTCCTTCATGGACAGATTCTCAGGATAAAATCAAATTTTTATAAACCCTCAAGATCAATATAAAACAACCTTCATAACACCTTGGGGAACATTTTGTTGGGTAGTCATGTCATTTGGACTTAAGAATGCTGGAGCAACTTACCAACATGCTATGACTCTTATCTTTCATGATTACATGCACAATATCTTAGAGGATTATGTCGATGACATCTTGGTGAAGTCTATTCATCGCCAAGATCATGCCATGACTCTCTGACAGATCTTTGAGCGAATAAAGAAATACAACATGCGATTAAATCCTCGTAAGTGCGTCTTTGGCATAGACAGCGGGAAACTGTTGGGATTTATAGTTTTGAATTGTGGTATTGAAGTAGATATGAAAAAGATTGATGCGATTGTTAATATGTCAGCACCTAAAAATGTGTCTCAACTTCGTAGTTTGCAAGGGAAGATACAGGCCATTTGCCAATTTGTCTCACAACTCACGGATAAGACTCACCCTTTTACACTACTATTGAAGAAGGATTCAAAATTTTAATGGAATTCAGAATGTTAGAAGGCTTTTGAGGACTTAAAAAGTTATCTCGCTAACCCTTTTGTTTTACAACCTACTACTGTTGATAAACCTTTTATTCTTTATACCTTAGCATCTAATAATGCCCTTGCAACATTATTAGCATGACATGATATTGAACGCAAGGAACGTGTTGTATATTACATCAGCCAAACATTGCTCGATTATGAAGTGCGATATACTGTCATTGAGAAAAAAATGCTTAGCTCTTGTCTTCACAATACAGAAGCTTCATCATTATCTTTTAAATGTTGAGATACATGTCATGGTAAAATTTGATCCTTTGAAACATTTATTTGCTAAAACAGATCTTTCAGGTAGCCTTGTTAAATGGGTTATATTATTAACTGAATTCGATCTCAAATTTATATCTCAAAAAGCGATTAAAGGAAAAGCATTAACCGACCATTTAGTCAAAGCACCTTCTCCCTTTGCTATACAAAATCAGGAGATTTCCTGGTGATCAAATATTAAATATGGATAAAGATGACAAATGGGAATTATATTTTGACTAATCAAGACGTCGAACTAGCTTCGGTGTTGGTGTTATATTAGTACCTCCTTCAAGTAAGTTGATTCCTATGTCTCATCGTCTAAATTTCTCATGCACAAACAACATCGCTGAGTATGAAGCTCTCATCGCAGGACTTTGTTCCGCCTTGGCTTTGAATATCAAAAACATCACCATATATGGTGATTCACAATTGATTGTATGATAGATAACAAGATCGTATCAAGCGAAACAAGACAAATTATCTCAATACCGCGATCTGGGCTTATCTTTGTTACAAATTACATCTTTCTCAATTGATACTATACCTAGAAAGGACAATTGGCATGCAGATGCAATGGCAAGTGCAGCTTCCCTTATATCCCCTATTGATTCACCTGACGAATATACTTTAATCATACATAATCTTAAGACACCGACATTAGAAGAGGTAGTACCTTCAAGCACTGACCTTTGTTGCAATGTGAACTCTGATGAATGGTTCTCCCATATATTCAATTATTTGCGTGATGGAACCATCCCTAATTCAACATCTAAAAATGCTCGAGTTCACCTACGTAAACTTGCAGCGCGCTATATCATTCTATCTAATGTCTCATATAGATGAAGTTATAATGGTCTTCTTCTCTGATGTCTCAGTAATTCAGAGATCCCGATAGCTTTGGAAGAAGCTAACTCTGGTGCTTGTGGAGGACATTTTGGAGAAAAATCATTGGTACAAAAACTAATACATGTGGGGTATTACTGGCAACACATGGAACAAGATTCCTTTGCTTATGTAATGAAGTGCTCGCATTGCCAACACCATCAACATTTAATTCGAGCACCTGCCCAGGAACTTCGTGCCCAAGTTTCACCTTGGCCATTTTCTGTTTGGGGCTTGGATCTAATTGGTAAAATTTCTCCACCTTCTTCTCAAGGACATACCTTTATAATCATCGCTACTGATTACTTCACGAAGTGGGTTGAAGTTGTTCCTTTACGATCCACAACTGTTGAAGTAATTTGTCGTTTTATACAAGATTACATAATCTCTCGATTTTGTATTCCTTCCTCCTTAGTCTCTGACAATGGCACACCATTCAAGAAAAAGGATGTGAAGAAATTTCTCAAAAAATATCACATTCAACACCACTTCTCTACGCCTCACTATCCTCAATTGAATGGCCAAGCAGAAGCTTCAAACAAGGTTATTGGACAAATTCTATGAAAAAATGTTAATAAACATAAAAAAGATTGGCATACTCAATTATCCTACGCGTTATGGCATTATAGAACAAGCATTTGTGTGGCTACTGGAACTACACCGTATAATCTTGTTTATGGCGCTGATGCGGTAATGCCCTTGGAGTTAGAAATTCCTTCATTGAGAGTTTCCTTGAGGGACATTATTGATGATGACATGGAATGAGAAAAGAGATTACAAGAACTTGAGATTCTTGATGAACAACGTATTAATGCTCTCGAGCATCTTAAGGCCCATCAAAAGAGTATCCAATGATAGTATAATGAGCATGTCATACATCGTTGATTTGACGTTGGAGATTTGGTACTATATGAGAATCGACACAATGTAAATGCACCTCCTGGAGAAAAAGGAAAGTTCAGCCCTAATTGGCTTAGACCGTATGTAGTTACTAGAGCCTTTGGATCAGGAACATGTAAGTTAGCCGATGAACAAGGTAAGCCGCTTAAAGAACCTATTAATGTTGCGCACCTCAAGAAATTTTATGCTTAAGATTATATGTTAGATGTTACTTTAAAAAGCAAACTTATTAGTTAGTTTAGCTTCAATTTAGACAAGATATGAGTATTTTGTCTTAATTCATTTAACAAAGCATCTTTTTCAGTTAATCATTGTTGTATCTTGCTTAAACATGCTTTATTAAGATCACCTTTGTATTAACTGAGTATATAATAGAATGTTGGTCAAGTGTGAAATTCATTAATCATTGTGCTTTTTACTATATGTTCTACAAAGAATTGTTTAGTATCACATTAGAATTAATCACATTTCCATGTAAGCATTAGCATTCATCACTAGTTAAATTTTATATAAATCACATGTGATGGATTAGACAACATTAGAAGCAATAATAGAAAAGCATCATATATATAATCATTAGTTTGAATATACATCAGAGTCGACCATCCTGTACATCAAAATGGGATGTCATAGTACATAAGATACATCACATAGTTGAACCTCAGTCACCTGTCCCCTCAGGGCCTGGTAGTGTGCATGTGACAGAAGGCTGAACATGCGTGGCTATGGACCGCAAATGACTCCTAGAGACACTTCACGATTGTAACCCCTGATCTCACCTCTCAATCCTAGCACCTCATTGCGTAACTCCTGATACATCTACTGGTACCTATCTCTCTTGGATAATGCTCTATCTAACTCTACCTGGGCCTTGTCTTTGTCAACTCTCGCCTAATGTAACTTAGGAAGTAAGACCTCACTGATGACAAGATCTCTCTCAGAAGATGGTACTATTACAGCCTGATCTAGTAGTGCCTGGAGCTCAGCCTCCATGCGCTCAGCTCTTTGGATACCCTGGTCTCTATCCTCTGTAGCTCGATCTAGAATAGACTCCATAGCTAACCTATATCTCAAGAATGGCATGAAAATCTTTGCATGTCGCCCTGCGGATGGCTGTGGCAAGTACCCCATCCGTACCCGTCACTCAATTGCATCGAAAGGAACTATCTCCGCTATGACGCGACTCACAAGGTCATGCCATGCATCTATCCCAACTGTAAAAAGAAAACATAATAGATATCAACATCTCATATAGGAATCATAAATAATCATCAAAATGCATGCATCTATATAAAAGTATCCTACCTGGATCTCCATCTCACTAAGATGGATCCCAAATAGTTGATGGTGTGATTAGCTCTGTAGCTGACTCTACAGCTGGGGACATATGACTATTGGTCTCCCCTCACTCGCGCCGACTCAAACTCCTAACACCTGTAGAATCTGGACCACAAGCTCTCGATTGTGGCCTCGACTCAGCCTCCTCATCATTGTCCATCTCATGTTGATCTCGCCGCAGTCTCACTCTGAAGACGTACCGTGACAGGGTCTCCTCATCATCATCATTGTCATCCTCCTCCTCCTCATCTAGATCATAATATCCAACGAAGTCACTAACGTCATCCTCTACCCTTGCGTCACTAGCATGACTGACCCAAGGTTGAGGATCACCTGTGGGGTGACCGGGAGGATAAATAGCAGTGAACCGCGTTGTCTGCCACTAGATCTGGTATGCTTGGGTAACTCCGATGTCATTTGCATCAAATATCAGCTCTGCATCCTCTATACCAGCATCATCATTAACTACTATATCAGCTATCGTCAGTCATCGAGCGCTATTCGCTCTGACTGTGCTATGTAGTGAGTGTGCATAGCTTGGACACATCATAGGGACATCCTGTCAGCATCCGAACTATCGTGCTCCTCTATCAAAGTAAAACCAAACAACTATGTGATCGAGGTGACCGGCCAACAACCGATCCCTTTGCATCCTAGGCAACTACCTGCATTGACCTGGACATGATATGTAGCCATGATATGGTCTCCAGATGATGTTGCTGGGTTGTAGTCTATCAAATATAACTCTCTAATACAGTAGATCACCATGTCTCCAGCATCTGACAAGAGGATATGCATGGACACGTGGATGAGTAAATGTTGGCTCTATGGGAAAATATGACGTAGGCCACGTACATATGATGTGCTCAAATGCCCAAACATGTAGTAAAGTGCAACACATTAGGCTATGCACCTCATAACAAACATATCATCCCAAACCGCGATAGAGGTGCACAAGCATACTGCACCCCCACACGTATACTTTTTTCTGCTCCTCCATCACCCTGATAGTGTGAACCAAGCCCCCATGTAGGTGAGTGCCTCGTCCATCTAGTGCGACTGCTAATGTGACAGTAACCATCATGACCCTCTGAATCAGAGGGATGTCAGTGCATCCCCACTCTAGTAATAGGAGCTTAATGTGCCCTCGCTCTGCCTGAGCCACTGTGCAGCCTAGACAATATATCTGGCTCTCTTGTGTGTACTTCGTTGAATGACGCTCCATGATCCTCACTATCTCTCCACGTACGGGTAGTTGCAGGATCTGGTAGACATCCTCTAGCATGATAGTCATCTCCCCTGTGGGTAGATGGAATGTAGAAGTATCTGCATTCCACCTCTCCATCAAAGCCATAAGCATACTGCAATGGACTCTAATCGTGGGCATGTCGAACACCCACCAAAGCCCTATTGGCTGTAGGTGACCTCTCTCTGCGTCAGTCATGGTACCGATGTGATCTCGAATAAGCAACATCAGGCGACCACCTATATGCTCTCGCATCTCAGGGGTGACTTGCACGACAAATAGTGAGAAATTGAATCAGTATACATCAGATAATCATTTAGTATCTACAACAACAGTTAGTGCCCTGCCCCTGGGGCCCTTGTCCTTTCTGGACTTGGGTGCCCCAGGAGGACCTAGGTGCCCAAGGCAGACTTGGGCACCCCAGGTGGACTAAGGCACCCTGGTGAGACACAGGCGCCCTGAGTGGACCTAGGCACCCCTATTGGGGACCCTTGTCCAGAAAGGCCTATGCGGCATGCAAAATGACAAAATCTAAAGGAAACATAAAGAATGATGACAGAAGCAAGGATTAGGACCGTACCTCAGCCTCAAAACGTCTCTCTGCCACTCAAGATCAGAGCATCTCCAGTCTCAGAAACTGGTACAGACGTCGGGTCAACATTATCGGTCTCTTCCTCCTTCTCCTTCTCTCCTCTACACAACGAAACAAAGATGAATAGTGAAAAGTGAAAAATCCCTTTACTTATAGTAAATGGATGAGAATTCCTATCACTATCTAGGTGCAAAATTGAACAAGTCTTACTCTTGAGCCTCTATCTTGAGCTGCCAAACTTGGATTTTCACACCGTTTGTTGCATCGAAATCCTGGTTCCGCTCTCTTCCTTCCTAATATGTTGAACTTGGGTGTTGTTTGTAAAAACAACCCTCGTAATGCATTTCTCATCAAGTTTCCTTGAAATCAGTGCGTGTAGATATTCTCCTTGTTTCTCCTTTTCAGACTAAGCAAGCAGAAACAAGGGGGCATATATCTCCCTCGATTTCCTCTCTCATCATGTCTCATCGCTCAACCCCTTAGCATTTATGACTGGCTCATTTGTGTGATGGTTGCAGGTTGATTTGATTTTGATTCTCTGACAAGTGTTCCTTTATAGGTTGTGGTTCCTAACTTTGTGGTCTTGTAGGATTATAGACTTGGGGGCTTCTTCCTCTTCCACGACAACACTTTGGCATCCTCTACAATATCCTTTTGGGTATCCTTTTCATGATTGATGTATTAATTTTCCTTTAGTTGCATATGCACGTAGTGTCATATGGCCACTAAAGTGGGGGCTAAATGTTATGTCAAAAATTATCCTCTTGCATGGAATGGTACAATTTCTCACAATTTATCTCATCTCCTTTGGTGTCCTTTCAACCTAGTTGTTTCAGACCTTCCTAAACCCTAATTGACCTATGTCTAACTGAAGAAATGTCGTATTTCGATATAACTGAAGATTGAACCTGAAAAGAAAGTTTGGATTTGGGATTCCCTAGACCCCCTTAAGGCAGACCTAATCAAAAAATCAAGGCTTGGGCTTGGGCGCTCGCACCCTAGCCCTACCCTATTTCTTGGGGTTTTGAATTTTGGCGGGGTGTCGACACTTCAAAATTTCATTTTTTGCGTGATGTCGACATCTTATTTCAAAATTTGAAATTCCTAAGGTTAGATATTTAGAGACATTTGAAAATCATTTTATTACACACAATTTGCATGTAAACTTTATGCCAAAACTCTGTCAAAATTACCATTGAATATCAACAACTTGTTGAAGCTCTTGAAGTTATTTGAATTTTCTATCATGGAGACATTTGATGGAGATTAGGAATCAAGATCTTGAGACTATCTTGCTCTTCCTAGGGTTTGAACAACCTTTTGTATGATCGGGAGAAGGGTTGAAGCCTCCAACATCGAGCTTAGAAATCCTCTGTGGATACAGTTGCCTCGCCTTCTTGTTCTACAAGTCTTCATTACTATCATCTCCTTGAGGTGAAGTTGTGTTTGTTTCATTGAGTGAAGAAAAGTGTTGACCTTTCCTTGATGCTTGAGTCATCCAGGGTTTTATATTTCTACATATACATTTGTTAGATGAGCACACACATCTGCAGATCTTTATCATTGGCTATTGTTGAGGAAGGAATACTGAAAACGGGGCTTGACTGAGGCAAGCTCCTATATAGCCACAACCATCTTTCTTCTCCTTTTGTATGTGCAGGTTAAATTTGGTGAGATCCAATGGAAAGGAGCGACAAAAAGATGGATATTGCAAACACAGTCATCATAGAGTTTCAGATTTTGAGATTGCAAAACTTTCGGGGCCTTATGGATCACGCCCTAGCCCACCTGGATATTTTCTTCAAGATCCAGAAACCTTTGAAGATTGTTAGATAGTTGTTACAGGAGATCCTGACAGTCAGAAACATTCGGGGCTTTATGACTAGCGCCCTAGCCCATCAGAACCTCATTTTTTGGGTACATTTTCTCTTGTACTATATTCTCTACATTCCTATAATTATTTTGTTTGTATCTGTGTCAGAAATTCAGTTATTGTCGTCTGATTGGTAATTTAGGGTTTTGTGCTTAGTGAGTGATACTAGCTTGTAAAAACCTGATTAAATACATCCACATAGACATAATTAACAGAAAAAGGGAACCTAGGAAATTAGTAGTTTATCCATAATCTTATTCCTTACTTCCCTAATGTTTTAGTTTGTGAAAAGTGTGGGACTTGAAGTCTTTGATAACTATCTTGATTCCCCATTTTTCCCACTAAATAGAAACCTAGTGGCTTTTTATGAAATAATGTCACCAACCTAGCCATCATAATGTTGTGTGTCTAGTATTTAATGTGGTGCAAGGCTTTCTTTAGTATGAAGTTTCCACATGAATTCTAGTCCATCCCACTTTGATAACTAATAGCAAATTATGATTGCCTCCGACTGATTTATGCCACAATTCAATAGGCTATCATCCGATTGCCCTCCCTATAACAATGGGAGACAAGAGAATCCCCAAAAGAATCAAGAAGCATTAATGCTTCTTTTAAAATATTTTGAATTCTCCAATTCAAAGAATGCCTTTTCCTTAGATAATGAATAATTGCCAATGAGTCACCTTTATGATCATTTTATTCAGATGCCATGTTTTGAGCAGTTGTAAGCCAAGGAGTAGGGCTTTCACCTCTGCCACATTATTCATCCATGTGGCAAGATTCTTTGAGGCCACTTTGATTAAAGTGCCATGAGAGTCTCAAATTAGACACCTTGTGCTTGAGGGGCCTAGATTTTCTTGGTATGCACTAGATCAAAATTCATCTTCCATAATCCTACTAAGGGAGGGACAAATTTGATCTTTGATCTATTTGTAGAATTAAGTGTCGATGTGGGTGTAGCGTCATAAATTGTGCTCACTCACAATTTCATGCTTTATTTGGCACTCACTTTAGTGTCCACTCCCCTAGTGTGTTTTTAGGATTAGTTGCTAGCCTTAGCCTTAGCCTTAACCCACAAAGATGCTTTCTAAATGCTTTTTTGACCCTTTCTGATTATCCTTTCCAAAAATTGTAAAAGTTTCATAACCTTGAAAATGCCCCAAGTCATTTGGACTTTCTAAGACTAAAGTTGCATAGACAAAAGCACTAGGCGTGGACATCTGCGTCGTGCATTGACATCCCAAAAGCATCTTTCTGTTCATCAACCATTTTAGAAGGTGCATTTGTACTTGTGTGGCATTCTGAGATTTTCTTGGTGTCTATCCATGCACAAATGACTCCTTTCCTATATTTTTACCTCTTGCCTCTTCTATAAAACCCTATCGATTTGCCATTTGAAAGGATCGATTTCACACGCTAGCAAAGCTCTACCAAAATTACTGCTCACTCTTATTTTACGTGTGCTATTACTATTCTATGCTAGTTGTTTATTGCAAATTATTGAGAGTATTTGGTTAATGTGATTTACTTTGGTTTCTTCACACTCTTCGAAAGGTTCTTGTTTGAGATCACTATCCTTCCGAACAAAGCTTCATTTTGTTCTTCGATGCGATAGTCTTCTAGTGAGATCCTCGTAACTTCTTTCCTTACCTTAGTTAATCCATTTAGATTAACATTTATCTTGTGGGTTAAATTGTATTTTCTTACTTGTTCATATTCATAAATCATTTTTAAAATCTAATCTAAGTCATTGAGTAGGTTTTTTATTTTATCAATATCGCATTATTATTTTGTCACTGCTCGTTACAATTCTAGATGCACATAGAATTAAGAGCACACACTGTTTATCAATATATCAATCTCTTTGGTTGTCATTAAAGTGGAAACACCAAAGACATGGTTTGACTAAGGCAAACTCCTATATAACCCAATCCTTCTTCTTTGTTTATGCGATTGTAGGTTGCACAAGGAAAGATTTTGATCACACGAGCATTTGCATTTTCCTATTCCCTTTCTCATCATTTCTCTTATTTCATTCTCATAGTATCATTTTCATCTATTTCTCTCATCTGTAGATTTCCATGTAATAATTATTGTGTTTGTTGGTTAAGGAAACTCTTAAAATCTGCGTGAAGCCATACAAGTTTGGGATTCTGATTTTTTGCACTGTACAAACTACAACGCGACACACAGACATCCATGTGGTGCACTGTCATCCTGGACAGTGAGGTTGTCCACCTGGTGCCAAGTTCCTTGTGATCTACTATTTCAGTTTATGCATTTATTTCTACAAATCATTTAATTAATCTCTGTATTTTTCTTGTTTTCTCCTATCTTTGTTAGTTTTAATCATTTCATTTCCAATTGCAACAAAGGGACATAATTTGGACGTTCTCACTCTTCCAGATTGGATAGCAATGAGATACACGTCTTCATTGGCTAGTATCCCAATGCATGATGGGAAATTGTTCTGATTACATATAGTTTAGTTAGAGTTATTTTTCCCATATCACATTTTGGTGAACCTGACATGTCTAAAACACTTGAAAACTACAAAACAAAACATTGCTTCTTTTCTTCTTAACAAACACTTCTCTTTTTCATTTCTCAAACAATTCTCTTTCATCCAATCTTCAAATCTTAGAGTACTTGTGCGTTGGGGAGCTCCTACTAGTTTACGAGCTTCACAACCTAGTGCTCCGACTCAAAAATTTACCGTTCGTAGAAGTTTAAGATTACTCATGGCTTCCCGTGCTCTTGGTAGCTCTAGCTCCACTCGATTGGAAACTGACATCTTTAACTTCTCGATGGGAAGTTCTAGAGTGCACCCACCTATCTTTGCTTTCTCTAACACAACTGCGATCCCTGGACTATAATCTTTTATAGATCCTCTCAATATGGACACACTCGTGGCTCATGTGCCCCAAGCCCAGATATAAATGTTGGACAATCACTTGGATGACTTTCAAGATTTTTTGGGTACAGATCACCTAGCTGGCGAGGTTGTTCCTCTCATAGAGAACCTCTTAAAATTGTTAACCAATGATCCGCATGGCGTGGATCTTCTGCGTGGTCTAGCTCACATTGTGAATAGCACTATCCCAATGCTAGCTAGTTGTGCAAAAATATCAATGAGTCACATTCAAACACATCGAGAGCTCAGCTATCGGTGCATGTGCCGACTTCTTCTACATCCACATTCACTTCTTCTAAAACTTCTACAAGCACTACTCAATCAGTAAATGGCAATACAAATTCTATTGGAATGGGTGCGAACCCTATAAATCAATATGGGTTTGTTCCCCCTGTTAGAATTCGACAAACCAGAGCAATAAAACATAACCAATTATAATGCAGATTAAATATGGAATAATAAGAATTACACAACAACACACATATTTAATGTGGTTCACCCAGTGTGGGATACATCCACAAAGAAACAACCATCCACTATTTTATTATTATCCAGCGCAAAAAGAATTACAACCTTGTAGCATAAATTGTTGCTATGTGTTATATCAATGCTCTCATGCTGCTTTATTTCTCTTGACCTTTCATATTCTACAACCACTTATTTAACAAGCTTTTGTGAAGCTTCGCAATTGGCGATTTACAATGTCGGTTTACAAAACTAACAACCAACTCCTTTATTAAATTATGGGCAATTTTTGCTTCGGGGGTGCTGCCCCAAGCCCCCGACTTGGGGCATTAATGTGATTTACTTTGGTTTCTTGACACTCTTCAAAAGGTTCTCATTCAAGATCACTATCCTTCCAAACAAAGCTTCATTTTATTCTTCGATGCAATAGTGTTCCAGCGAGATCCTCGTAACTTCTTTCCTTACCTTTGTCAATCCATTTAGATTAACATTTATCTTTGTGGGTTAAATTTTATTTCCCTACTTGTTCATATTCATAAACCATTTTGTAAATCTACTCTAGGTCATTGAGTAGGCTTTTTATTTTATCAATATCTCATTATTATTTTGTCACTGCTCATTACAATTCTAGACACACTTAGAATTAAGAGCACACATTGTTTATCAATATATCAATCTCTTTGGTTGTCATTGAAGTGAAAACACCAAAGACGGGGTTTGACTAAGGCAAACTCCTATACATCCCAACCCTTCTTCTTTGTTTGTGCAATTGCAAGTTGCATGAGGAACAATTTTGAGCGCATGAGCGTTTACATTTTCCTATTTCCTTTCTCATTGTTTCTCTTATTTCATTCTCATAGTATCATTTTCATCTATTTATCTCATCTGTAGATTTATGTGTAATAATTATTTCATTTGCTGTCAACAAGAAACTCTTGAAATCTTTGTGAAGTCGTACACGTTTGGGATTCGAATTTTTTGTTCCATACAGATTATAGTGTGACGGGCTGTCATCCTTGAAAGTGAGGTTGTCTGCCTGGTGCCAGGTTCCTTGTGATATGCTATTTATGTTCTTGCATTTATTTTTGTAAATCATTTTACCAACCTCTGTATTTTTCTTGTTTTCTCCTATCTTTGTTAGTTTTGATCAATAGTATTTAATCATTGCATTTCCATTTGCAACAAAGGGATATAGCTTAGACATTCTTGCTCTTATAGATTGGATAGCAACGAGATACATGTCTTCGTTGGCTAGTATTCTAATGTGATGGGAAATTGTTTTGATTAGATATAGTTTAGTTAGAGTTAATTTTCCCATATCACAGTGGGCATCCCATGAATGGGTAGAAAGTTAGTTAAATTAAATAAATATGGTTTATTTAATTAATTCGATGATGTGGGAATGTGAGAGGTAATTAGTGTGATGTAAGACATAGTGGGATTTAAGTGTCTACAGCTTATACAAAGATCTATTTCCATTACAAATAAAACTTGGTTGCTAAATGTTCTACTTCAAGTTTTTATGTGGGTTGAATTTTTTCACCTCCAAAAGATGACAAGGGTTTGTAATTGGCAAGGATGATTGTGAAGTAGGTGTGTTAAATTGGTGTTGAAAATGAAGGTAGAATTGCTGCTATAAACTTTAAAATTGTGTGTATGCAGAGCTGAATTTAAGATTAATCTGTAACAATTAATGAACAGGTGCTTATGCACTTTCAAACCAATGTAGAAGAGAAGAGAAAAGAAGAGAAAAGCTTGCACAGTATTTACGTGGAGAAACCCTTTCGGGAAAAAAATCCACACTCAAAGATGTTTCCTACTTGTTTTAAATCTCTTTGGAAAAGATTACATTCAATACTGAAATTCCTCTAAGTCCTTGATGTACTTCACAAAAACTTCTTCAATCTTCAAACCTGTAAAAACTTCAAAAAACTTCTTGCTTTTTTTTTCTTCAAAAGCTTCTTCATTAAAAAAAAGCTTCTTGCTTTTTTCTTCTAAGTCTTTTTTCCTCAAATCAACTCTCTAAAAAATGTATGGGATTTTCAATTAAATCAAAAGCTTCTTAATTCAAAAGCTTGAAACTCAAATTATAATAAATTACAACTGATAACATAGCTTCCAAAGCTCGTGCAAAAAATAAGCTCACTTAAATTGAGAAGACTGAACTCAAACAAAGTCCAAGCTTTGAGTTAACTGCCCCTTCATGATGTGTGCACACAAGTATGCCAAAATTAGTTTTGTCAACATCAAACATATTTCCAAATAAAAGCCACAACTGAAAGTCCCAAGATTGGGTGCTCAAGTTAGCCCAATCTATTTTAGTCAACTGAAGTGATCAACACACACCAATTCTCATGCAACAACTTGCACAATTGATGTCCCCAATGTTATTCTAAAAATTTACCTTGTTTTGTATATGCAAGTGACATGCAAACACCGGATCCAACATGCAACTGATACCCATTACCTAAAATACTGAGATGTACCATCCTGCAACTTTCGGGAGTCGGAGTGTCCTGCAAGTAATACCTTAAAACTAACATGCAAATGACATGCAAGCATTTTTAACAACTTGCAACTGATACGCATTTCCTAAATCACTGAGATGTACCATCCTGCAAATTTTTGGAGTTGGAGTGTTCTGCAAGTAATCTCACAAAATTGACATGCAACTACATGCAAGGTCATATAACTGACATGTAAGAACATGCAAGATCATACAAGTCCATAGGAATGACATGCAACAACATGCAAGGTCATACAAGTCCATAGGAGTGACATGCAACAACATGCAAGCACATGCAAGTGACATGCAACAACATGCAAGTCCATATGAGCAACATGCATCAACATGCAACAACATGCAAGTAACATACAACAACATGCAACAACATGCAAGTAACATACAACAACATGCAACAATATGCAAGCTACATGCAAAAACATGCAAGTCCATGCAAACTATTCTGACCACATGCGAGCAATATATATCTCAACATTATCCACTCATGTACATAAAAAAGCACAACTCCAAGTCTAAATATAAGTCCCCGTCAAAAGGGGACACCCAAGTTTAACTCCCACTCACTAGGAGTTATCAACTCTCAAAATAGACTTAGGAGAAGTCAACAAAGTCTTCATGGCCCCCACTCTAAAAATGGATGCCCAAGTTTGAACTTATCAATTAGGAATTGATTGCAAAAGTCAAAGTGATATAATTAATAAATAATTAATCTCTCAAAGTCCTTATGTGTTGGGAAACACATTCCAAGAACTTTGGAGACACGTGAATTGATTAGGATTGCAAGTTAATGGCAACTTATCCCAACAATTGGGAGATTGTTTAATTTTTACTTCATTTGTAATTTTAGATTACAAATAAAGGTTTAACTAATTTTAGTGTGTATCTACTCTTAATCACAACGTAATTTTATGTTTTTATCTAAAATCTAATTTTAAGATAACATGAAATCATTAAAACATTTTTGTTTTAAATTTTAAACAATAGAAAATCATGGAAGTTGAGATTACACGTTTTAATTAAGTAAAAGCATAAGAAAAGAATACAGAGAAGAGGATCATGTTTGATTTGCAGTTTGAAGTAGATGCGATAAGTTAGAAGACATTTAGGATGAGGTTTTTGATTACTAAAATCATGTTTTGGTAAATTATACTCTTAACAACGGTCAATAGTGCCTTATAGCCATGTTAGTGTCCTTTGGACACACTGGTGTGCTCTAAGGCATGGTAGTGTCCTTTATGCATGTTGGTGTCTTGTAACGCTACTTTCCCCCATAGTTATTTAATTATTTGCAACAGATTTATTATGGTTAATATTTAGAGTTAAGATAATATAGAATAATAAATAATGTGTAAACAACAAAAGTAAATTAAAAACATTGATAATTTAATAAGATCTCTAAAGTAAATCATTTACAAGACAAATTGGATAACATAATCACATATATATAATAATCCCAATATTTTTTTTTTATTATTTATAAGTTTAGTACTTATTGTTGGCAAATGGTCAGCACTCCCCGTGGGATTTGTGACATGGACTAACCGCCTCCCATGGATTCATTAAATCTGGCGCTTGTATCAGAAATTGACAGGTCGACCTTTTGGTTTAACAGCAATCGTGGGCCAACAATTGGTATAAGAGTGAAAGGTCACGGGTTCGAATCCCCCCGGGTAACACTGGGGGGAGTTTGTTGGAAATGGTTAGCGCTTCCCATGGGATTCGTAACATGGACTAACTGCCTCCCATGGATTCATTAACTCTGGCACTTGTATCAGAAATTGACATGTCAACCTTTTGGTTTAACGGCAATCGTGGGCCAACACTTATCTGAATCATTGAGCACTTGGATTGACCACTCTCACCCTAGGAAGATTTCAGTGGTCTTGACCTTGGCTATGGCATACTCTAGGAGGAAACAGTTCCTTTTGAAACACAACGTGCTATTACGCTCTTACACAAGTGCTGGTTCTAGAAGAACAATGCTCAACACAGTGCTTATTCTAAAAGAACAATGCTCAACACAACTGCAAACCAAGCCCTGGTCAGGACCGTCCCGGGTTGTACGTTGTACCCCAGGTTAGGACACACTCTGTGTGCCCCCTTCTCCTAATGCCCATAGCCCACCAAACCACTTTTCATCTTTCTTGAGTGTTCTCCATGCCCTTTCCAAGTCTCACACAAATACCTTATATAACCTTTTAAGGGGTGGTTTCTAAACCATCACACCCTTTCACAAAGGTTGTCACTAATAATTATTTAATAAACATAATAATTCCTCCCTTTTAAAAGGGTTTTTTTTTAATAAATATTCTTTATTTATCTCCACTTTCACCAAGGATCATAATATTTTTTTATTTTTCCATCTCCTTTTAATTATAAAAGGTAAAATAAACTTTATCCTCTTATAATTTTAAAGGGTTATTCATAAATAGCTTTATTTTTCCACATAGAGGAAAAAGTCACATAACATGTCCTCTATATGCGACCCCATCCTTTGTACCTTTTGTAGTCAAATCTGCAACCTATACCTAAAAGGGAAAGGGGGCCTAGAGGCTATTTTTGGGATCTATTAATCCACCTTAATTAAATCATGAAGTTAATTCAACAGTTTATTTTTAAGGTATTGGTTGTCTGAAAATAGACATTGGTGTAAAATGGTGGTGTGTGCAAAAAAATGGAGATTTGGTGGAGGTTGTTGTAGATTTTAGATGTCCATGAAAGGGTGTGTGGTTAAATGTGAAAGTGCTCCTTGTTGTCTTACGGATTCTTTTTTCCCTTAAAAATATTCTTTATATGCATGCATGTCATTTCTACCCATTTTAAGTTGTCAATGATGAGTTAGGGTTAAGGTTGCGTGAGAGGGAAAGCATTTAGGTAGGACGAGAAAAATTGGAATGATGGGGACATTACCATGTGCAATTCTATCCAAGAGGATAGGAACACACACTCTAGTGTGTGGGAAAGATAAAATGGTCTAGAATAGGATACAAGGTAGTATACAAGTGTTGTGGGTTTGAAAGTGGGCACACAACATAGGCTAGAGAGCATATAGGAGCTCAAAATAATTAGAAAAGGTCCCACATCAAGTCTATAAAAGGAGAATGCTAAATCGAGTGCAAAATAAAATAAAATAGTACTAAGTATGCATTTTTCATCTCTACAATACTTAATGGCAACTATGTAATGAGATTTTCTCTATATGCGGTTCTCAACTTTTAAAAAACAACTCTTCTCATGAGTTAGTGTTTTCACATAGCTTACATTCTTACCTCTAAAATAATGTTCTTTAGATCTTTCTAAAATTCCATTCATGGTGCAATCACATAAGGTATATTTCTAGTTTCTTTTATTTTATCTTTCAAGAGATGATATAGCGGAGGAGAAAAGTGCATACCTTACCCTTCTACTTTTTTGTTTTACATTTACTTTAGCCATGCTGTAAATACATAGTTGAAGTATTCAATTTGGGTTAATTTGGGCATAAGTTGATAGAATCCTAAAAGCAACACTCTAGCAACCTACCTTAGTCCCTAATGGATTAGACTCAGGGTGCAAATCCTTCTCTTGAATATAATATGTCCACGACCTTGTCCTCTCAATTCAAAATCCTTTTTCCGCCTCTCCAAATTGACCTTTACAATTTTTTTAACTGTTGCTTGTCTATGTATACCTCTAATATTTTAAATTGAGCACCTAAAATATTATATTAAAGACATGCCCTAAGACATTAATGAAAATCGAGCATGGGCATATAAAGATCCAAAACTATCATTAAATTATATTAGAAAGCACTATCAAGAGCACTACCTACACCTTTACACTAACATTTACAAATTTATTACATTAAGCAATTTGATATGCATTTTAAGTATCTTCAATCATTATGATACCAATAAAAAGGTTCGACTCACCATGCATAGAGGCAAGGAATGTGAAATTAGCCTTGGGTAATTAACATGATTGCAACAAGGCAAGGCTAAAGGCATTCTTTAATCTCAAATCTAATTGAAAACAAAGAGGCATGGCAAACTCTTCTAACAACCCTAGAAGCAAGGAGAGTGAGATTAAGATGATAACAACAAAAGTGGATGATTAAGCCATTGAAAGACACAGACTATGGTCATAGGTTCGAAACTAATTTGCCCACTGTATACATTAAGGGTAGTGTGTACGATCCAAAAGTTATAGGGGGCTCGCTCTATAGGTTGTTGGGCTTTCGATTCCTCTGTGGTTAAAAAAAAAAAGATGATAACAACAAAAGTGTCTATTTACATTCAAAATGTGAATCAAGCATCTTCACTTTGAGCCACAACAAATTAACTCAATAAACACACATTCGTAATGTAAATTAAGTATCTTCACTTTAAACCACAACAAATCATCTCAATAAACATAATAATAATGTTCTATTCTCTTAATTTAATTTTAACAAAAGTTTAAATTACTACTTTTATTTCTCATAGTCTTCCTAATTATTATTATTATTTGATACATAGGAGAACCAACGACCAAGGACCGATCCTATAACACTTGTGGTCGTGCCTCAACTGCCCCCTCAACTAGACACAACATTTAAATTGAGGCTCAAACTTGCGACCACTATCCATGTTTTTCAATGGCTCAACCGTCTGATCTAACTTGAAAGGTCATAGTCTTCCTAATTATTATTTTTTATTGTAAATTTTTAATGAAATACTATCATTTATAATAACTGTATAAAATTTCAAAAAATATATTATATATAAAAAAATGAGCATAGTGTGTGGAAAATGTAGCCTTAAACACCAAATCAAAAAAGAAAAAATTAACAAAATACTACTCATAAGTAGGAGGTAGCAACTCACACCAAATCAAAAGAAAAACATAACAAAATGCTACTCACAATAAGATGAGAGTCAACCCGGACCCCGTGGACATTTGGGGGAAACCGGATGATAGGGATCCGCCATCTACAGGGATGACATTGGCTGCTTAATTCTATTTTCTCTTTGTTTGTATATGGGTCCTATACCCTTTGATACTTTGATACTTTGTTCTAAATATTTCTGGGCTTAGCCCATGTGACTCTTGGGGTGTGCCTTTTAACCACCCGTTTTTTTTTTGAAGTGTTTTTTTGTTTAAATAGATAAATTACATTTACAATAATAAAAAAAAAAAAGTCACATCATCTAATTTCCACATCTAATTGTAATTTCAACCCTATTCAATTTTAAAAAACTATTGTAAATAAAAGCAATTTAAAAACATTCGTGTCGTTCTATACATGGGTAGCAATACATACACGTTTTCCTATTGTACGTCGTATAATTTTCGAATTGGACCTAAAGACAATGTTCCCATAGGTATTCGATCCTCGTTTTCGCTTCACAACCAATCAACTGCCGCATATCCACATCCAATGGCTCAGAATCTTTTTTCCAAAATGCCACGGATCGCACTATGCCTAGGCCAATCCGACGGCCAAAGATGAGCACATTTGGCAAGAAAAGTTAGCTATAAGAAAAGAACGGTACGCGCTTAACATCTCATTCAAATCACATTGGCAAATTGAGTACTTACATCAGTGAAGCAGAGAAAATGTCTGGACGGGGAAAGGGCGGCAAGGGTTTGGGCAAGGGAGGTGCGAAGAGGCACAGGAAAGTCCTCCGCGATAACATCCAGGGTATCACCAAGCCTGCCATTAGGCGTTTGGCCAGGAGAGGAGGTGTCAAGCGTATAAGCGGCTTGATCTATGAAGAGACCAGAGGCGTCTTGAAAATCTTTTTGGAGAATGTGATTAGGGACGCTGTTACTTACACCGAACATGCGCGCCGTAAGACGGTGACGGCAATGGATGTGGTCTATGCCCTAAAGAGGCAGGGCAGGACTCTCTACGGCTTCGGTGGTTAAAATTTATTTTAACGACTGAGGGTTTCTCTTTTATTTTTGGTTTTTGGGTGTTTTTAAACACCACCTCTGTTATGGAATCGTTTGTTGGCTCCCGAAGGATCGAGTTTATGCGAATTAACTCGGTTTGGTACTAATTTTATTGCCTATTGCGGTTTTTAGTGAACATCAAGTAGGTTCTTAAATGTAATTATTTGAAAGCGGGGTTGATAACAGCAGAGGCCGTGAATTAATAATAAAACTTCTGCTTTAAAATGGTAGATGGGGAATGGTTGATTGGCAAATGTTGAGGCTTCTAGTTACTGTAAAAATTTCATGTTCAATATTGAGGTGAATGTATGATCGAGGACCTTCGGAATGCCTAGTTTAATCATGTTAGTACTGCTTATCACTAAGTACGCGTTTTTCTGAGGTTGCATAAATAGATTTTGTGTGAATCTGATGAGCAGCACAGCATTTTAGGGTTTGAAAATAAGCTTTGTAAAAAGTGGATTTTAGTTATGGAATGTAATGAAAAATATGTTATGGTTGCATATATTTTTTCTCTATTTTTAAAATTTTATTCCCTAAATTTTCTATATAAATAAATAGTTTTTTTATTAATTTGTTTTTGTTTTTTAATATAATAAAATCTAGTAGAGGCATGTCTACATTTATGGAATTACTAAAGGGCATGTCTATATGTTGTTGCTTAGTTTATTTTGGCATGTCTATATGTTGTTGCTTAGTTTATTTTGGCTAGTAGCCACTGTCCTACCCATTTTTTAAAAAAAAATTTGGAGATTTATGGAGCCTTTTTCTTCTTATTTAAGCATTTGTTTTAATTTGTAGTTTATTATATAAGAAAAAAACAAAAGTAGGCACGAGTTTTCCACAGTCCATGTCAATAAAATGAGAATGTTTTTGGATTCACTGTGTGTTTTTGATTCAATGTTTTGGATCATGCTTAATTATCCATCATCAGGAAGAGGAAGAGGAAGAGGAAAGTTAAGAGTCTTGATGAGGGTCATGTTTCTGATCATGATCATGCTTTTGGACTCTTCTCTTTTTGATGATGGATCATTGAGCATCATTTGAAACAGTGAAGCAAAAACATAGACAGTTGAATTTAGAAACACTCTCATTTTTAAAAAATAAAAACAAATTATTTTAATCATCTTAATTTACAAGAAAATTAAGAAAAGAAGAGAAAGAAATCTATGCAGCCACATGGTTTCATTGTTTTTTGCTCCATAGCCACATGGTTTCATATTGTTGTATATTCAGGGTCTTTTTAGTCCACAGCCAATTTACCTTTTTTAAAGGGTAAGTGCTCCACAATTGTTTAAATTAAATCAAAAAATAACTTGAACAAATGGTAACTCCACAAATATCTTCTAAAAGAATTGATTTGTAATACTTATACGATTATCAAAACATCCAAACCTAAATGCAATGGCTGATAAAATCACAAATTAAAATAATTTGGACATGATACATTGTTGGTGATGTGTATGTAATGGGTCAAGCTATGATATCCCCTCTTGTCCTAACCAAGCCACATTTGCCAGGGCAACAGAGGTTTTCCTGAATGAAATATATATAATTCAATTAATTAACATATAGCAGATATTGAAGTCCTCTGTAATTCAATAAGGACGTACCTTCCCTAATACTGACCATCAAGGAATGTATGTTGAATATGTGAAAATTGAAGGGTCCATTAGGTATCAGCAGAGTTTGTCAGATCGCTTGGAATTGTAGGAACTTCCCTATAATTTAGGGGTTGATTTGAGAAATGAATATGAGGTATTCTAAAACTCCCGAGTTCTTTGCTTTGAGGAGCACTCTCCAACCAACATTTTAGTTGGGTAAAGTTTTTTAATTAAAAAATTGACGTCACCTGATAGCAGTAGCATGGAGGTTAATGTAAAGCGGAGCTTGCACCCTATAAAATTAATGGGTTGGTTAAATTCACATTGCTGTAGAACTTCATTTATTCCATTCTATACAAGAAAGCCGCAAACACGAACTAAAACCCTGTATTTGTTTATCCTCTGCTACAGGTACGTCACAGCTTGGGCTTCCCTTAGACTCTTTAAGGCTATGGTTTTATGGAAAGGAGTTACCTAAAAATTTTCAATTGTTTTCTCATGAAAAAATATAGGAACTTTTTATAATTAAGTGGTTCTTTGCATTTTTGTGGAGTTAATGTTAAATATTTTAGGGGAGAATTTTTAATGGCTTAGGATTTATTTGAAAATTGCAATATTGCATTCTAACATTACAAATATAAAAGTAAAATTTTCCTTCTAAATTACCTCAAATTTTATAGGTTAGAATCCAAAATTTATTAGATAGCTTCTAATGTTTTTTATTTTGTCATGGCTACTAACTTTTTTTACAATTTATTTTTCATCTTTTACAATATAGCAGTATATAGTAGTGCCACCATTATAAAAGAAGATTCTAAATTATATTTTTAAGAAACCTTTGTTTTGGTAATGTTTAAACCAACTTAGATAAATGATGACATAGACCTCCTCATTATTTAGGTAAAGAGCAAGAAATGTTCACCCAAATTCATATAGAATTGTGCAATAGCCACTTAGGGTTAGTCCATCATCATTGGTACATTGCCAATGTAAGGTTTTTTTAATGTGAGCTCACATGATAATGATCCTTTGTAGTTGGCAAATGATATCCATTTATTGAATACATTATTTTAGCAAGAGTTGTGGTGTAGCAGGAGCCCAGTCACATAACAAGATGCAGGAGTCTAGTCACATAACAAGCAAAACAAGATGCAGGTGAACCTCAACTGGGATAAAATGGAAGAATTATAAATGGATCATTGTTAGGACCATAGCCCAAAAGTAACATAATGTGATTGGAATTAATCAAATTGTGTTTGATGTTGGGGAATACTGGTTCTCAATAAGGGGGTGAAAACAATGTCAATGATTCGTCTCTTAGTAATCTGGTATAAAATAAAGCATTTACAAATAGAAATAGTCTAAGGATAGGGAAAAAAAAATTAATTGTAACTCGTGTTCTAACAACAAATTAATAATTTTATCAAAGTTCATGAATTGCAAAAGGTATTTTAGTTTTTTTTAATAGGTAAGTCTTGCTTTAGGGAGCCATACTCGAACACTTTTGATCGGAGCTATGAACTAGTGTGGCCACAATGGCATGAATGCTTGTATTAACGTTAAAGGTAGTAACAAGAAGGATAAGAAACAAAAGAATAGCAAGGAGAAGAAGGATCATAAACCAAATGCTTCAAAAGCAGCTAATGAGACCCAATCTTCTAATGGCGACAAGCCTAAGAAAGAGAAGGTCAAATGTGCCTATTGTAAAAGACTCTGTTATGATGAACATAAAATTTTGAAGAACAAATTGATCACTTGACACATATTCTTGAGAAGAATAATATCAATGTTCCTGAATCTATAAAACAAAGTTCTAATGAGGGGTCTAAATAGGCAAAGGATATCAAGGGGAAAGGAAAGGGCAAGGCCCTTGTAGCAGTTGGTTCACACTTGGGTTCTTGATTTGGGTGTTTCACACCATGTGGCTTCATCTAAGGAAGAACTTGTATCTTTGGAGTCGTGTATTATGCCTTATATTTTGATGGGTGATGACACTCTTGTTGAGGTGTGTGGGAGAGGGTCTATTGATGTGTGGGATGACACATTCCATGTGCCCTCATTATCAACTAATCTCCTGTCAATATATCAAATCACTCACATAGATTCAGGCAAGCGGGTTGAGTTCGCTCATGATTCAGTGATGATTCGTGAATTGCATAGTGATTCTATAGTTGCAGTTGGGAGAGAAGATCGTCAGTCTCAGCTATATTTATTTTCTCAATTTCTTTTTGATCACCTTTCGTCTATTTTTTTCACTCATTCAGATGATGTGAGTAGATTATGGCATGAGCGGTTTGGCCATCTTAACTTCTGCTACTTGCAGCAACTCAACCAACAGAGCATGGTCATCGGGTTGCCTACAATTTAGTTTTTATGTGGTGTTTGCCAAGGTTGCATTCTTGGTAAGCATCCTAAAGAAAAATTTGACAAAGGTAAGGCATGGAGAGCTTCACATATATTGGAGTTAGTTCACAGTGATTTGTTTAGTCCATTTCTTCGTTCATCCTTTAGCAAGGCCCGATTTATTCTAACTTTCATTGATGACTTTTCTCGATATACTTGGGTGTACTTTCTCAAACAAAAGTCTGAGGTATTTGATCATTTTTTGGACTCAAAAATTTTGTAGAGAAGCAATTTGGGAAAGCCATCAAAGTTTTGTGCACTGATAATGATGGCGAATATGTCAACCATTGCTTTGAAAAGTTTTGCACTACAAAGGGGATTGATTTGCAGCATTCGGTTCCATACAATCCTCAGTAGAACGGTGTTATAGAACAAAAGAATAGGTCCTTGAAGGAAATGACAAACTTCATGATTCACTCCAAATCTCTTAAACCGCAGTACCGGGCAGAGGCCATTAACTATGCTTGTTATTTATAGAATCGTGTTTCTCACCGAGTCTTGAAGGGAGTCACTCCTTTTGAAGCTTGGAGAAGTTGGAAACCATTAGTTAAGCACTTTCAAGTTTTTGGTTCTCTTGCATGGGCCCACATTCCTACAGAGAAACGTAAGGCCTTGGATCCACAGAGCAGGCCTTGCATATTTGTTAGGTATCCTGATAATGTAAAGGGTTATCAGTTGCTCCACCATACTACACATGAGTTGTTTATCGAGAGGAGTGTTTAGTTTGAAGAGGGGTCTTCAAGGTCAACTCCTATCACTTCTCCACCTCTTTCTACTTTGACATTGGAGGCACTTGGGCTATATGACAGATTTTCTGATGAGTCAAATTCACTTGAGCAGATTCTTGATGATGAGGAGTCTTCTACCTCCACTTCTGATGTTGAGAGAAATTTAGAGGATTAACCTCCTTCCTCTCCTAGTGATCATTTAGAGGGTGATGATTCTCCTCCATATTCTTGGACTTCTGGTCCACTTTGGGTTAGACAAACTTTGTAGTTTGTAGGCAACTAGGTTGGGGATACATCAGACACCAAGCGAACTCGTTCACAATTCCAGGGTGCTCCACATGTCTTCATTGCTACTGCCTTTGATCCACAATCCTTTCGAGAGGCTTATGATATTCCTGAATGGGATACAACTATGTAGGAGTATAGTTCTTTGATGAGGAACCACACTTGGGATCTTGTCCCTCTTCCTAAGGGAAGAAAACTTGTTCGATGTTAGTGGATCTATTGAACAAAGTTTGCAACCGATGGGTCGGTTGATAAGCATAAGGCTCACCTAGTCGCCAAAGGATTCTCCTAAGTTCTTGGGATTGAATACTTTGATACTTCTGTGCCAGTTGCTAGAATGAACTCCATCCGACTTGATTTTGCTATTGTTGTAGCCAATTTTTGGGAAGTGCGCCAGATGGATGTGAAGAGTGCTTTTCTTCATGGTGATCTTCAGGACGAGATCTACATGGAGCAGCCACAAGGTTTCATTCAAGATTCTTCACTTGTGTGCCACCTTCAGAAGTATCTCTATGGCCTAAAACAGGCTCCTCGAACCTGGTATGCCAAGATGGACTCCTTCCTTTTGACATTTGGGTTCACTCGGTGCCATTTTGATCCCAATGTCTACATTTTACAGCATGATGATTCACTCCTATTTCTGGTCCTATATGTTGATGGCTTGTCGATTACAGGGATTTTTTATCCGCTATTGGGGTAGTCAAAACTACCCTTCATCATAGGTTTTTGATGATTGACTTGGGCTTGTTGCATTACTTTATCAGGATTGAGATCTTCTAGTCTACTTCTGGGATCACCATCACACAATCCAAGTATGCTCAAGATTTGCTCTCGAGGTTTCATATCGCTGACTGTAAGCATGCTTTGACTTCCTTCATTTCTGGAGTCAAACTTGAGGCTTAATATTCTGCACCATTTGTTGATGGCACTTTGTACCGAAAGCTTGTTGGGAGTCTCATTTATCTGACTTATACGAGACCCAACATTTTATATGTTGTAGGCATGGTTTCTCGATTCATGTAGGAGCCCTATGAGCTGCATTGGAAAGCAGCCAAGCGGACACTTCACTACATTCAGGATACTCACAATTTTGGGATTCACTATGCAACGGGTATTGATCTTGACTTGGTGGGCTTTAGATTGCGCAGGCAACTCTCAAGATTGCAAGTCTACTTCAAGCTACATTTTCTCACTTGGTTCAGGTCCTATTTTTTGGTCAAGTAAGAAGTAGCATGCTATTGCTCTATCTTCTATTGAGGCCGAGTATCGGGGGTTGTGAATGTCGCCACTAAGGCCATCTAGTTTCTGTATCTTGTCACTGAGTTTGGTATCCAGTTTAGACGACCATTAGTTGTATTTTGTGACAACCAAAGTGCCATTCAAATCTTTGAATTTTGTCCATCATCAGCGGACCAAACACATTGAGGTCCACATGCATTACATTTGAGAGCTCATCCATGGCCACGTCATCGACATTTGCCATTGTCCGACTTCCAAGCAGATTATCGATATCTTCACTAAACCCTTCACAGAAAGCAAGTTTCATCATCTACAAGCTTTGTTGGGGTGCAAGAGTGATGCAGGAGCATCCAATGAGTATGGGCAATCTTGCATCACCAAAAATATTTTAATTTATGTTTGTTTGTTTTCAATAAAGTTTGTGGGCTTTAGAAAATAATATTTAAGTTTGCAACAAATGTATTTTCTTGGGGTATATTAATAAATGTAATTTTGATGAAAAATACCCCGGTAATTTGTAAATTCCTCCATTAGTGGGGAGAATCTTTCCTAGGTGCCCACTTGGAGATATGCATTAATTTTTGTTTGGTGGGGCTGATTTGGTGGGAAGATTCCGTCATAAGTGGGTCAACAACTCCTATTTTTATTTCCAAAATTGTAACCTCCAAGAAGGGTGTGGATTTCCAAGAGGTGGTTCCAGTTGACGGTTTTAGTGAAACAATGGGAAATTTTAATGAAACCATGTGGGCCACAAGCTTTGCATGTTGTTGCATGTCTGGGTCATAATTATGAAACTCAGTCTCGGTAAAAATGGGCATAACTTTCTCATTTCTGATCGAAATAGAAAAATTCAAAATGTTCTAGAAAGCTGGGAAGGAGGGGCATGAAACCCAAAAACCATTTTAGAAAATTTAAAAAATGAGGGAGCAATGATAGGAATAAGTGACGGGTTTTCTTAGAGCTTTGAGGGAGAAGAAGATTTCTACATACCCAAATGCTGCTGGAAGGAGTCCAAAGGTGGAGAAACTTATTTTTTGGAGGTGTTGGATGTGTAATTCTCAAAAGCTCATAAGATTCTTTATTTTGTAATGCATTTTCAGAGTCAATAAAATTTAAGCTGCGGATTTCTCTTCTATTTTTTGTTGTTCACTTTATTTGCAGCCTTCTTGCATAGGCTATTGTGTAGGTTCATGTTGTAAATTTGAAAGGGAGAGTATCCCTCTTCATCAAAGAGGCTTCATCTTTTGGGGGGATTCTTAGTCCTCTCACTCAGAGTCCTAACTCTCTCTACTCTAGGGGATCTATTCTTTCTCTATTTGGGGGGGGGGGGGGGGGGGCGGTATTCTCTCTCTTTTTTGGGGGGCTTCTTCTCTTTGGGGGAATTTTTATGTACATGGGTACCTCATCAAGCTTCATTTATCGAGACCCATCTTTTCACCCACCTAAGTTGTGCTTAAGGGGGTGTTAGTGTAAGTTTTTATTTTCCTAGTTGATTATTTAATTTTCTTTTTCCTAGGTTTTTCCTACACATAATTAAACTTGCTTAGGATTAATTGAGTATCAGTGTGAGTGGGTGCAAGGTGTCGTCATCTTTCATGGGAGTTACACTTGCCTATTTTAGGCTATTGTGGTGGACTCTTCCCATTGGTCATATTTTACACCTCTCCTCTCTCATATTCTATTTATACTCACCTCCTAGCTTGTATTTTTCATCTTGAATGCATTGTCTAGTTATTCTACCATTCTTTATATGAAGCTTTAAGCTCTTAATGCAATTCTGTCACATCGACATTTGCATATCTCTCGGAATTGTTGGTTTGTTTCTATTTTGTATTTTAGTTTATGTAGCTTAGAATCTCTCTCATAAAGTTCTTGGGTTTTACATCTTCTTCAAGATTTCTAACACTCTATAGTGGCTCGATCATTATGGACCTTACTCTCCTCGTACGTAGCCCTCAGCTATGCCACAAGCTCAAAAATGTTGATGTGTCATATGGGAGTCTACTGAGGTCTATAACTATCCCGCACACCCTACTTGAGCTGAACACTTGGCACCATCTCAGTCAACACTCGACCTATATAGTCGAGCCACTCTCGTGTGCGCACTACAAAAATCAAACAAAGGTATAGTCATATCTCTCATAATATCATATCATCAAAATCAAAATCTAATACATATCTAGTGTTCTAATCAAAATATAAAGTTATGACCTAGATCGTTAACATGTCAATTGGGATCTAGAGGATTCACACGTCTCGCTAGTGTCGTGTCAGGCACGCTAACAGTCATTGTCGTCACCCATATCATTGGTACTAAGGCGAGCCTCGCAGCAGATGCACTACTTGACTCCCCTCTATACGTTGCTCGCCGATGGTCATATCGATGTTGTTCGGTGTCAGGCTCTAGGCCTCTCCTCTGAAGCAACACCACTCATCCCTCTGGTGTCGTCTCCCCACCTGCACTAGTGTGGGCTCCTCATCATCATCATCCTCCTCCTCACTCTATGTCTCCTCTCCTCCCTCCTCCTCCAGACCCTGCTTTGTCATTAGTCATGGGTCTACTGCTGAGGTGTTAGGTGGGAATATGGGTGCTAGTCAAGATGGAACCCACCATGCCGTGAATGGTAGGGTCGCCCCACGTTGTCATCATTAGACATGGTTGTTGCATCCTTCTCATCATTTTTTGGATCATTGAGCTCTACATCAACGATGGTAGGGACAGGACCGGTCCCCTGTTCTCAAAGCACTGCAGTGTGAGCGCACATATGCAGGCATGGCTACAAGAATGTTAGGATCAAGGTGCCATCAACCTTGTAAATCCTATGCAATTTATTATTCCTATTATTGTTTGTAAATCACCCATAAGGGATGAAATATTTCACCAAGTAGCGATCTTGTTTCATCACGGTACGTGATGGATGTTGGTTATAGAGCACATTTCATTCCGAGGGGGTGCATGGGGGTTACCCCCCTTCAGGGTCCAGGGGTCGCACACCCCGACGGGGATTTGGGGGCAGCGCCCCCGAAAGCCACATTTTATATAATTTTTTTCATTGTAAATTTGGACCGTTCATCACTAGGTCATAGATCTGACAGTAGAGGTTATATTGGCTTTTCTTGCCCTAAAAGACAACCCCTTTATGAGGATATTGTATTATGGCTATGAATGAGAGGGAAGAAATTGAAACTGAAAAAACGAGCGTTGTTGGATTGAAGATTGAAGAGGAGATTTATAGTGTTGTATTGTAAACTCTATTGAAGTTAATACAAATTAGTGCATCTCTTCTTGTGTGGAGTTTTTTCTCAAAAGGGTTTCTCCATGTAAACAATGTGTTATGTGTTTGATCTTTTGTTCCGTAATTTCTCTGTGTTGATTTCATACTATCTCCATTTTGGTTCTGCACAGTTAAATATCTATATTACGATTGTAATCAAATTTTCATTGATAGTTGTTTACCTTCATTTCTAACAAAGAATACCTTGCACCTATCTGAACTGCCTCATCACACAGTAATAGTAGAAGGACACTATGATGAGATCGAGGTGACCAACTAATAATCGGTCGTCGTAGCTACCCTGCCCAAACGTGCATACCCCTATAGGGCCGCCAGATAATCTCTGTACTCTACAATCAGTCAAATATTTGTCTCCAATATAGTAAATCACCAAACTACCATGACCTTCTAAGTCTGTAGGCGTAAGCTCGTGGCTCTACCTAGGTGATCATTATGGGTACCCCCGCTGGTCATGTGCACTTGATGTGCTCGAAATCCCACACCTAGAGTAAGGTGCAGGTCATGAGGCTCTGACTCCGAGAATGGACATAATGTCCCAGATCATGGTATAGGTGGGAAACTATGCTCTGGCCCCATGTGAAAACTATTCGTTGCTCCTTCATCACCTTAATGGCATGGACGCAACCATCATGAAGTTGTGCACATCATTCATCCGGTGCTATGCATGGGGTGACGGTAGCGATAAGCACGTGATAGACCATTGGGACATCTCCACCTTACTCTATCCACCACAGATGAATGTTCCACAAGGTGTCCCCAGGGATAGTGTGACTGAGGGCATACATCTATCCCTCCAAGATGTATGACGTTGATCTCTTCTCAACAATGGATACAATGTGCCCTCAAATCGGCAGTCGCACAATCTAATACACATCCTCTAGTGTCATGGGCATCTCTCCCATTGGTAGATGGAAGACAGAGGTGCCCGCATCCCATCTCTCCATCAATGCCATTAGCATGTGATCATGGAATCACATCTCTTAGTATAAATCCAGAACACTCCCACTATACGCAATAGTGTGGCCTCATCCAATGTAAGCGCACCCTGTTGATCTCTCAGCAATGTGAAGATCATCTCGCTAATGTGCTCTCGCATTGTTGAAGGGTACTGCAATCATAAAATGAATCTATATCAATTCTACTTAAAAATCATCAAATTCTAAGCTCAAAAACATATCTTTTCTCTAACTCCTAAGGACGTTAGCACATCCCTTAGACCCTAGTGCCTTTTAAGGATGCTAGTGCGCTCGACAGACTCTAGCATTCGAATGAGATGCTAACACTCTATGTGGGCCCCATTTGGCATGAAAAATGAGAAAAACACATCTAAAATTCAAAAAAAAAGCGTACCTCTCGTAAGGTGACTCCTTGCTTGATGCGTTGCTTCAGTGCGTCTAGTCGTAATAGTCAATAAGCTCGTTTACGTGGATTTTTTTTGCTCTAAAACTTGCTAAGGTGCTTGAAAATTACTAAAAGAGGTAAATTCAAATGAATAGTAAAAAGTGAAAAAAATACTATTTATAGAAATTTTTCAAATTTTCTGCAGCACCTTCTCACCAAAACCTCCATAACTTGGGCCTGCGAACTATGATTTTTGCACATTTTGTTGTGTTGGAATCTTAGTTATGCCCTCTTTATTTCCATATACTCTTCACTTTAGTGTTAATTAAATAACCTTGCAGAGAGCATAATCATCACTCCCTGTTTCTGCCCTTTTTGCAAGTAGGCATAAACATGGAGGGCATACAACAACCCTTATTTTTGTTGTCTCATTTTCTCTTCACACCATTTTTCTCTCCATTTTAGAATTTCTCCATGTTAGCTTTGATTTTCGAACTAACACATTTTTTATCTTGTAGGATTATTTGTTTTCTAAAGAAGTAATTTTGCAAGCTTGTTGTACCTAACGTTGTGGTTTTACAGATTTCTAGTATAAGGGAATCATTCTTACACCTAGCGAATTTTTGCAACCTCTGCAGTATCGTTTTGGGTATCATTTATATGTTTATTTACTTTTAGCATTTCATTTCTATACTTTAACATAGCTTATCGCCTAGTGTCATCAACCCACTAGAGTGGGGGTAAAATGTAACGTAAAAAATTGCATACTCTTGCAATTTTACGTTGTGTTTAACTCGCTTTGGTGTGCACTCTAGTAGCATGTTTCTAGGGCCACTCAACCCAAACATTGGCCTATCTTACCCATCACCAAGGTTTGCCAAAAATCATATTACACATTTATTGGTCTTAACTTTTTGAGAACATGTGTGGAATTTTAGTGAATATTCCTAAGACTTTAGCGCTACGTGCGGATATCTTCGTGACGCGCTGGCATCCCGAATATTCCAAATTTTCAAAAGTTTAATTCTCCTACCTTGTCTCTAGATTCCTTCAGTGGTAACGCTCACGCAGTAGGGAAATAGCCCCTATAACGTACCCGACCCTTCCAGATTCTCAATTGTCATGTAAAAAGCCAAGTTTGAGGAGAAACTAAGTTTCTTCCTCTGGCCCTTTGGCCCTCTTGCTTTTTGGATCTCTCTCACATGTTCTTTTGAGAAAAATATACAACAGACTATTGAGTATTGATTATCTTGGCTCTCACAAGAAGAATCTGGTGATTTGGGTGCTCCTCCGTGTTGAAGCATCTCCCATTTCAACTTTGTGGGCTATTGGTTGCACTTTGTACTTGGTAGAGGCTCTCTCACAAGGGTTTTGTGTTGTTTACCTACATATTAGGCCCTCAAGGAGCTTGCAGCCTTCTCCTTTGCTACAAAATCTAGTAACATTATTTCATATAAAAGGAAATAGTGTTAATCTTTGATATATTGTTTATTTTACATTTTGGCAAACTTGTGGTGTAGACCACCACCCTATTTTCATTCATACACTAAGGTGTTATTCCCTATAGATCAGGGATAATGCTCTTAGTTTTATTTATTTTGTGACTGCGGGTTATTTCCTAGAAGCACTTAGGAAATTGGAGCACACATACTTTGTTTTCATTCTTCTATAGTGGCTTCCCGTGGAGGTTGAAAGACCAAAATAGGGGCTTGACCTGAAGGCAAGCTCCCAAGTAGTCCCAACCAATTTCTTGGTCTCTATTGTGCAGTTTGAAGAAAGGATTCAAACACACAGGAGTTTGTTTATTTCTTTCGTATTCTCTTCTTCTCACTTATTTCTTTGGCATCATTCAGTTAAATGCATTATTTTATCAATTTGTTAGCATATTGTACTATCAGGTGCTCATTATGGTTTTGTGTGCAAACTAGATGAGATTGCAAACTCAGATTTAACTTTACAGTACGAACTTCTGGCATTTTGATGTCGTACGGACAACAATGCGACATGTAGACATCTCTGCAACGCATTGGCATCCTAGGCTGAGACCCTCTCCCTTCGGTGCCAAGTTCCTCTTTATCTCCTATCTGCTCTTCTACATTTATTTCTATAATTCTAGTTTTCAGATTTTCAAAAATCACAATTTTATTATTGTGCCTTAGTGTTCTTGCTTATCGAAATTGATTAGTTTCTAAGTTTAGAATAGAGCAGGATCTAACGAGAGTTATTCTGTTCTTCCCAATTGAATAGTAGTAGAATACTTTTCCTTGAAGCTAGTTAGATTCTGGTGTAGTTCTGAAATTTGTTTCTAGTTAGACTGTATTGTAAAATCTTTCAATAAAACCAAAATTTCCTATATTACACCTTGCAATAATTTATTAGGATCGAATTGATTGTAGAGGCTTCCACAAAATTGAGACCCCAAAGAGAAGGGTATCATTTTTTGCCACAAAACAGGGAATGTGTTGAGTACATGTGTCTCAAATTTACAGGCATCAGCAAGAGTTGACCTTTGTCTCAGCGATCAGCAAGAGTCTCAGTGATCACGTTGTTCATAGTGGGTTGTTCTTTGTATCGGCAAGACGTGAACTATCGGTGTGATCTGAGAGACTATCACTGATGGTGCTGTGTTACTCCAACAGTTGAACATCGGCATGACAAATCTTATCGGCATGCTGTGGATATCTCTTTTCGATGTTAACTGTCACTCCGATGAAGGGTTGGCGTCTGTAAGAGTCTCTCCGATGAAGGTTGTCCATTGACTTGACTAACGCTGTCGACCGTGTCTTAAGTTTTCTCTCCGATTGCCTTGTGTTACTCCAGTGAACTATTGAAGGTTGGCGATCGGCAAGACCTCTTCGATCGGTGCAGTGTTGAGATGTCACTCCGACTGTTATGTGTGTTACCGATGGAGGTTTGGTATCGGCGAGACAAACGCTATCGGCCTTAGGTGGAATTCTTACTCCGATGAGCTTGGTTTGTCTGATGGTGTTTAGCATCGGCAAGAGGAACCTTGTCAGTGAAGAAGGATGAAGTCACACCGAAGGTCTTGGTTACTTCGATGGTTCGTTGATGTTTGACCGGCTGGGGTCATCGGCGGCAAAAGCGTTGACAATAAACTTACCGTGTGTTCGTGGATATAAACTACTGTTGTGTTTGTCAACTGATGCATGTGGGACTATTTAGTCCTCATGAATACGAACGGTTGCGAATGGTTAAAAATGAACTATCGACCTTTTGGAAGTTGTAACGGTCTGAGATATGAATCAAATGCTCTCTTCTGTAATGTGATATGAAAAACACATTGTAACAGAGGTGTGAGTAAGAGAGAGAATAGAGTTCGGTGAAAGGGAATTCAGGCTGAGAGGGAGAAGAATATCTCTCTCTCAGTGATGTCCTGTACTGTATGCTATTTGTGGCATGATAACAGTGTGAAGGACTAACCCTAGAACTGAGGAGAACTTTGTGCAGGGTTATGCTGTCTGTTATTCTCCAGATGGAACAGGATGTTAATCTCCATGAAAGGCTTAGTGCCTGAGTTGTATTGTAACTGTATTTTCTGTTGCTGAATAATACAATAGCGATATGGGCTTTTGGAGTGTGGGGTTTTTTACCCGTAAGGGTTTTTCCCACGTAAATCTGTGTTTGTGTTTTGTCTTTCATGTTTAATAATTATGTTGTTGAAACTGGTTAATGTTGCTTGTACTTTCCTCTAAGGGTTAATGTTGGAAATGAACTGTCTGTTTCCACTTTGTGGCATAGTTGTGCGTGTTTTTTGAGGCAATCTAATGAAATTTAAATCTGTCGAAGACACCACTGTTCTTAGAAATACGTTATGAGATGCTCTCATTTCCTTACAAGTGGTATCAGAGCCTTCTTCTAGGATCTGCTTTGTTGCTCACATATGTACATTTGTGTGCTGGATGTGTTTGCATGTAAGAGTTCCTGGTGTATAAGGTTTGGGTATTCCTTTTGTGATGATTTCTTAGTGTGACAGGCTTGAGGAAATCTGAAGGAATCGTCTGATGTTTTGATCCTTGTTTTGAGTGAAGTCTAGCTGTTGATCTTGTCTCCATGTTACACCAGGCACTTGAAGGATGGTGAAGATGGAGAAACTAGAGCTGGTCATATTGAAATGATGTGATTTGAGGCTCCTAGTTGGCAGCGATATAATCCTGATGCATGGGGTGGAATATTTTACTCTATGGTTGAGATGTAGCAAATCTCTGTATTGGGTGTCTGTGTGAGAGGCTCCTTGATGATATGGAGAAGCTTGGGTTGTTTTTTCAGCGATGGAGAAATGTGCTTATGCTAGGTGTTTTGTCCTAGCATTGGAAGGCATAACTTTCTTGTTACCCTGATTGCATGTAGGCTATGGAGTTGATCATTGGATGGTCTGAGAGCTTCTGTAATAGCCTGTCTCTCTCGGATGCATGTGTATGTTGGTGGTTGTGGACTTGGCCTACAAGTGGGCCTGAAGTTCCTGAATTGTTGTTTCCTTTAGTGGATGCTTTGTACTTGCATGTCTCAGAATCATGTTCCTTGGTTTTGAGAGGTTTCATAGTTTTCCTAAAATCTATGGTTAGGCATATTCATGATGATCCGTTTTTCTGGTTTAACCATTATGGTGTTTCTTGATTCATATTCTTGGTCTTCCAGATGTGAAGTGGGTATGGATGTGCATGGGTGTTTTTCAAACACAGTGGTTTTGCAGGTTTTACACGGTCAAGAGAAAAACTTGTGGTTTTGTGAAGCTGTAGTTAAGCTATTTCTAGACCCTGGCTTTTGGGGTGTTGCTGGATGATATAGTTGTAGTTTTGCATGCATGTTTCAAGCATGGTGTGAGGAGGTGAAACACTTTCTCTGCATGGGAGTGCTGGTAAGTGATATGTCACTCAGTATTTCTGTGGTAATGCTTCTGGTTTTCTATACTATGGTGCTCAGGTTGTGGACATGTTTGGCGAATCAGATTTGTAAGTAATCTGATGCTTGAGTCATGTTGTCTACATTGTTATCTATTCCTTGAGATCTCAGTTTTGCAGTTTCTAGTGTGATAGTGAGTTTGCATGATACATTGGTTGGATCTACGAGTTATGTAGTTTTGTGGGCTGATCACCTATTAAGCTACAGTGAGATGACTCGGATGTGGACTGTCTTTATCCACCAGATTGTTTCAGTGTTAATGCAGATTTGTTAGCTAGCTTGGTCTGTGGTCACTTGTGCATTGGTGTGACTGTTTCAGGATGAGAGGATGGAAGTTGTAGAGTATCTGAATAGTCGATTATGGAGACCTGTAGCATGTGTATTATGATGTCATGAATAGCTTGGATTCACAGGTTTGTGTAAGCTATTGACAGTGATAGTGTATTTCCTTGGTTTGGAGATCTTGGTGCCACTTGGTTTTATTGTCACATGGACATGTTAATGTGTGGACCTGGAGGATTTTTAAATTAGGAGATGTTTGGTCATGATGCTTGAAAAGCTCAGTTGTTACAGTTCAGTGGGAGCTTTAGCAATGACTGCAGATTCATCACTTAGTGGTGAATGATCTTCTTTAGTGTTGCAGATGTTATTAGGAGGAGCTCTTAGATCCTGTTGCTGCAGAAGGGTTCTTTCACATTTGCAAGGGCACTATTTGAGGATGTGTAACATCTTGGAGTCATGAAGGATTCATGAAATTCTTGGTTGAGGTGTTGGTGCTTGACAGGTGATGTTGGTTTAGAGTTTGGTTTGTTTCATGTCATGGTATTTTCTTGATTTCTATTTTTTGAGTTTTGGCATGGTACATTGCTCTTGAGACCATGGTTATGTTCACCTGGAGCATGCAATCTCCTAAGGGGGATGGTAAGATCATGATGTCATGATAAGTTCCCATTTCAGATGATTGGAGCTTTGACAGTGGTCTGGTGATTCTCTGTGTGTTGGGTGCATTGATCTTTTTGCTTGATTACTTCATGTTGGTGCAGAGATGCATTTGGAGTTTAGTATGAAATGATTATTTGCAGATGCTCATGGGTACATGGAGAATAAGGTGAGACTGTATATGTTGTGCTTAATTAGAGATTTCAGCAGAAAGTCTGAGAAGCCTACACCTTGGTTGGACTTGAGTTCAACAGAGACCTATGGGGAGATTGCTCTTGGAGGAGCATTCTTGTCCCCGCTCATAGTCTACTCGGCAGTTTATTACTTGAGAGGTATTGCCCATTGTTTCTCTCAGATGTTTTATGCTTTCTTTCATAGACATGGATCTTGAACTGCTCATAGATGGTTCTGGAGGATTCATTGTGAGAGATGGATAGCATGTTTATCTCCTTTTGCATTTGAGTTTAAAGATATCATTCATTGATGAGAATTGTTAGGAGATGGTTTTATGGGCTGATTTCTTGAAATGGGAAATGGATTAGTTTGATCTTCTTTGGTTTGAGAGGCTTACATCCATGTTAGTTGCATGATTACATATGTTGAATTTGATCTCTTGAGATTGAATGTTTGTTTGGGTGTTGTTATGCTGTTCTCTTTGGGGTGTTTTGAAGGAGATCATACTTGACACAGTTGGCATTCAGAGGTGTATGTAGAAGGATTGTCTACAGGTATATGATGTGCAGAGTTACTCTCTATGGTCTTGGTTATCTTCCTGGATGGTTTGTTTCACACCATTGGTTTGAGGTTTGATTGGAGCTAAGGTGATCACTATTTTTTGGTCATGTGGTTTTCACTTATGTTCTTGGGTGATGACATGGAAGTTCTGTTATCTCTTTCCTTTGTTGGATGTGGAGAACTTGGGAGAGTTCTGGACTAGCGGTGAGGAGTTGTTATTTGATTACAGGTGTTGCGTATCATTGTGGATGTTTCCTTGGTACTACATGATGTTTACACTTTCTATGTAATGCTATTGGTGGACTTTGTATGCCATGATCTTCTTCAAATCTGCATTACCCATGCAATGGGAGTTCTTGGATGTGTTTGGTATTTTTCAACTGGTTGACACATGGAGCTTGTATTTGCAGTTGATGGGTATATATATGTAGGTGGCATGAGTCTGCTGATATGAATACCTTCAAGGTATGGATGATTGGATGGATTAGCACTTGTTGTGTGTGCTATTTTCAGTCAAGTGGGTTTTTTGTTCAGTTGGATGGAAGCAGTCAGTTATCTGATTGTTGTTCTAGCTGATGTTCTATCTTGTTTCTGGAGGATGACTTCATGGTTGTGTTCAAAATGAAGCTTTGAAGTTGATGTTGTGATGCTTTTGTGTAGCTTGTGAGCACAGTGGAGTGGAGGTAGTATCACCTTTGGTTTTGTAACTTTGAGCGTTGATGGAATCCTGTAAATCCTTCGTCAAGTGGGAGAATGTTGAGTACATGTGTCTCAGATTTATAGGCATCGGCAAGAGTTGACCTTTGTCTCAGCGATCGGCAAGAGTCTCAGCGGTCACGTTGTTCATAGTGGGTTGTTCTTTGTATCGGCAAGACGTGAACTATCGGTGTGATCTGAGAGACTATCACCGATGGTGTTGTGTTACTTCGACAGTTGAACATCTGCATGACAAATCTTATCAGCGTGCTGTGGATATTTCTTTCCGATGTTAACTGTCACTCCGATGAAGGGTTGGCGTCTGTAAGAGTCTCTCCGATGAAGGCTGTCCATCGACTTGACTAACGCTGTCGGTCATGTCTTAAGTTTTCTCTCTGATTGCCTTGTGTTACTCCGATGAACTGTTGAAGGTTGGTGATCGGTAAGACCTCTTTGATCGGTGCAGTGTTGAGATGTCACTCCGACTGTTATGTGTGTTACCGATGGAGGTTTAGTATCGGCGGGACAAACACTATCGGCCTTAGGTGGAATTCTTACTCCGATGAGCTTGGTATGTCCAATGGTGTTTGGCATCGGCAGGAGGAACCTTGTCGGCGAAGAAGGATGAAGTCACACCGAAGGTCTTGGTCACTCCGATGGTTCGTTGATGTTTGACCGGCTGGGGTTGTCGGCGGCAAAAGCGCTGACGATAAACTTACTGTGTGTTCATGGAAATAAACTACTGTTGTGTTTGTCAACTGATGCATGTGGGACTATTTAGTCCTCATGAATACAAACGGTTGCGAATGGTTAAAAATGAACTATCGACCTTTTGGAAGTTGTAACGGTCTGACATATGAACTGAATGCTCTCTTCTGTAATGTGATATGAAAAACACATTGTAACAGAGGTGTGAGTAAGAGAGAATAGAGTTTGGTGAAAGGGAATTCAGGCCGAGAGGGAGAAGAATATCTCTCTCAGTGATGTCTTGTACTGTATGCTATTTGTGGCATGATAACAGTATGAAGGACTAACCCTAGAACTGAGGAGAACTTTGTGCAGGGTTATGCTGTATGTTATTCTCCAGATGGAACAGGATGTTAATCTCCATGAAAGGCTTAGTGCTTGAGTTGTATTGTAACTGTATTTTTTGTTGCTGAATAATACAATGGTGATCTGGGCTTTTGGAGTGTGGGGTTTTTTACTCGTAAGGGTTTTCCCCACGTAAATCTGTGTTTGTGTTATGTCTTTCATGTTTAATAATTCTGTTGTTGAAACTAGTTAATGTTGCTTGTACTTTCCTCTAAGGGTTAATGTTGGAAATGAACTATGTCTGTTTCCGCTTTGTGGCATAGTTGTGCATGTTTTTTGAGGCAATCTAATGAAATTTAAATCTGTCAAAGACACCACTGTTCTTAGAAATACGTTATGAGATGCTCTCATTTCCTTACAGAATGAGTAATTGGAGCTACATTTTCTATGAATTTGGTTCCTCTTAATTTCCCTAAATTGTGTTCAGACATTATACTCCTACTTAGATATTCTACCATGATTATGAAAATGAAGGGGGAAATAGGATCCCATGTCTTAGCCCTTGAGAAGAATGAAATAAACCAATTGGTGAACCGTTTAACATGATTGAAAACTTGGCTAAGGAGATGTGGGAAAAAATCAATTTACACTAGTCAGAATTGAATCCAAATCTACCTAATACTATCAGAAGGAAAGACCACTTGACCTTATCATGGGTCTTCATCATGTCAAGCTCAATTGCCATGGCTAAAATTTTATTTTCATGAATAGTATGAATAACCTCATGTGCAATTGGAACACCTTCAAAAATTTCTCTTCCTGGTACAAAGTCACCTTGCTCCATAGAGATGATATTTGGGATTACTACAATTACCCTACATGTCACATGCTTTAGTAATTATCTTGTAGACCATATTACACAAGGATATTGGCCTAAAGCTTGCAAAGGTATTAATATTATTTGATTTTGGGATAAGGGCAATGAATGTACTATTCAATTCTTTAGAATGTTTTTTATGGTTTCTGACTTCTTCCATAGCTAATCATACATCCTTTCCTAGAAAATTCTAGCATTTTTGAAAGAAAATTGGTGGGAATCCATCTAGGCCAGGAGCCTTCTCTCCTTTCATAGAAAACACCACCGATTTTATTCCCTCGCGTGAAAAAGAATCAGTAATTTGAATTATTTTGTTCATCAATTATCAAACATGGAATATTGTCCAAAATTTGGTCTTCTAAAACATTGTCCACTAATGAATCATCAACCTTTAGTAAATTTTGAAAGAAATTCATAACTACTTCCATTTGTATTTCAGCAATATTTGTTAGAGACTGTCTAAAGTCTTGATATGTGAAATCTGATTGATCGACCTTCTAATTTTAGTCAAGGCATGAATTTTTTTTGTATTTGAATCACCCTCCTTTAACCATAATTCCCTTGACTTTTGTTTCCAAAAAACTTCATGTGCATGAATATCTTGAAGTTGCTCCAGAAGATTTTTCTCCTTTTAGAAACGAATCTTGATTCATGCCATACTTAATCACCCATTCATTTAGCTCTTTCATTTCCTCCTCTAACCTACTCTTCTCTTGGAAAATAGTTTTGAAATATGTTGCTACATTTTTTTTTGCAAACAAATATCATCATTTCATCACCAAAGCACATTTGAATGTTTATATATCGAATTTCAGATTTTTGGTGGATTTTTTAATCATATAGAGTCGGATATGAGTTGTTTTAGTCAACCCTAGTTGAGCACCACATTATGAGGGAGAACTTCAATCATTTTGGATATTAGATCAATCATACCAGTTGTTCGCATCATTTCAGTTATCATTCATAAAAAAAATAGAGAAGAAATCATATTTTGACATGTTGCCAATGTTTCCAAGACGAGTTTGATTTTTACTAGCATATTTTTAATATTTTGCAAGGGTTTCAAGGCCAGATCAGACTTCAGCCAGCCGTACATCTTCAACCATACCATCTAGGGTTTTAAGAAAATTCATAAAATATTATGTGGCAGTTTCCAACAGCAAAGAAGGGTTTCTAACATTTTTGCAACAATTTGTACCTATGTCTGAGGCTGCACAACAGATGTGTGATAAAAAATCATTTTTCTTTTTATGTTGCTTATTATCTCTATACTTTCTGATCAGCATTTGCAATAAAATAGAATAAATGTTTATAGGGTTTTATATTGCTCCAACTGAGCATTTTATCCACCTAGGGTTTATGGTTTGATGACATCAGCAAAATAAGGGTTTGAAAATTGTAATCAATCTCTATACTTGCAGTTTGGATTGATTTTGTTTCATAAAACCAGAAAAAATATAATAAAATATTGCATGTTTCGGATAGGGGACATTACACTATCGTTCTTGATTCGAATTCATATTTACTTTTGTTTGGATTATTTTTTCACCTTATGTAACCATGATCATAAATTTATTGGGTAAGGGAGCTAAAAGTCTTGATTTATTTTTTATTTTCTAATATCTGAAATTAAATTTCTATATTGTAGATTTTAATGCACACCCCATTGTACACTTATATACCATTTTCATTTGTAGATTGCTCTCTTTGATATCCTCTCTTATAGGTCCAATTTTCTAAAAAATGTTGTGTGCTCGAGTGTTTCTCCTCACCAAAACTTTCTTTTTGTATGGCAAGGGTATTTAAAGAAAACCTGGGTTCTCAGAAATGAAAGGAACAAAGAAAGCTAGCTCTAAAAGATTCCACCCATCCAATGTTGGATGTGCATATAAAACTATCCTAGAATCACTCATAAGCTGAATAACCAAGTGCTGCTGGCAGCTTCCACATACCAGGAGATTGTCAACCAATCTACAAATCAAGAAGCTTCTTAGATAAATGCCTTAAACAAAAAAGGAGATGAATCAACTCTCAACAATTGATCCAAATGCTGACTCAAAGTTAACAAACAAAGCACTCGAGAAATCAGATTTCTAATTTGCTTTAAAGCAAGATATGTCTAAATATGGTTATAATGTCATCAAATCTATATACAACTAATTGTTTGTATGCTTCCAAACAAAACATATTTGATGTTTACCAATAGAAACATCATAACTATAAACATTTGAGTATTTGCTGGAGAGAACTGTGTCTTACCTTATTCGAAATACATAACAAAAATGGTATCATTACACACTAGCAAGAAAATAGAAAAGGCAAGAAACTCCAAAAAGCTCATGGAAGACTAATCTCATCCTCTGAGTCTTTGAATATTTGCAACCCTCAAATCTACTGGCACCTCTAGCCTACCATGAAATAATGACCTTCCTTTGAATTATGCAAATCGCAGAAATCACTTGCTCTGTCAGGAAACACAATGCCGGCATTCCCTAGCAGTCTCTTCCTCACCGCAAGCACCATGCTCTGCTTTGCTCCTTGACAGACTGCTTAATGATTTTTTTTTTGTACTTGTTGATTGGAAGTGTATCAATTGTATTATCTTTAAGACTTCTCTAGATTCTACAACAAAACTTGAATCCTTATATGATGAAATCAACATTTAATATCAAATATTACACCTTGAAGACAAGACAAGAAATGTCACAAATTGATAACAGAAGCACAAAAACTAATGCAAGATAATGGGAAATGGACAAGTGAACAACCAATGGCCCACAAGGAGCTTTGGGGGTCTTTGTGAATAGCTGTGTCAAATGACTTATTTGTCTAGGGTGGCCAAACATGTCACTTACAAATAGGATATGTTTTCACCCATGGTTGAACATGTCAGACTGGCTACATTGTTTACCCGTGACCAAACATGACACTTGCATACATGTTTCATGTTCACACATGGTTAAAAACTTCACTTACAAAGAGGCTATATGTTTTCTAATGGTTGAACATGTCACTGTGATAGGAAAAGGAAGCAAAACCATCACATGAGAGGCAAAAAACATTTAGAGTCAAGCATTTATTATCTGTCCCTGTACTTATAGTCAAAGTCGATAGACATGTTTGGACTTTAAATATGTGTAACTGTGATGAGGAGAGAAAACAATGAAAGAATCAACAGTCTTTGCTCATAGGCCAGAAAAACACTATCGGTCTTCCTTGATCGTGTCACTCCGACATCGTGCCTCTCGCCGATGGGTGGCTCCACGCTTCTTGCCTATTGGCAAGAAAAGTGCTATCAGTGACCTTCGGAACTGTTTTGCCGAACACCAAGTTTGTCTGATACTTCCTATCGGTGAGACTTCTCCTTTGTTCGGCCGATAGTTAGTTCCACAGTAACAAATCTTTCATCTTTGTGACCCTTATCATCGGCAAGCACTTACAACCTCTGGCCGATACTCTGATGACGGTTAAGTCCTCCTCGCCTTAACCGTAACGGCTTCCCCGCCGGTTAGATGCAACTGTATCGATATGACTCACCCTGTCGGCAGAACTTTGAACTTGTCTCCCGATGCACCAATGGCATTATCTTCGGTGAGACTATTCTCATCGGCGAATGCTTATCAACTTACACCAATGCACCGATGGATCAACCACTCATCGGCGTGACTTCAGCCTTCGATGAGACTTACTCCGGAGTTGCCCATACGTCAATTCCTCCCGATGGATCTCCGTTGGTGTAAGTTATTCCTTCTCACTCCGAAGCCCTCGATCGGTAAGACCAACACTGTCGGTCCAACGTCAAGTTGTCTACCCGATGCGTCGATAGGGTTGTCACTCTCACACAGTCTGATCTACAATCTACGCCTAGCACATAGAGATGCTAGGGTATGCTACTGTGCACACCCCTCAGTCCGGAACATCTGTCCTTCCAACCAAATAGACGAAAAGAAAAACAAACAAAAATATGTACAGACCAATGTCATTCCATTGATTTCTTTGGAAATCCACCAGTGGAATGGTTAACTACTCATTTTCGACAATTTAGACTAACTATTTCAATTCAGAGAACAGAAAGCTACTATGAACAGTTAGGAAATATTACAACACAGATCAAACATAGAAAATGACAGACAGAAGTTATTATTTCTCAAATGATTTCTAATTCACAATCCTCAAATCTATTGAACTCCTTCTCGGTTGCTCCTCTGTGCTTTTATTAAGCCAGAGTTGGAAGAGCAACGGTTGCTCAACGGTTAGGGAAGGCCAACGGCCCTGAATCCCAACCGACTCCTGTGGATCTTTTCGAATTCTATTAGATACAAAACGTGTCCATTATTTGCCAAATGGAAATACAAAGACTTATATGTTGGAACTATGAGGTTAACCAGTATTGTCATTGATGTCAACATACTCATATTGCATTGATAAGAAGGATTGGATGAGCTGTGTGCTAAGGATATTGAGAAAATTAGTCTCAATCAGTAACAATGAAGAACAGTGATGAGAAGAAGGCAAATGTACTCAATAGGTTAAGGATCAGAGGATGCAGATTAAAGGGTTTGTAGATATGAGTCTTGAGATGATCCAATTAAGATTTCAGAGGTCCGCATGAAAATATGAAGAAGTTGTGATCGGTCAAGTAGAACCGGTTCCGGGAGATGCTTCGGAGTGACAGAGTGTTACAAAAAGGTCCGGTGAGATCCGGAGGTGCATTGTCAGATTCTGCGGATTGGAAGGAGTGCTTGGAATGTCCTTGTGATGTGTCATCTTGGTTTGTACGTAGTTTGGAGGTCCGGAAGAACCTGTTTTAGTTTGATAGTCGCGACAAACTGTGTTATTGAAGTTCCGGATGAAGAGGAGAAGAGATTCCAGTAGGAAGAGGAAGTGTGGATGTACCTGGTCATTCAGGCAAGCTTATGAAGGTTCTTGGATCATGTTGAGGTTGTGTTGTCGGTCCGCATGAGTGTTAGAGCCCGGAATTGAAGATATTCTTCCGGATGAAGATGTTCTTATTCAGACTGGCCGACCGGATGAGTTATTCATTTTGCGAATGTTCTTGTGGATGATTGCCAACTTAGATGATAGTTCCTAAGTCGATGCCTTGTATAAATAAAGGTTTGTGACTTCATTTCAAGTGTGTGTTGAGGAGCGGATGAGTGTGGTATAGCGGAAGAGCGAAAGGCAGAGCAGAAGTATCTCGGGCTTAAATGGAACTGATCCAGACATGGTAAAGATGTCAATCTCCAGTTCAAGTGTGTAAAACTTATCATCTTGTAGACAGTGTGTCTCTTGTAGGCAGTGTGCCTCCTTGTGAGTAGTGTGCTCGGGTAGTGAGCCCTAATTGGCATGTACCATTCATTTTTCTTATTCTTCTAATAGAGAATAATCCTTGGGTTAATCACCCCGTGGTTTTTCCCTTAATCGGGTTTTCCATGTCAAAATCTTGGTGTCCAATGTGTTGATGTTTACCTGCTCCTGTGTTTATGCATTATGCTTTCATAAATGGTTAACTGATATACTATTAACTAACAAAGAAGAATCAAGTGTTTGAAGTAGAAGCAAGTTTTTATACAACTGATTCACCCCCCCCCCCTCAGTTGTGTGCCCTAGATCTAACATTATAGGATTTAGAAAACAAAACATGAACAAAATGACATGGCCAAATAGGCCTTATTTCAACATAGTAGATTTTACTATGGTACCCCCTGCACCAAACTGGCATGCATTTATATCATCTAGATATGATTTTAGTAAGATGATTGTTGTAGAAAGTGGTACTTTGCAGAGTGCATAGAGAATTGAGTGCAAAACAAGCAAGAAAGATTGTCAATGTCTGATGTCAACTGTAATGGCCTTGTGAGCTGTAATATTGTATTTGGGTGACAGTAGAAGGGGGCACAACCCCACGTGTTGGATTTTTCAACTACATTGTGTTTCTCCATGGTAAATCTTTTGTTGTTTACTTGTGAATTTGCTATAGTTGTTACTCTATTCGATGTTTCCTTTAATGGTGTAAATTGTGGTGGTATAGATAATAGTCAGTGCCATTGACTAAATTGGTATATAAAAAGGTGAAGGCAGCTTACTACCATTGTAGCTGGACATTTCTTCAAGGAGATGGAACTATCAAGTCAGAGAAAGCATGACTCGTGAAGAGGGCAACATATTTCACAATTTTAGATACTATAGTGATGAGAGACTCTTGATGTTTGAGGTGAATATTGCAGGCATCTCTGAATTTATGGGGACGTTGACAAGATGGAGAATGAATAATGACACTTTTGGAAGACATTGTCAAAAAGATGTGATAATTTGTGTGACACCCTTAAAAATTTAACAAAATAAAATTTCATCTAATAATAGAATTTCAGCAGAAAGATTAACTAACTTTCATAAAAGAAGTAACGAGTATAAAACAGTTTCTAGTTTTTAACCAACTTTCCCTTTCAACTGAAATAATCTTTTCTATACTAAATGTGTGTGAAAACAAAGTAATCTAACTAACTTTAAATAACAGTTTTTCTTTTCAACAACTCAAATATATAAATAGAAAGAGGGATAGAAGAGTACAACTTGATTAGCTTCATGTTGATTTGTTCATAGATCCTTCACTGGATTCTGGTAAAAGAAATATCAACAAGGGTTTTAACCACCCATCCAGACCAACTGGTCTCCCGTGCTTCTTCGACTGAAGAAACCCGACCCTTCGCGAGGGTGATTATCCAGGAATCAATTAACAATATCATGCCTCTGAGCCTGGTGTGAAGATCCTATACCTCCTAATCGATCTTTTCCAAAGGTACCTCCTACTGGAAAGATCACTCTGATCGGGGTATATCTGGAACTTGATAGCTGACAGATGCCTAATCTGCATCGTAACCTTGGCCAAAGATTTCTAGTATATAACTATATATATCTGACACTACTGTGTCGTCAGCATTCACCCTTGCTCGGCACTGACATTATTTCATATGTTTCATATTACAGGTTTGTGAAAGAATACCAAGCAAGGTTCATTTGACAACTTCAGATTCACATAGAGTATATAAACAAAAAGCATCTTCCTTTTAGAGACCGCAGCCCAATACTACAGAATAAATATGATATAAAACAATCATTCCTACATAAGCATATATATATAACAGGAAACAACTCTTAAATTTTCTGGAGATTCGACACTTACAGAAATGGTTCTCATACAGATTTCTGCATACTAAACTTAAACCACAGTTTATAGGATGGTAGAAATAAAGGAGATTCGATAGCACAATCAATAGTTTGCTTCAGAACCATAGTTTACAGAATGGCAGAAATAAAGAAGATTCGATAGCATAAAATGATCAATAGTTTGATTCAAAATCGTGGAATATTAGACTGTGCATGGAAAACTTACGACTTGCCTTAACAAGTTTTTAAAATGCGATTGGAAGAGAGACGCTGCTCCAACAGGTCTGAGATGGTTATTCTAACTCCTGCGGATTACTTGATCAAAAGTGCAGATTCCAAACTGTAGAAAACTATTGCCTTTTCCAAAGTGATTTACAGAGATGGATATAAGACTGCTTCATGCAACAAGAGATCTGTATTTTTCTTCTTTTGAATGCTTGAGATAAAGCCACCCTTCCAAGAAAGAGGTGCGAATGTCTATGTGACTGGCACGAATGATTGGAGAAAAAGAATGGTGACTAAGAAACTCACACCCCAAACAATATAAAGAATGCATGTCAAGAAAAAGAATGAACGCCACAAGGAAACGCCCTCCTCCTACTACGATCACATACAAGAGGAGCGTTTCCTCTTGTATGTGGGCGGAGTGGGAGGAGTTACATCAAGACTCCAACTCACTCCCTCCAAGCGCTCCACTAAAGGTAAGACACCACACACACACACACACAAAAAAAAAAGAACAATAATTCCCACTAAGAAATATTTATTAATACTTATAGTCATGTGCCTTGGCCAAGGCTACGGTGGATTAAACTTAGGCATGATTATTGTTTCTCGGTTCCTGTAATCACCCTCTCCTTGTTGATATCCCTTTTACCGGTCACCTAATTGTCCTGCATCCACTTCAACAAAAATTGATGGTTAAATCATTTTCTTGATACGACCAATAATTTATATTATATTCATACATCTATTTTCATATATATATATATATATATATAAAAGAAATATTCGCATATAAAAGAAAACCGTTCTTTCATAACTATACACATTATCAATGAATAATTTCCATATTCACATGAAAGCAGTTGTTCTCAACTAACAACATAACTAACATTCCATGGTTCAGAAGAAAGGGATGTAACAATTTGATAAACATTTTTTTCCAACAGCATTACAACTCAAAATCATGGACTGTGAAAATCTTATGTTTATTAAAGATGATGAATTTTGTAAAGGCACTCATTGGTAGGGTTGAGATTCCATTGAATGGAGAAATTTGACAAGATGAAAACTTTTGTAGAACCATTAGTTGGGTGGCTTGAGATTCCATTGGAGATACCAAGGTTCACAAGGAGACAAGAATAAACCACCCAAAGGAAGGAAAGGAGCAACAATATAGCCATCCCAAACAATCCCCAACTTGGCGACCTTTCAAAGCTGAAGCAAATGCGGATATCATACCATGTGAAGGTGAAACTAATGTAGACAATTTGAGCAATTGGTTGTCACAATTGGAAGTATATTTCAGCTTGCATAATATATAATTGAAGTACAACAGATTCCCCTTGTGTGTCTTAGGTTTTTTTAGCTGTGTTCCAAGGGGATGAGTCCCCAACCCTCAAACCCTCTCCCCATCCTCTATGGCATTTCGAGTATGGCAGGACGGTAGGTGACATCCCGTGACCATCCCCAAAAAACTTCAAATTTTCAGAACATTTCCAAAATTGTTGCAAAAATTGGGAAACATTGTGGGGACATTTGACCATCCCTAGACGTCCCTTGATTGTCCCAAGGATGGCCAGATATCCCCAACGGCAAGGCAAATTTTTATAATGTCTTTTTTTAAATCATTCTTCACATTAAAAAAGACTGTTAAATATATCATGACAGCATTATAACATCAGCAATAAAATTATCATGACAGCAGTATAACAAAAATAAATATATCAATGTATCATGATTCAGATTCATAGCTAATGATATATCATGTAAGTTATATAACAGTTTAACAACAATAATTTGAATTTCTGATTTCATTTTCCACACTTTAAACTTAAAATCTCAAACGTCAAAATTTTTGATATGTTATTAGAGTCAGTTATTTTTGTCAGTGGCAAAAGAGAATAAAGGTGCACTGGCCATGATGTACTACAGTGTGGTATTGTGTGAGAAATGCAGAGAAACATTTTTTTTCTGGACCATGCAGGCTTTTGTAGACATCATCCAGCATCATTTTAACAGTGTCATGTTATATTGATGTTCATATATATATATATATTCTGTCCTCAAACAATGGCCCTTAGACTGCTATCCCTGAAACATGTCCCCTACCGTCTCAATGTACCCATCCCCGAAATGTAGTGGAGCATAGTTTTCTAGTCATGCACTTACTTGGTGGAGAAGTTATGCATATTTGTGTTGGATTTGAAGAAAAATCCACCTGCAGTTAAATTGGGCAAATTTAAGAATTTATTTAAGTCTCAATTTTATCCCATTTGTTATAAAGAAGAGTGTGACATCAAGTGGTAGTTTAATAGGCAGCAGCAAGGACGACTATATGAGTGCACCACTGAATTTAGGATGCAAATGATCCCAAATAGTATGGGATACTCGAGAGTATGTTCTTATTGTTAAGCACCTTGGAGGTCGTTTACAACAACATAACGAGAGAAGTCCTCATGGCCAAGCCCAAGACCTTCAATGACTCTTGTGCTCAAACCCATTACATGGAGATGGATGGGAAGAAGTGAACATCTAAAAATCATATTCTTCAATTCAACAAGTCGCATCCACAAGGCAAAAGCCAATGGGAAAGGTTAGAAAAATGGCTACCTCTTTTTGCAAAGATAGTTCTAAGGAACATTGCAACCACTGCAATATACATACTCCCAACATTGGAAATTACATCCCAAGAACCATAAAGGGAGGCAATCCAAGAAGGTCATACCATTCATGGTAGAGGTAGGAGAGGAAATTACTCTGAGGTAAGAAAGTAGTTTTGATGTGCACAAGATAGCTTGCACTTCAATAAGGGATGATTTTTTTGCACTTCAATAAAGAGGTAGATATGTTGAAGTAGCCACAATCAAAGTAAGGATGAATTGACCGATCTTTTTCCTATCATATCCAAAATTAAAGGACAAAGATAGATGCACTATTTGATTCATGTTTTCAAGCAAATATAATTACACTAGCGTTGTAGAGAAGCTTGGATTAAAGAGATACAATCACACTCATCCCCACTCTTTTGGATGGGTGAAACAAAGGGTCCAAATTCATGTTTCCTAAGAGTGGAAAATCAATTTTAAGATTAATGGCATTTCAATGTTAGGTCATTATGGACGTTGTTTACCTTAATGACTATGTAGTGTTTGGTAGCCAATACTTATATTATAGGTATGCCAGCATCATGTGGAGAAAAGCAATGTTGGCTGGTCAAGGAGGGGGAGAGATACATTGATGCAGGAGCATCCAAGGAGTATGGTCAATTTTTCATCACCAAAAATATTTTAATTTCTATTTGTTTGTTTTCAATAAGATTTGTGAGCTTTGGAAAATAATATTTAAATTTGCAACAAATGTAATTTTGATGAAAAATACTCCGTTAATTTGTAAATTCCTCCATTAGTGGGGAGAATCTTTCCTAGGTGCCCACTTGGAGATATGCATTAATTTCTGTTTGGTGGGGCTGATTTGGTGGGAAGATTCCATCATAAGTGGGTCAACAACTCCTTTTTTTTTTTCAAAATTATAACCTCCAAGAAGGGTGTGGATTTTCAAGAGGTGGTTCCAGTTGATGGTTTTAGTGAAACCATGGGAAATTTTAATGAAACCATGTGGGCCACAAGTTTTGCATGTTGTTACATGTCTAGGTCATAATTATGAAACCCAGTCTCGGTAAATTGGGCATAACTTTCTCATTTCTAATCGAAATAGAAAAATTCAAAATGTTCTGGAAAGCTAGGAAGGAGGCGCACAAAAATCTAGAAACCATTTTAGAGAATTCCAAAAAACAAGGGAAGAGTGATAGGATGAAAGTGGCAGGTTTTCTTGGCGGTTTAGTGGAGGTTGTTTTGAGAAACCAATAGTGGTTTCTTCTCACACAATTTCTATATATTAATGCTTGCTCATTTGGTGAAATGGGGCTTTGGGAGAAGAAAATTTAGCATACGCATATGCTACCGGGGGGAGTCCAGGATGCTGTGAAAGTATTTTGTTGCAAATGTATGAATCAAGGAAGCTCATAAACTTCAGATGGATGTAATGAATTTTCAAATTTAATAAAATCAATGTTGCAAATTTCTTTTCTATTTTCTATTGTTCACTTTATTTGCAGCCTTCTTGTATAGGCTATTGTGTAGGTTTATGTTGCAGATTTGAAAAGGAGAGTATCCCATTTCATCATACATCCTCAGTGCCTACCAAGGTAAGGCCATACTCTCTTTAGTTACAAACACCAAGCAAATTGTAATGTAGGAAAAACTACTTCTAAACTAAACATATCAATCAAGGGAGCTTTCCACTAATAGTACACTAGGGTTCTATTAGCTAATATTTTAGACAAAATCTATGTCTATAGAACCACTTTATGCTTTAATAGAAATGAATAACAATAAATAGAATTTTGAGAAATGAAGTACAGAAATGAAAAGACAAAATGATGAGGAACCTAGCACCAGGCGGACAGCCTCACTATCTAGAATGACACTGGGCCGCATGGACGTCTACACACCGTGTTGTAGGCATGGGTATTGTATGGATTCGCGATCTCAGCATTTGTGCCAGTCTTTTCAATCCTTCCTCATGTTGCTGAGCTTTCTAACGAAACCTGCAAATGCATAGACAGAGAAGAAGGGTTGGGTTGTATAGGAGTTTGCCTTAGTCAAACCCCGTTTTCGGTGTTTCCACCTCAACGATGGCCAGAGATATAGATTGATATAAAAAGTATGTGCTCTGATTCTAAGTGCATCTAGAATTGTTACGAGCAGTGACAATCAAGATTGACAAGATATGTAAAAGAAATATGATTAATCTAACACTTACAATGATTAACAACAAACAATAAATGCAATAGAGCAATGGCGTGAACAAGACCCAAAGTATGATGATGGTGAGAACAAATTGCAGCAATGATGGATCTCAATTTCGACAGAGCTTCACTATGAAGGGAAATCGATCTCAGTTTTGGTAGAGCTTTGCTACGAAAAAGAATTGATCCTTTGCAATGGCAAATCTACTTGCTTAAATAGAGAAGGCAAAGGCAAAAAATCAAGGAAAAGAGTTGTTTGGGTGTGGATAAGCATCAAGAAAATCTCGATGAATCGCACAAGTGAAAAGACAACTTCTAAAAATGATCGCAAGACTGACAACGACTTTTGGGACATCTACATGTGGCACAGACGTCCGCACTAAGCGCTCGAGTCTTGGCAATTTCAGTTCTTGAAAGGTCTAATTAACTTGGGACAGGGCCAGGATTTAGGCAGTTTTACGGTTTTTGAATATGACAAGCAGAATAGATCAAAGCAGCACAAAGGCACATCTCATGGGTTGAGGGTAAGGCCAAGGTTGGAAATGATCCTAAAAACATGCTAAGGGAGTGGACACTAAAGTGGACTCCAAACATAGAGTGAAATTATGAGTGCGCACAATTTACGATGCTACACAAATAACCTTATCGATGCTAGCATGGCAAATTTAATTTGCTTTTGTCAAGACATAAACATGATGATGTGATAGACATCAAATTTCCACAGTCCATAATGAATGTATAATCAGTGCTTCATGATGATGTGGTTCAAATTGAGAGCGCCAACAATGTGATGTGTGCTAATAAAGAACAAAAAATGGGTGAGTTGTTACAGTCCTTTAATGAAGTGTTTGAAGAGCCAAGGGCATACCACCTACTAGAGAGGTAGAGCATGAAATGCACCTACTACCAAATTCCCTGCCCCCAAATATTGGGTTGTATAGATAGTCTCCATTAGAGGAGAACAAGGTGAAGTCTCCAAAGATTGTTGGAGGAAGGGGTTATCAAAACCAACTTATCTCCATGTGAGTCTCCCAGTCATTGGACCAAAGTAGGATGGGATGTTGAGAATTTGTATCAACTACCTAGCCTCCATTAAGATCACCATCAAGAACCACTACCCTCTTCAAATTATAAATGATTTTAAAATTAACTTCAACGTTGAGGGTACTTTATCAACTTGGACTTGAAGTCGTGATACCACCAAGTCCTTATGAAAGAGGAGGATGTATGGAAAGTCACATTCAAGACAAGTTAGATTTTGTATGAATGGTTGGTGCTTCCTTTTGTGTTATGTACGGTGCCTGCTAGAATGACAAGGTTGATGAATAATGTGTTAAAACTTAAGATCATTCATTGATTCTTGTCTTATTGTGTGCTTGGATGGATTTTTAGTGGACAACATGAAGACACCTAATGCATTTGACTGTTGTTGCAGTTGTTGAAAGAGAAAATGCCTCTGCTAATTAAAAAAGTGAGAGTTGGGAAAGGTGACCTTATTGTACTTTCGACATGTCTTATTAGGAGTAAAATCAAGGGTTGATCCAATAAAGATTAGACCATTCTCAATTGGCCAAAGCATTTCAATGTGACTTACACTTGTATGGGTTGTCTGGTACTTAAGAGAGTTTATAACATCATTCTCCTCAATTGCAGTTCCATAGTTTGCTATCATTGCAAGTGTTAAATCTCTTAAGCCAAGAATCAGCAAAATGCATTTGTTGAGGTGAAACATAAAATCAGCCATGCGCCCACGTGGAGATGGGTGCAAACTACTACACCACGGGAGAACTATTATTGCAAGAAGGAAACCAAGCATGTAAGAATACTCGACCAGCTGGAGGAATTTTTGTGCCAAAGGAACAAAGATTTTCTCAAAAGAAAAGCTCACACCTTCAAAGTAGTTGGGCACAATGAACTAGCCAAGGCATCAGAAATCTACAAAAGCATATTCATAAACCTAAAATGCAAGATGTTTCTAAGTTCACGAGGGATGTTTGTCGAGTAGCTCCAACAAACCGCATAATAGGTAGTTGGGATTGTATATGTCATGATCGGTTCCCAAAAGACCTCCATGGAGTTTGTAGGGGGATCAAGGGACATGACTATATTTTTGTTGTAGTTAACCAATTAACAATATGTGCATTCTTATTCCATGCAAGAAGACTGTTAAGGGGCTTGAATCAGCCTATAAGTTTTTAACTAATGCCTGGGTGTACATTATGGTCTGCCTAAATTCTCTTATTTCCAATAGGGATTCAAGGTTTTTGAGCTGCGTTTGGGGCACTTTGGGGGTAAGGATCGACACCAAACTGAAGAGACCTACAACACTTCATTCACAAGCTGATGGTCAGATCAAAGTATCAAGCAAATTATAAGGCATGTTATGATAAGCACGAAATGGTACAAGTTCTATGTTAGGGACACTGTATAGCTACATTTGATCATAGATAAACACAAGGGTAAGTCTAAAATGACTTGTATGAAGACATTGTGTTGCAATGGAAAGTGTGGATATCTATAAGGGGAGAACAAGAGCATTAGCAGATTGGTTTTAAGGGTCAGTGGGCAGGGTCAGTGGGCAGCCAAGACAAAGTGGTATTCGAAGAAAAAAATCGGGGAATTGTTCCCTCATCTCTTATGTACTTAAGCTTTTGGGAACTAGAAGCCTTTGTATTGGGGAATTGTGATTCAAAATGGATCAGTTGTAATTTTTAAAACACTTAACTAAAGGTTTAACACACTTGAAAACAGAACTTGATCCCTTGTGATGGGATTTAATATCAAAACCAATACCATGAAGATGAGAGGATATTTTGCAACTTGATATCAAAGCCAAGAAACCAATACAGGATGACGGAAAAAGGGCAGGCAGACCCCCCGTATGGAGTTTTCAAGGATCTTTGTGGATGATTCTATCAAAATGATTCATTAGACAGGCTCAAAACATGTTGCTTACGAACAAGCTACATGTTCTACCATGGCTAAACAAATTACTCAAAGATAGGCTACATGTTCACCCATGGCCAAATATGTCACTTCAAACAGGCTACACATTCTACCATGGTTAAACATATCCCTAATAAATATGCTATATGGTTCACCCATGGCTGAACATGTCATTGTGACAGAAAAATGTAGCCAAACCACCACAAAAGGAAACAAAGACTTCAATTTTCTGTCTGTTGGCTTTCCACATACCTCAAACTTTGTGTCAAAGTCGATAGAAATGTGCATATGCTAAATACATACGATTGGCATCTATGGAGATCATCTAGAGCTGAGTTAATTAGGCAGCAAGTTGTACGAAATGGTAATTTGCAAAGAACATAGAGAATTGAGTGCAAAACAAGCAAGATAGGTTGTTATAGATGTTTGATATCAACCATAAAAGCCCTGTTAGCTTCTAACCTTGCATTTTGGTGATCGTAGAAATAGGAACAATTCCACTTGCTGCAGTTTTTGCCCACATGGGTTTCTTTACGGTAAATCTTGCGTTGTTACAATCATGTTCACATTTACATTGCATATGAACAACTGTATTAATGTTTGTGCATAATTACTTAAAATCTGCAAATAATTAGAGTTGAATTCACATTGTTATAGCCGTGTTAATTAAAGATTGCTTATTGCTTTCACAAGTATGGATTCCTTACATGTTCATTTTGGGTTCAGTTTTAGATTCTTCCCTAGCGGTGATTGCAACCTTCATCCACGATCATTCACACAACCATTCGTTGGCTTGCTCAGCCACAAAAGATTCTTCCAACTACCCTGAACAGTAAATTCTGTTGCTCCAGCTTCTCGTTCATGAATAGCTTTGTTATTTGCATTTGCCATGAGCTCTTCACTGCTGTGTTTCTCCATCTAAATTTGCTCGGTCTCCTGCCCATCAAAACTTTCTCCTGTTGAAGGCTTTGCACCTTCTTGCCTCTGCCTTTTGAGTACTTGTAAACCAGGGCTTCTACCATGTCCTAGTCCAATTCCTTTAATGAAATTACTAGATTTCTTCAATCTCTCCTCAGTACCACCACAAGGCTTTCTCTCCTTTCCAGCTGAACTTACCTATTTTTCTGGAGCCAATCTCTTCTCTCTTTGCTTAGAGAGCGGTCCCATGGAGCTGCTAGAAGATCTATTTTTTGGGAGCAAAGGGTCCCATGGAACTCAAACAAGTCTGCTAATGCTTAAATCGGAATCTTCTCCACAAAAATAGGAGCAGCTATTGTTTAGGTGTTTGTTTTTCAGCTGGTGCAGATGGGGTGGGGCTGAAACTTTCCCCCACCTGCTTAGGGATTTAACTGACAGTCTTGTCATTCCCGCCATTTAATTTAGGGGAAAATTTGGAGGGAATTTTCCTAATTGTTATTTTTATTTCTTTGGCTTCCTAAAAAATCTCTACTAAATTATTTAGCATAAACTATTGTTTAAAAAACTTCATGAGACCACCTGCTTCCATAAAATTTGAAGCATAAAATTTTAAGCATACCTGCAAATACAAAATTCATGGGACCACCCGCTGAAAAATGCTCCTAAAAAATCTCAGCAGCACTGCTGAGATAATTTAGGAAGCCCCCTCCCATGGGACCGCTTCCTTACAGGTTCTATTGCTCCAACTTCCTCATAAACACCATATGTAACAACCTAGTATCTTTCTCTTGTTATTCCTTTGTGACGTTATGTTTCGCTGGAAGCTTTCTTTTATTTTCTAGATGATTTTAGCTAAACCTTATACAAAGTGAGGAGCACCCTCAAAAAGGCCCACACATAACAGACTAAAATGTCATCTTCTTACACATTGACTGCACCAGAGAAAGCATCAGACAATATTCTGAAAAGCAAGACTCTGGAAATCACGCTCAGGGCCTACCAATGAATACAATTAACACTACCGCACAATTATAGGGAGCTGTGAATAAAGATTTAACACACAAGAGCGAACAGTTCTTCAAGGATTAAATAGAGAAGTGACCAGTTCCATAGGTAAGCAAGAACAGAGATTTTTAGAAATGGGTGACTGAACACAGTAGAAGATTTAGCCACATATTAACAATAAAATCTAGGATAGCACAGACGACAAATGCCAGAACCTGTTTCAATAACCCAACAAAGTAACCCCCCATCTAATTTCCAAAGACAGACACCCACATTTGTTGCTATGTCAACCACTTTGTTTCCTCTCCATCTTAATGTCACAAATCAGTGGTACCGAGAGTCTACTTTTACAAGAATGTCTTGAATGATTGATTCAAGTTTCCATGACCGCATTTTCTGTGCTTAGTCTCTTGGATGATGTCACTAGTATCACTTTCCGTACATGTTCCCTTCAAATCTCTCTTCTGTTAGAGTGCTTGCTGATTGTCCCCGGTGGATGCAACAAACAAGGAGAGTCTTCTTATTATCATCTCTAGGATTTGCTCTTCCCCCAGCCACTTGAGGACTTTCCCTTGCGGTAACATCAAATATAACTTCAACCTGCCTATTTAAGCTTGCTTTCCTTTTTGTGGCGAGTGCAGTGCAGAATTAAAAGGACTATGCCAGGATATCCTTCCCTTCCGATGTCACTTAATCTTCTCTTGGCATCCATGCACATACTGCTTCTGTCTTGACTCAAATCCTTACCCTGAGATTTCTCTGCCATTTAAAATTCTACCATTCCTTTCAAGCCATGAGTTCAACATGGCAAAGACAGGTTATCTTCCAAATGATATGATGTGGAGCGCTTTCCATAAAGCGCATCTCCAATTTCCCTTGGTTTGCTTTTGTGCTCGGTCATTTTAGGACTTGCCTTACTGAAATTAGAAGTTTTTTCAACTGTTCCGTTTTCCGTTGAGAAGTAAAGGGATAACTCCTATTTTTGAACCGGGAGAGTTAAATCAGGTTTAAAAAACTGTGCTGCTGTGGGAGATAGGGGGATTTGCATGTTTTTGGAGATAGAAACAGATCAGAGGAGAATTCCTAGGGGAGACAATGAAATATAAACGATACTGTATGTTTTGATGGAGGGTGCTCATAAATTAAAAAGAACTTCTGTATATTCTTTTGGACATGAATTGAGTGTGATTGTGCCTCTCTAGCCTTGTGCTATTTGAAGCTGTTCATATTTTGGGTGTTCGGTTGCAGAAACAGGGTAATTTTAGTTCAGAGAAACAAACCTGCGTCTTGATATGTGAGTTCTGCTTTCAGTTTTCAACTGGCTAACTCAATATCCCATTTTTTATTATTTCTCGACCAACCTAGGATGTATTCATCTTTGTAAAGAAATAATCCAACGGTTCTCTATAAAAAGAGTAGTAAAGGATATATTCTATGTTTTCTTCCTCCCCCAGACATACTATGAAGATGCCCATTAAAACCTTCCCTCATAACATGTCAAAGGATAACATCTTAGTTCTCACAGCCAAACAAAGGAATGCAACAATCCAACTGAGTATAGATCAACATCCCTGGTATAACATCCGTTTTTTGTTGAGAAGTACGGGGACAGCTTCCAGAATTGATATATAATCTCAGTTAATATATTCTACTTGTGAATCCCTGGCAACAATCCAACTGATTCTAGATCAATATTCCATATTTGGCATTAACAGAGGCAACACAGTTAGTCTAGTAATACTTTTGTATCAGGTTAGCGCCTACCACCATAACGATTCAGACGAAACTTACAGTGACCTAAATTAGACACAATTAGCAAATTTTCCATTTAATAGCAGTTACCACATTGTCAACTATCGAACTTTGAAAGTCATAAAATGTAAGAAAGGCAATTTCAGTCGCTAGAAGAAGGAATAACACGTATCAGAATGATGGTGGTGTTATAAAACACCGTTTGGAAGCATATCAATGTAATTTATTTCTTCTTAGGAGACTTGGGCTCCTTGTCTGTGGAAGCAGAGGACTTCTTGGGTAGAAGCACCTGGTGTATGTTGGGCAGAACACCGCCATGAGCAATCGTCACTCCGCCCAACAATTTTCCCAATTCTTCATCATTCCTGATCGCAAGCAGGAGATGCCTGGGAATGATTCTGTTCTTCTTGTTATCTCTGGCAGCGTTGCCAGCGAGCTCCAGCACTTCCGCCGCCAAGTATTCCATGACAGCGGCAATGTAAATGGGGGCACCAGAACCGACTCTCTTGGCATATCGACCTTTCTTGAGGTATCTGGACACTCTGCCCACGGGAAACTGTAGACCTGCCTTCACCGACTTAGACACGCTCTTCTTCTTCGCCCCGCCCTTTCTTCCCCCCTTTCCTGCCTTCGCACCTCCTGACTCCATGCTTGCTTGCTTTCTTGCGATTTGAAATCACTCCAGAAAATCTCAGAAAATATTGCAAATACGATTTGAACTTCGGTGGGATGTCAAAGTTCCAGTGGATATATATAGCATCTCTGTCATGTGAGGTATGAGATTTGTAGATCGTGCGATCAAGATATTATGGACGGTTGAGATGCATTATACTTTAATCCGTGGCTGCTCCAATCAACCAATGGATGCTTGGGAAAAATCGAAATAAAAATGAAATGACACGTGAAGCCATATTTGTTTAGAGATAGCGTTTCACTCGGTTGTGAGGTGTCCCACTTGACAAATGGAATATTTGTCTTTTTTAATGGAAACATTGGATAATATAGGTAGTAGTATCTTGTCTTAAATAAGTGGATTATAATATGGTGAGTAAGAATATTGTGTTCTCATATTTATTCTTTTCGAGGTGTTTTGCATCCCATTCAATATTTATAATGTTGAAATTTGTATATACATGTCAATTTCTATTTATGGATTATTTTGAGAGGAAGTTTTAATTAGTCGATAGGCTTTTATATGAGCATTATAGTGCTCGGAAAATTGTCTCATGCTGTAAAAAAAATTCACGCCAGAAAATTTTCTAAACTCTTGGTTGTTCATATCGACGTATTCCTTGAACCTCCTATGGGTGCAAGTGCTAGTATGATTATATAGTGACATGTGGCCAACTTTTGTGCTAGGTTGGCTCCTTTCCTATTTCCTATACATCCCCTTTTATGATCATCTTTACACATTTCTATATATTTGACTATATTTTGTCCTATCTTCGTATGTTTCTTCGCATTCGCCTCATTTGCTAGCATGTACTCCCACATATCCATTCTTGATCCTGAGACCTCACTTTTCCTATTCTAGGTTATTATTGCGACACGTGAGATCAATCTTGCACGGTGTAGATCTAACTTGAAATTCATTTTTTTGAATTATCCTACACGACATGAATCTGACTGTGCTCAATGACAAAATGAGTGCATTAATGATTATGTCGTAAGATTTAAGTCCGTGTGTTCCAAATTGCTTACTCCCTTACATGATCTTGAGTTGCAAAATGTATTCATTAAGGATTTACTTAAGCCAGTTGTGGATATTGTGCATCTCAATGGCTTTGCATCTTATAGGGATCTATGCACAAGTGTGAGAACTATTGAATCCAAGTCATTAGCAAGAAATGTCTTTAAATATGGATCATCAATTCCAAATGCTTCATCATATCCTTCAAAATATCAAAAGTCAAACAACTTTTCAAAGGGGGATGATACAAAGGAAAAACTTAATCAAATGGCTAGTGTTTCTACTTCTTCTTCCTTAAAAAAAAATGCTCCTAGGAAGTTTACAAAGTTACAAAATCCCTGGATGATGTTCTTCAAAGTTTATTAAGTGCTAGTTTGATAACTCTTTTACTAGTATGGCCATTAGATCGAAATAAGCCTCTTCCTATAAGGTACAATGATCAAGCTTGTGTAACTTCCATGGAGCCAAAGGGCATTGGCTTTCAACCATAAAATACAAGATCTCATAAACAACGACATGATCCATGTGGAGGTGCCAATGATAATGAAAATCTTTTTGTGGCACCTACAAATAGGTGTTTGGGCATTTACACTAACCCATTTCCAATTGGTACAAATAATATTGAGACACATGATATTGTGGTTCATGATGATAACGATAATATAGATAATTGTCATGGTGAGTCTAACGATGTGTCACATGTGTCTACCTATGAAGATGAGACCTAAAATGGATGCAAATTACACCTAAAATGCACCCAATCTCAAGTCCAAGGGACCTCAAGATTGGGCTAAACTATTAACAAACTAACTATCTAATTGCACCCTAAATGAGTCTTATGAGTAGTGATATGCCCTAAGATATGAAATGTTATTACTAAACTATGCTAGAATTGAACTAATTCTATATGTTGAGCACTCAAATTGGCAAAGTTTTCTTGAACTAATTCTATATGTTGAGCACTTAAATTTGAGCTCTATAAGGCTCGGGAGGGTGATCCTAATAAGGGTCTTAAAGAATGATAAAGATCTTTGATAGACATTGCTACAAAGACAAAACTAGGACCAACTGGTACAATGCATAAGCCCAATTTACTGTCACTAACTCATATTGTGTTGGTTTCATATAAATTTGTAGCTATAAACCCTAAACATGTAGATAATTGACACATTCACAGATATATGGGAAAAGGATTTATTATTTAGCACATGCAAGCACGATATTTTGTACCTTTACAAGCATTATAAACAAATAACTTACAAAAACAACTCATCTTCATTCTAATTAGGCAAAGGGATGATGAATTTGCAAGAATTTAAGCCAATCCTTTACATCTTTCAGCTCCATGAAAATAAGTAGACCAAAATAACTTATACCTTCTGTAGATGTTTATCATTTGTAAGTTTGAGGTGTTGGATCAAATGCAATCATTAGGGACCGATACCTAATCCTATAGAAACAAAGTCAAACCAAAATTAATAGTTGCAATGGCAAAGCAACTCCAATTTGGATGAGTCTAATTGACTAGGCTTCTACCGTGTAGAAGCTTAGACCCTTAAACACCTTCCTATTATAGACAATGCAACCCATTCTCAATTATCCTTTCCCAATTTACAAACCCCACATACTAGGTTAGAGAGACTTCTTATTATAAATAGCTTATAATAGAAAATTTCACTACATTATGTGAATGCAAACTAACTAATTCATGACACAAGTGCAACAACTATGCACTTATAAACTTTTCAAGCTCCCTGAAGTATACAAAAGAGATTGGCGACAGATTTCATGGCAGAAATAAGAACATGTTTAATTTTGATTTACCAAGTAGACATTACAATCCCAACTGCAATAAATTAGATTGAGAATTAGACACTACTCACATAATTCATAATTTTCATAGATATTTGCACTACAATTCCCAAACTGATTACATACGGACCCAAAATTAGTTTGGAAACTCTAGCAACATCACTCATAACTCCCACACCAACCTTTACTATACCCATTAATTACAAATTTAAAGATAAGAGAAACCCAGATTAGACATAAGAGTGACACATGACACAAATTGAGCCCCTGATCTGCAACTGCACATGGGCATAAGGAATATGCCATAATATCTTTAAACTCCTCCTTTTCCCCCTTCTGGCAATTGAAACTAGTTTCCCACATTTTTGGAAGCATCCACATACTAAGTTTTACCTTTGTGGTAAAAATGTTTTCCTAGGAAACAAACTTGTCTTTATAACACTTCAGGTTCATGCCCTTTTGGTTGCTTGTGGGAATTTGATGTGCTACCACACGTTGAAGCATTAAGAGCAAACAAGGTGTGAATTTGTGAAATCATTTTCTTCATTATCCACCATTAAAATTGTAACTAGAATCACACCCTAAGATGCGCGATGTTGTTTTGGGCGAGGAAATTGCATTTGAGAAGTTACAAGAGTCAAATCCAACATTAAATGGCATATTGGGAAATTATTGAAGCATTCTAGAGTGTTTTGGAATAAATGCACAAAAATGATGTAGGACAAGATATCATAAGTGGAGATTGGAACTAGATGAAGGTAGAAATCCAATAGAGAAATCATGCAGAGTTGAAGGTGGGAAGTGGAGGGAGTGAATGAAGGAAATCTAGAAGTCTATAAAGTTTTTGCAAAGAGGAATGAGTGATTTTGAAGGTGAAGGAAAAGCGAGATTGGAATGTGGGACACAACAACATGATAGGATGTGGGATGAAAGAACATTTGATATCACGAAGTCTATCAGGTTTCCACAAAGTGGAAGGAAGGGAAAATATGAAGGTCCGGGAACTTCACATAGAACACGAGTGGAACTGGATATGGGAGGTGAAATGAAGAAATCTAGAAGGCCGGGAAAGTGTCACAAATAGAAGGAATTGAGGAAGTGGAGGATGCAAGAAAACCATGTGGGACTGGAGACAAGAACTGGATGTAAACATATCTGGTCCAAAAGGAAAATTTTGCCAATAGGATGAAAGGTGAAATAAATGAATGCGAAAGAAAGATGAAGGGCCGAAGGTCAAACAATGGGAATAAAACTGAAGGGGTTGGTGCAGGAGCACCCCTTCAAAATAAAGAATAGGTCTAATTATAGTATGTTTTACATTATGATGTAGTAAGGTCCATGTGACCAATTCTTATGTTTTAAGTTAATTTAGGTTTATGTGCAAGTCAGTTATAGTTTGTTATGCTAGCTGTCCTCCCAGCCGCTGGGAATCGAGTCTATACTACTCGAGAGGAGTAGTTATTTATGCCCTAGATCAGTTTGTTTAGAGATAGTTCATAGTTGCATGGGAGAAACAGAGAAATTATTTTTGGAGATCTGACAGAACATTGTGATACAATGGGGCTGAAATATTTGTATGCATTTCTAATATTGGAATAAAGAAGATCTCATTGGTGTTGTTTGTCTGATCTTCGATCTATCTATGTGATCATATTTTATTTTGCAGTTAAGATGGAATCATTCATCCATTCCACCGGTTGATTCTCTGAATCGGTGGAATGGGCATGTACAATAGTTTAGTTTTCTTTTCTATTTTTATGTTCATGCATTTCATGTTTTTGGGATCGATTTGTAGCATGCTATGATCTATCCTAGCATCCTCATGTGCTAGGGTTTGAAGGATAAAATCTAAGTTAAGATTGCCCAAAAAATAGATCGCCCTGATCTCTATGTTTTCCGCGTAAAATTTGTGAAGTTTCAAGGGTTTTGTCGAAATGTACATTTGACAGATATACAGTTTTTGTATGCGACATACAATCCGTGTGTATATCGCATTTGTATCTGTGTGTATATCACTTTTGCATCCGAGGATCATTTCGTGTGTATCTGTCATTCGCATATCGCTGTTGTATGTTGGAACATACAAGCAGTCGGAGGTACATTTGATACATGCAAGCGAGTCAACGGTGAGTCAAAGATACATTCGCCAAAGATAGATGGGAGATGTATCTTTTGTCTATATATTAGGTTTGTACATTCTAAATGTACATTGAAGAAATACATTCAAGATATACAAAGTTTGTGTATAGCGCTGAGGGGCATCGTGTCATACAAGTTCTTAGTATACATCTTTTGGTATACACTCTATGAGTATACTGCAGTTGCATGTTTCTATGTATACGTCAAATGCATTTTGTGGTTTGCATATAGCGAGTGTATACTTCAATATACACTCGGGTGATACAAGGGAAGGTCAACGGTCAACGGATTGCGGAAGGAATATCCCAAGGGATATTCGATGAATGCATATTGAGACATACAAATTTCTGCGGACATAAGTATTGACCGATAGGACAAGTCAAGGCTCCGAACTCACCGGCGATAAGAGGTCGAAGTTTGTATGTATCGTCGTGACAACAGTCATCGGGATAGCTCTATTTGGAGAAGTCGACAAACAAAGTCTTGCCGATAGGCACATAAATGAAATACTCATCGGGGTGAGATGGGTAGGAGGTGCTGATAGTTATTGTCAGGCCGACAGGGTATATCAGTAAGACAGTTAGACAGCTCTTGCTGATGAAATAAGAAATATCAAATTCCACCATTCCATTGAACGTTTCCGGCTGTCACTCTGCGTCATAGTGGTATCAGAGCGAAGGAGTATCTTCTAGAAAAGATAAGAAGACAGTAAGATATCAGATGAAGAAGGAACATCAGAGATTCCGGCAAGGATGACCAACGTTGAGTTGGCAGTTCTAGTAAAGAAGCAGATTGTAGAGAGCATTGCTGTAAAGGCTCAAAATCAGGGATTGAAAAATGAGTTGGAGAAGTTAAGGGACAGAGTAGGTTCTGGTAAAGAAGAAGATAGGGAAGAAGAAGAGATCCCTAGGTGGAATGAGGAAGATGTTCCTGCAGACCAAAGACCCTTGATTAACGCCCTCAAATCCATGGAGAGGAGAACCATCGATGTGAAATTGGATTTGCCAGTGTTTACAGGAAAGATGGATCCTGATTCGGTGATGGAGTGGATAGACTCCTTAAACAATTTCTTCAAGACAGAGGAGATACCAGAACACCAGAGGGTAAAGATAGCCCAATCAAAAATGAAAGAGGCTCCATTAACTTGGTGGAATTTTATCCAAGATAACAGAGTATAAGAAGGAAAGCGCAGAGTTGCTACATGGAAGAAGATGATGGCTTTAGTGAAAGAAGCCTATGTTCCATTGGATTACAGCATCCAATTGCATAAAAGGAAACAAAATTTGAAGCAGAAGGAGCTAGATGTCAGCTCATATACAAAAGAGTTCATGAAGCTTTGTGTCAAGACAAAGGTAAAAGAGAGTGAGGAAGAAAAGGTAGCCAGATACCTTAATGGATTGAGGTTCAAAATTCAGGAAGATTTGAATCTGCATAACCCAGATACAGTTCAGAAATGTTTTCAATTGGCATTGAAAATGGAAGAGAAATTAAAGAGAAGACAAGAACAGAACAATAGAGGAAGAGGAAAACAGCAAAGAGGTGGAAGAGGTCCTTTCAGAGGTAGAGGACATGGATTTGGATATCACAATGAATCCAATCAGGACAATAGTAAAGGGGATAACAGTCAAAACCAAAGAGGAAGTTACAATCAACAAGGAAATTTCAGAGGTAGAAGACCATCATTAAGGGGAAGATCTCAGGGTAGAGGATCTATCAGATGTTATAACTGTAATAAAGAAGGCCATATAGCCAGCAGATGTCCAGAAAAGGCAACAAGTTCAATAGGAGAAAGGAGAACAAATCTGATCCAAGAACCTGATAGTCAAAGTGCGACAAGCTCAAACACTTTTCAAAGTGTGAATGCTCCTGACAATTATGGATATCCAGAGAGTGGAGAATCTCTGATGATGAGGAGAACAATGACCACCATGAAGGTACCTGACAAAGAACCCCCACAAAGAAAGTCTCTTTTCAGAACTACATGCAAGGCAGGAGGTAAGGCATGTAAAGTTTTAATTGATTCTGGTTCTACTAAAAATTTTGTATCTAATGAAATAGTAACAAAGCTTAAGCTTAGAAGATTGCCTCACCCATCCCCATATAAGGTCTCATGGCTTACCCAAGGTCAGCAAACAGTTGTAGAAGAGCAGGCTTGGGTAGAATTTCATATTGGAGCATATAAAGATAAGTTGTTGTTTGATATCACCAAGATGGATGCTTGCCATCTTTTATTTGGAAGACCATGGCAGTATGACTTGAAGGCACGCCATGACAGTGTTAGGAACACCTATACAATCACCCAAAATGGTACGGTGACAGAGTTGATCCCACGGACAGAGAAGGAGGAGAAATCAAAAGGCAAAGAGGTAAAGGTGATGTTGATGGAAGGAAAACAATTCACAAAAGAAGTAGCAGCAGAAGGTGCAGTTGCATATGCCCTAATTCCATGTTTGACAGTGAATAAAGAACAGCAGCAAGAAGTCAAGAAAGAGAAGAAGCAGAGGTTCATAGACCCAGTTGTCCAAGAGCAAATGGATGAGGAGAAGGTGAGTGCCATATTGTCTTGGCCAACTCCAAGGACTATGAATGATGTCAGAAGTTTCCATGGGTTAGCAACCTTCTACAGAAAGTTTATAAGAGGGTTTAGTCATATTTGTGCACCCATGCTTGATACTATAAAAGGAGGATAGAAGTGCAGTTTTGCTTGGACTAAGGAAGCAGATGATTCCTTTGAAACATTGAAGAAGAAAGTGGCACAGCAACCAGTCCTTGCACTTCCAGATTTTAACAAAATTTTTCAGGTAGAATGTGATGCAAGTCACATGGCAATTGGAGCAATACTCAGCCAAGAAGGTAGGCCAGTTACATTTTTCAATGAGAAGATCAATGATGCTAAAAAGAGGTATTCATCATATGATTTGAAAATGTATGATTTAGTCTAGTCACTCAAGAAGTGGAGGCATTACTTGATGCCAAAAGAATTCATAGTATTCACAGATAATCAGGCTCTAAGTTTTATCAACAGCCAGGAAAAGTTGAACCACAGGCATATGAAATGGGTAGAAACTTTGTAAGCCTTTACTTTCACATTGAAGCATAAGAAAGGAGTCAAGAATAAGGTAGCAGATGCCTTGAGCAGGAGAGCTCTAACAGTCAACTAGATTCAGTTGGAAAGTGTTGGCATTGATTCATTGAAGACCATGTATGATGCTGATGAAGATTTTGGAGAGATATATCAGGTATGTACTTCTTTTGGAGATAAATATCATGCTAAATTCTCTGAATTTCTGATCCACGATGGATTGTTGTTCAAAGGTGGACAATTGTGTATTCCAAGGTGTTCTATGAGGTTGAACATCATTAAAGAGAAACATTGTGGAGCTATGGCAGGACATTTTGGTTTGGATAAGACTCTTGATCTTGTCAGAAGACATTATTATTGGCCTAAGTTACAATCAAATGTCAGAAAATTTGTAGAAACATGTGTGATATGTCAGAAAACAAAAGGGAGATCCACTAATGCAGGTTTATATCAGCCATTACCCATTCCTTCCAGACCATGGGAAAGTATCAGTATGGATTTTGTGTTGGGTTTACCCAGAACCAGAAAGGGATATGATAGTGTTTTTGTTGTGGTGGACAGATTCAGCAAAATGGCACATTTCTTGCCATGCAAAACCACTGCTGATGCTTCATATATTGCAGATTTATTTTTCAAAGAAATAGTAAGAATACATGGATTGCCATTAAGCATAGTGTCAGATAGAGATGTGAAATTCATTTGTCATTTTTGGAGGACTCTTTGGAAGAAACTTGGAACAAATTTGTCTTTCTCATCTGCATATCATCCTCAAACGAATGGACAGACTTAAGTGGTAAATCGTTCCTTAGGGAATTTGCTCAGATGTTTGACAAGACAGCATGGAGACAAGTGGGATAATATCCTATCTCAGGCAGAATTTTCCTATAATGATACTGTCAATAGGAGCACAGGGAAATCACCTTTTCAAATAGTGTATGGTATGCATCAATGAGGTATTTTGGAGCTGAGAGATCTACCTACAGGAGATTTTGTTAGTGCGAGAAGCTTTTGTAGAAGCCATATAAGAGGTTCATGATCAAGTAAAGACCCAGCTACAACAAACTACCTTGAAGTATAAAGAATATGCTGATAGAAAGAAGAAAGATGTACAGTTTGATGTTGGAGATTTGGTATGGGTTCATTTGAAAAAGGAAAGACTTCCTAAAGGTAAATATACCAAACTCATGCAAAGGAAGATTGGACCATGTCAGATTTTGAAGAAATGTGGGCCAAATGCTTATGAGATACAACTTCCTTCTAATCTTGGTTTATCACCTATATTCAATGTATGTGATTTAACTCCATACAAGCATAATCTAGATGAAGAACGGGAACTACTACAGGATACAACAGATGGTGACGTTCCAAAACATGATCCACCACAGTTGCAGAAGATTTTAGACACAAGAATGATCAAGAAGACCCAGAACAAAACATATTTGGAATATTTGGTGGCTTGGCAGGGAAAACCTGATTCAGAAGCAGTGTGGATGACTGAAGAACAAATCAACCAACATGGTTCAGACCTACATACTCTCATCTCAAGTGGACTTGAGATTTCTTCTTCTGGGGAGTATGGTGCAGGAGCACCCCTTCAAAATAAAGAATAGGTCTAATTATAGTATGTTTTACATTATGATGTAATAAGGTCCATGTGATCAATTCTTATGTTTTAAGTTAATCTAGGTTTATGTGCAAGTCAATTATAGTTTGTTATGCTAGCTGTCCTCCCAGCTGCTTGGAAGCTCCCAGCCGCTGGGAATTGAGTCTGTACTACTCAAGAGGAGTAGTTATTTATGCCCTAGATCAGTTTGTTTAGAGATAGTTCATAGTTGCATGGGAGAAACAGAGAAATTATTTTTGGAGATCTGACAGAACATTGTGATATAGTGGGGCTGAAATATTTGTATGCATTTCTGATATTAGAATAAAGAAGATCCCATTGGTGTTGTTTGTCTGATCTTCGATCTATCTGTGTGATCATATTTTATTTTGCAGTTGAGATGGAATCATTCATCCATTCCACCGGTTGATTCTCTGAATCGGTGGAATGGGCATGTACAATAGTTTAGTTTTCTTTTCTATTTTTATGTTCATGCATTTCATGTTTTTGGGATCGATTTGTATCATGCTATGATCTATCCTAGCATCCTCATGTGCTAGGGTTTGAAGGATAAAATCTATGTTAAGATTGCCCAGAAAATAGATTAGCTCGATCTCTGTGTTTTCAGCGTAAAATTTGTGAAGTTTCAAGGGTTTTGTCAAAATGTACATTTGACGGATATACAATTTTTGTATGCGACATATAATTCGTGTGTATATCACATTTGTATCTGTGCATATATCGCTTTTGCATCTGAGGATCATTTCGTGTGTATCCGTCATTCGCATATCGTTGTTGTATGTTGGAACATACAAGCAGTCGGAGGTACATTTGATACATGCAAGCGAGTCAACGGCGAGTCAAAGATAGATGGGAGATGTATCTTTTGTCTGTATATTGGGTTTGTACATTCTAAATGTACATTGAAGAAATACATTCAAGATATACAAAGTTTGTGTATATTGCTGAGGGGCATCGGGTCATACAAGTTCTAAGTATACATCTTTTGGTATACACTCTATGAGTATACTGCAGTTGCATGTTTCTGTGTATACGTCAAATGCATTTTGTGGTTTGCATATAGTGAGTGTATACTTCAATATACACTCGGGTGATACAAGGGAAGGTCAAGGGTCAGCGAATTGTGGAAGGAATATCCCAAGGGATATTCGATGAATGCATATTGAGACATACAAATTTATGCAAACATAAGTATTGACCGATAGGACAAGTCAAGGCTTCAAACTCACCGGTGATAAGAGGTCGAAATTTGTATGCATCGTCGTGACAACAGTCATCGGGATAGCTCGATTTGGAGAAGTCGACAGACGAAGTCTTGTCAATAGGCACATAAACGAAATACTCATCGGGGTGAGATGGGTAGGAGGTGTCGATAGTTATTGTTAGGCCGATAGGGTATATCGGTAAGACAGTTAGACAGCTCTTGCCGATGAAATAAGAAATATCAAATTCCACCATTCCATTGAACGTTTCCGGCTGTGGCTCTGCGTCGGGAGTAAATTAGGGTTTCACAAATTGTAAAGTGAGGGAATCTAGAAGTGGAAGGATGGAACAAGATTTGCAAAAAAAGTGAAGGGAATTGGAGGAGGATATCGGAACTCAAAATATGAAGTCTAATACCCAAGTAGGATTCCACAAACTAGAGGAAATGGATAGAGTGAAAAAGACCAAGGACCTAACAATGTTTGTGGGACTTTTAGGTAGAAAAGGAAGTGGATATGGGATGGGAGACAAAGAGGAAAACACGTTTGGTAGGAAGTTGAAAACCTGCAAAGTTGGAAAATGGAGGAAAATAAAAGAAATGGAAGGGCTTGATGAAATCCCTAGGTATTTCATGCAGTATGGGAGTTGGATACCGGATATAGAACAGGTAGAAAACATGCAGTATCTAATCAAGATTCTGCAAAAGAGGAAAAATGAAGGAAATGAAAGAAGTGAAGGACTTAATGAAAAATTACAAGATTTTCATGTGGAAAAGGAAGAAGGAACTCGATGAGAAGTGCAAGATACATTCAGTAGCAAACATAAATGTTGGGAAAGGTGTGTTATACACCTTACATAATGCTTATAGTTTAAAATGTAATATTTAATTGTGATGCATCTTAGAGATGTGAACATTACAATGGGTTAGACATTCTTGGGGCCACTTGCAAGTTGTATGAAACATTGGGATAAACATTTAATGTGGGTTGCACATTGGGAAAAAAATTAATATTGGGAAAAGTTAGTACCAAAAGGAAAAACTTAATACCAAAAAGTAAATGAGGGGGACATGATTTAGTGAGCTCATGGTTTTGAGGGACATGGTTATGTAATACCACTTAATGGTTTTGTGTAATCTTATTTCTATAAAAGTGAGCACACGAGTAGTTGTTAAGGTTGGCTAGTTGGCTAGTTGGCTTGCATAACCTTTGGCTTGTTGGCTAATGTTGGATTGAGCAACTCTTGTAGGTTGCATATGTGAGGAGAGGAAGCATGGATCAGGATGTGTGGTTGCATGATTCTCATTTTCTTATACACATGGAGTGCAATTATAGAGCTTGATACTTCAGAACTATTCATGGAGGCTATGTATTGTAATCTTTGTTCATGAGATAATACATTGAGTGTGGATGCTTTTGGTGGCTGGGTTTTTCCCACGTGGAGGGTTTTCATAGGGTACATCTTATGTCATCTTGATGGTATGTTTGCCTATTATTTTGCATATGGGTTTCAAATACTTGTTTGCATATTTTTCTCTCACGAGGTTATGTGGAAATAGTTTATTATAGTTGCAAATTTCCTTTCAGGAAAACCCACAAAACACTAGAGACACCAGTAAAGGACTTAGAACCTCCCGGACTTAGAATATCTTTGGATTTTTGGCAACATCAACACAAGATAAGCATGTTGGGTATGACATTAAACAATACTAAGGAAAAAATTGACCAAGGGGAAACCCACTTAAACTTTCTTAGATCAGATATAAATGGTGGGTTAAAATAGGGAAAATGCATAAAGGGGAGCCATACTCAGGATTTTTGCATTTTTTGAGGCTTGTAAAACTAGGATCCAACAAGATCGATATAATTTCTAAAACATACCAAGAAGGGCATAAGAAAACCAACAAATTCCTTTATCTTTTATACATACATGTCTAAATGGTAGTTACAAAATTCCACAGTTTGCATCCTTGTCTACTAGTGTAGTTTCAAGTTGATTATAAGTGAAGTAATGCATAATCTTAATTTGATCAAGATGAAACAAAACTATTATACTGCATATTTTGTAGTTTATATACATGTTTATAGGGTAATTTCAACCATGACATTTAACTTTGTTCCAATTGAATCCTCTATTCTTTTATAGATAGTAAGGAACTAGGGTAATTTCAAGAGCTTGGTGGTAATTTCGAAAACATAATTAGTTTGGGGTGACAAACTCGTTTGAAGCTCCTTTCAATGTCCTTCATATATAGCAATAAGATTGCTCCACCACCATCAACTAGAGTAGGAAGATTTTTCAGGAAGATAGAGTATATGGTGGGCATATGGATGATGGATACAAGTTTTCAAATTGAAATGATTTATGTGGGTATAAAAATGCAAAATGAAATGGTTTATCATGAATATACCATTTGACCCCTATCTATTGTTGGTTAATGTGTTTGAAGTTGAACGACAATAGATAATTTAAAGTAAAACAAATTGTAATCATGTAGCAATTAAAGAAAATTTAAGGTATTTGAAGTTGGAAATAAAAGTAATCGTGAGGTTATAAGCATTGACAGAAAAGGTTAGTGTGTGCATTGATGGAGGAAAGAGTAGGTAATGTGGGCCTCATGCACCAAGTAGGATGGTTAAATGTTTTAATGTGTTGGAAAAGAGCAACCCACCATTGTTCAAGTTATCTCTAGTAAACAATGATTATTTCATGCTCCATGTGCTTGCCATTTCTTTAAAAACACATCCATCACATTTGTTTTGGATGTAAAACCTTGATGAAACCACTTTACGGTCATGACCCTACAAGTAGATGGATGTGCAAATAAACAAAGGATAATCTAGCAAGCATTTAGGTGATTAGTGACTATGTGAAAAAAATTAATAAAGTCAAGGCTTCACTCACCATTGAGATACATAATCTAACCCTCCAATGTATTTTATTGATTAAGCAGAAGCACCGAGAACAAGAATGAGCATGGAGTGTAAGATATGTTGACAGAGAAAACCTCCCGGAATCTTATGACACGAACAAGCCACATTATAAAAAGCACAACTAAAGATTGCATGAATGTAATATGATAGCTATTTCAATATGGATGCAAATGTATTTACAAGGATTGCTCAAGAGTGAGTTGCAGGTGGGTATATATAGGATACTCCACCAAGAGATGTGAGTGTACAACCAATGTGAGATGAAGGAGATGTAGTCACGTGTGTGAAGTACATTTCCACCAAATAAGGAAAGTACAATTCATACAATACAAGTGCAACCCACCCAAGCAGATACCTACCTAAGTAAGTTTATCCTAGGTGCACACTAATGCAATAAAATATTTTTAACTAAATGTAAGAAAATATATATGCACCAACATAAAGAAGAAACCAAGTTGATCGAGCATGTGATAATGAAGCAGTCAAAGTAAAAGCTCCCATTAAGGTTATATTATTGTAGTGTGGCATGCAAACATGCCTATAAAGGCAACACCATGTAAACTCCATTGTTGTTCAAGAAAATAAATATTTACACACATTACCCAACTTTACTCTTTCACAAACACCACAAGGTGAGCCTCACTCCTATTATTCTACAACACTAACTAATAATTTCATGCATGCTCTGTCATGACTCCTTTCAAAATTGACAAATTTTAATGATTGGAAAAGATTGCAAGCTTGAAAGCTTTGATTGTTCACTAAGATAAAAACGAAGTTGCAACCTTCAACTCTCTAATTGGCATAACATGTACAAAAAGATAACATATATATGATAAAAGTCTAAACAAATATAAATCCCTTTAAAATAAATTTTTTGACGTCATAAATTAAACATGGTTGCCTTCACTTGAAGGTCCCTTTCAAATGAAAAAGGATTGTCAATAAAGGTGCCTAAGTGGCACCTATCCCACATGTTTACCTTGTATTGGATAAAAACTGTTGATTTTGTTGAAATTTTGGTGTGCTATTCACTTGGATAGAGTTTCCATCAAGGCTCCTAGTGAGAGAAGTTAATAAACTTGTTCTAAGTTCATATTCAAGTGTTAGTTCATAGATTGGTAAACGTATGAACAAAAATTAGAAATAAAAGGTAGAAACAACTACAAACCACATCTTTTTTTTCTTGATCAAATAGTTGCTACTAATGGGGGTAACACCCTTTCCATTAAAGTACAAAACAAACATTTACAATTGGTATGACTCCATAAGAGAGTGCATATTTAACATTTGAGATTTCTCAGGTTTACCAAGAAACTTAAACCCTCAACAAACTCACTAGCCCTCTCAAGTTGGGCAGGGGAAAGAAGAACACCATAGTAGCTTAGGAAGAAAGAGAAGGTTTCCATATTCTTCCTCTAGATACCTTCTCGAAATAGCACAAGGACTTCCACTGTCATTTTCTCTTTCTTGATTACTGCATCAAAAATTCCCACAAGGGAACCCTCCTCTGGCTTCTTATTCAGTGACAATATTGCCTGGCGGAGACGAGCATGGATATCCTTCTTCTTATATGCTGCAACCATAAGTTTCCCCCATTGCTTCTTCCCCATTGTGAGGCCTACATTTTTCATTCTGTTCATGTGACTATTTACCTTACCGTTGCTAATACTTTTATATTTGTGGGATTGTTGATCCCGGATTCCCAAACTTTTAGATTTTATTATGTTATAGGAAAACTAATTGGGTGATGTTTGATTAATGTTTACATTACAGGAAAACTAATTGGGTGATGTTAGATAGAAAATTGTAATGTGATTTCCTTTATGCTTAAGAGGACTTGTGATATCTTATGTGAGTGCAAATTTTAAATTGCTTTGACTATGATATTAATATGTGGAATTGACTTTGGAATTAAGTGCGCAGGTTTTGCTAACAAACCACAGATACTAGAGATCATCCCACACCATATGTTGTAATCCCTTATGAAGCCGATCTGGTTCCACGAGGAACCAAGATCAACTCTGTGTATGATGTAATGTTGTGATGTTATTTGCATGAGGTTGAATGGGTTAGGTCTACCCTTTTTTAATTTAAATTATGATTTGTGTTGTGAGAATTGTCTTTGAATTTTTATTTTTTAAAATTTAAATTTTGGAGACCTTTTTCTTGTGTTTTAACTTGACCTTGGGTTATACCCCATGGGTCTAGGGTCCCTTTTGACTTGGGTAACCCTTGGTAAACCTCCGTATGGTCACCTTAACTTCACACTAAAGTTAAGTGACAAATTTGGAGGCATGGGAGGGATAGGATGAGTGGTACCAACACTCAAGCCCATCCCTTTTCAATTCCCAAGGCTAGAGATGACTCTAAGATCCACCAATTGTGGAGGACTTGACTTCAAGTCTCTCTCATAATTGGTGAGAGTCCCCATGGAGTTGTGTGGTCTTTCATGAGAGGAAAGGAAAGAGAGACATGTGTCACCCTTTCCCTCTTTAACTCCCCTTTTCTCTCCCATGTGTTGTAGAGAGGACATGTGGTAAGGGGCGAGGAAGACTTTGGGGATGGGTGAGTGACATGTGTCAACACCCATCCCTTGGGACACAATAGTAGTGGGGAGGAAGAGTGAGGAGGTGACAAATGTCACCTCCCCATTCCTCTAAGCTCATGGATTGGGTTATTTTAATCCCACTTGGGATAGGGAGAAAGGTGGTTGAATTTTTGAGAATTTTGATTATTGGAAATTATTTTTGAGAAAAAGGATAGAGGGAGTTTGGTGGCTTATGTTGGAGGAGACTTTAGAGGAGCTCTACATCAACTTCTTCCATTATAGGGTTTTAAAGGTTGGTTTTCAAGGCTAAGGCCTTTCCCTTGTAATTTAATTTTGCTTGCATGATGTATGTGAGAGATGTATTTTACTTGTGTTGTATTTTGTTATTGTGGGAAATTTCTATTAGGGTGTTGAAAGAGCTTCTCCCACTTGGGACAAATGCTCATCAAGTGTGGGGTAGGGGAGGAGTGATCCTCCTCGAGGTCATTGCCTTGTTTTGGGATGTTGAAAGCCTTGAGGGCATTTTAAGTAATTCGAGTAAATTTGTCACATGGCTTGAGAGCCAAAATATGAACTCCTTTGGAATTTTGGTTAACTTGTTTGGCTTGAGGCCATGAGAAAAATTGTGTTGAATATTTTTTAAGGGTGGCACTCTAGAGTTGAGTGTGTCCACTCTCCTACCCCTTTTTAAACTCACTTTGGTTGAGTTTGTGTTTATGTAAATATCCATGGGTGTATTTTGTGTTTTGGGATGTTGTTTTGCATTGTTATGAAGTGGATTTGGAATACCCTAGGTGTGTGGATGATCTCCCTAGCTCGGGGGTGACCCTCTTGCGGGTTTACGGTAGGGAGGAGAGCAGAATGTGTGGTGTTTCTTTCCCTTGTGTGTTATGCAGGTTTTCAAGGAACTTAGTGTGAAGGTTGAAGAAGTTTTCTTGTTTTGGAAAAATATTTTATTTTCCTTTACTCTTAAGGCTCTTGAGAAGAGCTTGGTCTTATTAAGGAATTTCATCATTGTTGGTCTTCAAAGAGGAGAACTATTCTCCCTCTTGTTGTAAATTTTGTCTTCTTTAGATTTGAGAAACCCTCTCTCATTGTTTTGATAGTTTTAGTTGTTAAAGTAAATTTTACCATTTATGAAATGAAAGTTAGAAATGTTAGTTTACTTCTGTATTATTCAAAAAGGATGAAGTGGAAGAAGGTGTTATAAATCAATTCTTTTTATAACTTAATGGAAATATTAATTTTGATAAGTCATGAAATTGTTGTTGTGACAATATGAAAGTTGTAATTTGGTTATTTGGGAAAGATATAAAATTTGGTTATAATTATGCATTTGAGTTTTGTATGTAATTGCAAATACAATTAAATCTTCCCTTTAAAAAAAAAAATGTTTATACATAGACCATATGTTTAATATCTTTAAATTGCATTATTGTATTGAATTAAAATTGATTTAAAAGAGAGATAGATTTTAATTATTCCATGTGTAATGGTAATAAAAAAGAAAAAAGAAAAAAAAAAGAAATTCTAAATTTGTCATTAGAGGTGCATTGAAATTACAAATTTATATGGAAATCAAATTTAAACTGATTTATTTTGCTCTCCCTTCCAAAAATTTAATTGACAGAAATATATATATATATATATATTCTGGAAAATATACAGTTATGGAATTAAATAATGGAACTGTGTTTTGTATTGATTTGAGAAATTTGTAGTATATATATATATATGCCTATTTTTAAATTTTAAATAACGAAATTTAAAGGGGAAATAAATTTATGAATCGCAGTTTTCATGTATGGAAACACAGTCAATGAAAAGATGGAGTGGTGGGGGGTTCGAACCCCCCACCACTGTCGTTATTACAAAGGGTGTGGGGAGGGGGCGGAGCCCCCACCCACACCCCACGACCTTCCGCTACCCCTTATAACCCTTGTGGCCCTCTATGAAAACCGCCACCGGAATCCCTGTGCCAACAGTCTCCCGTCCTCCGCCGCGACCTCTGCCTTATTGCAGACCATCCCCCCCTACGATCTGCCTTCGCTGCACCTTACGGCCACCACCCAACACTTCCCTCCGCCCAACCTCTGCTCGGCCTCCCCACTGCCTGCGATCTCAACAGAGCTGCCCTACAGCCTCCAAATGTGGCCTCCTCCGCCTCCATTGCCCTACACAGCCAATACAAAACAAAAGAAAGATATATGTGAGGGTTCTCCAATGAGATCCAAAAGAAATAAATATATAGCAATATAATAATATTCATTGTTATATAAAGAAAAATATAATATATAATAATAAAATAAATGATATATATATATATATATATATATATATATATATATATATATATATATATATATATATATTCTAACTGTAGGAAAATAGTGTTTCAGGGTTTAACAATTTTCACAAATGAAATACCAAGAAAACGAAAAGAAAAAAATATATACATTTATTTTAATAAAAGAAAACCTAGAGATATAAATGCAAATGCATTTATACAGATAATTATATCTTTATAAATGTAATTAAGCCATCATATGCATTTCATATGTGGCCATTGCAAACTCATTTTGTAGATTGAGGAAATGTCCAAGTGAGAGATATGAGAGAAAAAGAGAAAGAAAGATAAAAGCGAAAACAAAGAGGAGAAAATGCGTGGCATTTCTGAAATAGGCTAAGAGAACTAATTAAGATTTAACTTTCCATTAACCCTGATTAGGGGCAAATTAATTATCAAAATTAATTCAAACGTTGAATTAAACCTAGGGGACTGCATCAAGCGAAGTTAGTAAGTCCTGTTTAAGTGATCTGATCTACCAAGAAATTAGGAATAATGTAAAGGATGCAGTGATAACTCTGATTGATAGAGAACGTGAAAGAGAGCAAATTAAAATTAAATTTCAGAGAAACGGGAGGGAGAACAAATGTGCAGGCTTTGTTGAAAATGCTAAAATTAGAAGGAGGAGAAATTAATATTAAAATTTAGAAAACATGAAGGAGAACAAATGATCGGACTTTGTTGAAAAATGTCCCATTAACTTAATCAATTGTATTACCAATATAATTAGTTTGATTAACCTAAGTCAGGAAGCCATGTGATCAAGATTAGTGTTAGTGAAATAAATCCCACTCACGCCCGTGAGGCGTTATGCTGCCGGATTTTTTCAGAATTTAGGGTTTAGGAGTTTAGTAAGTTTAACCCTCGTAGCGACATTAACTGCGTCGCGATGACCCCCTTGTTGGCCTTCTTGCGTATGGGTATGCGCACCTGTGTGTATTACTCCACTGACAACTGTATTGTGTATGCCTTATGCGTACGCCACCGAGCACACTTATGTGTGCGAGGGGGTTTCTAGGGAAGCGTGGAAATTTTTTTGATGTTTTGTGTTGTTAGTAATAATTTATGTATGGGGTTTTGAGTCAGGTCTCTTCCCTAAAAATCCAAAAAAGTTTTAATATTTTAGCCCCTGCAATTATCAAAAATGCAAGAAATCAGTTGTGTGCAGGTTAAAATTGCACCCTAAAAATTGATGATAAAAATGAGTCAGATGCGTTTCAGATACACATCGGGTTTCAGTTTCTGTGTCTGAATGTTTCTGAGAGTGGCTAAGGGTTTCACTTTGCCGTTGCCGCAGAATCTACCAAGTGTCGAGCCCCTGTTTAGGCCGCATTTTTGTTTCTAAGTGATAACTCTAACGCGGAGTGTGCCCCGTAGCAGAAGTTGTGTCCATTCTGTTTCTAAGTTGATCGCGCGGAGGGCGCCACGTGTCAACTTCCGCCGAAGTTTCAATAAAGTTTCTAAATGTTTCTGAGAGCGCCGCGGAAGGTACCACGTGGAGGTACCCGAGAGACACAGAAAAGTAGCTAAAGCCCTGCGGACGACGCCAAGTGGCAGCTTCCACCAGTGTTTCTAAAAGTTTCACAGTTTCTGCCATAGTTTTCAATAGACCCTAAATGTTTCTCAAGGGCAACGCAGATTCGCCAGGTGTCATTTTCTGCTGAAGTTTCTAAAAGGTTTCTAGGCTGCCACGAAAGATGCCACGTGCCCCTTGTTGTGACTGCGGAAGCCGACAAGTGTCGACGTCCGCGTTATGTTTCATATTTGTTTTGGGGCTAAGTGAAGATTGAGGTGGGTCCCTGTGAAGAGTCCTTGTTGCTGCGGATGTTGCCAAGTGGCAACCTCCGCTTGAGTTTCGAAGGACCCTTTCAAAGTTTCTGAGTGTGGCGAACGGGAGGTTATGGGCCCTGTTTCTTAATGTGTCTCGTGTCTCAAATGCGCGGAAGGTGCCAAGTGTCAATCAGCGGGGGCACTTTCGGTATGTTGCAACAGGCACGCGGAATGCGCCATTTGTCCCTTATCATTGCTACGAAGCGTGACATGTGCCATCTTCTGCAGGTTTGTTCCTTTTGTTGCAACAAAACGAAATGTTGAGGTGGGCCCCAGCATATGTTTCAAGTGTGACAGAATGTGACACGTGGCGGAGGCTCCCGGGACTTCAACCTGTTTCTCTCAAGTCTCTATATGTTTCAAGAAGAGCGCGGAGCTCGACACATGTCAGCCTCCGCAAAAGTTTCAAAGAAGGGTCTCTAATGTTTCAAGGATATCGCGAATGCTGCCAAGTGTCGTGGTCCATGAAGTTTCTGTAAAGTTTCTTTGAGTTTCAAGAGGCCGCGGAGCCCGCCAAGTGTTGGCCCTCGCGGAGTTTCATTTGACCCTTTTGTGTCCCTCGGCGGCGACATAGAACCCGCCACGTGTTGGTTTTCGCCTGTGTTTCGAAGAGAGCGCCTTAAAGTTTCAGGGATGCCGCGGAGCTTGCCACGTGGCGGCTTCCGCACATGTTCCCAGCAGAAGACTCTCGGCGGAAACAATTAAGGAAAAGTAGGCGATGACCCAGCGTTAGAAACTTGAAGTGTCTGCATGGCATAGTCTGGTTGGTTCGCGACTTTTCAACAGTTTTGGGGTCGTTGATCTCCGCGACTAGGTTTTTGATCAACGACCAGTTTTTAATGTTTCTGCGCGAGTTTTTCCTAAGCGTTTGCAACTATTTTTGGCGGGAGAAACTCCAAAGGCACGCCATTGCTACATTTCCAGAGGCTGTGGGTTGGTGAAACGTTAATGGCAGATTGTTGCAGAGGTATGGGACAATGATGGACAGGTCAACCACCATTTTTATGATGCAAATCTTCAGGCGGTGGCCTAGATCCCGATCTCACCTGTTCCTTCTTCTTTGTCCCTCTGCAGCATTTATGATTTTGGGCGCCATTTTCAGTGCATTGCATCTGGCAGATTTTGGTCTTGCCATGTAATTAATTTGCTGGGTACATTTTCTTGCTATTTAAACAGACTGTGTGACCCATTTTTAAGTTGTTGAAGCCTGGGGCATTTTTGTGTAAATAATGAAGAACAGGGCATGATCTTGGTTGTTCCATCCCATTTTGGAGTTTATGTGTTGCAGCATGCATGTATTTTGCACATATTTTCAGTTTCAGTGTTAATGTTATATGAAAAATGCTTATTGCATGTGTCTATCTGTTTGTCTCCATTTGCTGCATGTTATTCTCCTTCTTTTGAATCTGGTTGCTAAGGGTTTCACAGATTCTAGGGTATAGATATCTATACTGCATGTTTGATCTCTAACTTCCATTCAAGGAGTGGATTAAATTGTTTTAGGTTGAGCATGGGGAAGGTTGCATGTCAGCAGGGATATCTGTAAGTAGAGGCAGTTAGATACCCATTCTTGGCTGATGTTTGTAAGGCAAGCATCAAGTTCAAACCCCCTGAAACTTGAGTGAAAGTTGCAAACCATCTGCTGTACACATCTAGTTGACTCTTTGCCCAATGGATAGGCACCAGTCTACTACTGGGTCAGTAGTTGTGAGCCAAAACCCCTTGTCTTGCATCCAGGACATTATGTCCAATCTTTTCTCTTCCACTTGTTAGTTGTAGGAGTAGGATTAGGATCCTTGCGTACTCTCATACCCAACCAGACATATATGTCCAAGAGTATTGCCAACCTTGTGATCTATCATGCAGATCTTGGTCCATGCATGAGAGTATTCTGCCTATTATTGTAAAGTTAAATCATTATGTTATTGGTCTAGTCAAGGTTACATCTTTAGTTATAGGGATACCCCCCTTGGTGCGGCAGAACCAGAAGTGAAGGGGAGGCAGCTCACGCAACCTCCCGTAATCTGTTGGCCAAATCAGCCTATGCATTAGAGCTGGCAAACCCTCTGCAGATTTGGAAACCAACAGATTTTGGTGACTCTACTGGGGATGAACAGAAAAAGTGATATCTTACAGCCTCTGGTGAAGTTTTGCCTAGCTCTGCTGGTGGAATGAACCTGGAAAAGTAGCTTTCAGTTGTTGAAAATTTTGTCCTCTCTGGAGAGGTGGCGACTCTGCAAAAAGATCTGAATGCACATGAAAGATAGATGTATGTGAATGTGACAAAGATGTTCATATTTTTGCATCTAGATGAGAAAGGTGCCTAACTTCTTCCCCTTTATATTTGTTGTTTACAACATAAGTTAGATGCAATGGGAAACCTTAGGTCTTAGGCAATCATAGGATGTCTAAGATGGAAAATTTTGTGAATCCAAATATGTATTATCCCATACTCAGTCAAAAGGGGGATAATATGTTGACAAAAAGAATAGAAGAGATAAGAAATAGGTTGATATTCTTAGAGGCTAGGCAGGCCCAAGTAAATAGTGAGAATCCTATTGTGTCTGCCAGTCAGAAAGCTAAACCTCTTGTCAGCCCTTTTGATCCTTTGTATGACCAAATAGATTTGTCATGGGTTGACTATAAAGTAGAAAGTATGCCTGCTAGGATATACAGTCAGATGCCTAGATTTAGTGGTCACAGTGTGTGTGATGGGGGTGCACATATCCAAAAATTTTGCAATTTTATGGAAAAGCATTCATTTAGAGATAAGGATATGTGGATGAGGTTTTTTGTTAGATCCTTTGATGCAAAAGCTAGAGATTGGTATTTGAGCTTTCCAAAGAGATCCTTTGCCTGTTGGGATGAGCTTGCTGATTGTTTCAAAGAAGAATTTGCAAAAGAACCGGCTGATCTTGTTGCAAAATTGATAAAAATCAGAAAACAAGATGAAGAGCCATGTGTTGTTTTCAGTCATAGGCTTGCATTAGCCCTTTCACAAGTCCCTGAAAGTTTCAGACTTGATATTTCAGCCTGTGTTGGCATATTCTTTGAAGCTTTTGAGGAGGGCTCTAGTGCACTGCTGAGGGATTTCAAGGTGACAAGTATGCAAATGGCATGCAAATTTTTAGAAAATGTAGAAGAAATGAGAAATTAGTACCTGCAGAAACCCCTGTCCCCAGGTTTTGGTGTGAATAATGGTTGTGAAGCTGCAAATGACCAAGTGATCATGGCATCATGTGAAAATAAAAAAGTAGATGTTGAGGATGCTAGTGAAAGGATCAGTGAGGACTCCCATTGCAATGTTGAGGCACCTGGCCATGAAAATAATGTTGGGGTTGTGGACAACAATGAGCAACTTTTTGAATGGATTTGTGGAGATAATTGTGAGTATTGTACTCAAGACAGAGAAGATATAAGCAAACAAAGAAATAGTTCTATGTGTGAACCATTGCCTTCTTTTCAAACACATGGAGATCATGAAGAGCAATAAGAGATTGAAACAAGTGCTAGTGCAGAGCATGATTGTTTTTTATTTGATGACTGTTTTGCTTATGACACACATGCTGATACTCCTCCACGAAATGAATCCATTGGTGATGAAGATGCATGTTTTGCTGCCCATGAACCAGTGGCATACTATGATGAAACTAATGCACCTGGATCACCCATTTATGACACATGTGGTGATGAGGATCTATTTGAGTATGGTGAGGATCTAGACATGATTTTTGACTTGGATTCTGTTTCTCATCCTGATGAAAGAGAAACCAACAACATCAGGTAAGTGATTGTAAAAATGTGCCTGATTGTAAAGAGGTGTCAGAGCCTGATCTTTTCTAGCTTGGTGTACCTGATGGTTGTATGCATGATGTGCACAACTATGATTTTGAAAGTTTTTCTTTTGATATGCCAGCATATGATACAATGAGCCCTGATCTTCCTAGCTGTGTGGAGGACTTTGAGTGTTTCCTGTTTTCAGTCCAGCTAGGGGATCATTTTGCAATGCATATTGCTGATGTAGATGATGATAAGTGTTACATACCATTTGAATATGCATTGCTTGATAAATTTGACACCCACATGCCACATAATGCTGAGGGTTGTCTGCATAGGGGTGACAGTGACAAGCTAGATCAAAGGGTTGAATATGCAGATGGCAAGATTTGTTTATGGGTGGGTCATGACAGTATCTCCAGGCTTGATCCAGTGTATGTAGATGAAAACAAGGTGTTTGACAAGGGGAGATATAGGTTTTTCTTTTCTTGGTGGCCTTAGGCCATCAAGTGTGTTTGGTGTTGCAGGTCAGTGCAGTATTTGACTCTGTGCCCAATGGATAAGGGACTGGTCTGCATCCTAGAGATCTGAGGTTCTCGCCATGCCTGCAAGAGGCATGCGTCCCCAATCGGAGCCACTGTTAGTAATAATTTATGTATGGGGTTTTGAGTCAGGTCTCTTCCCTAAAAATCCAAAAAGTTTTAATATTTTGGCCCTTGCAATTATAAAAAATGCAAGAAATCAGTTGTGTGTAGGTTAAAATTGCAGTGGCGGGTCAGGAATCCCTATCAGTCCCTAAAAATTGATGATAAAAACGAGTCGGATGTGTTTCAGATACACATCAAATTTTAGTTTCTGTGTCTGAATGTTTTTGAGAGTGGCTAAGGGTTTCACTTTGTCGTTGCCGCAGAATCCGCTAAGTGTCGAGCCCCTGTTTAGGCCACATTTTTGTTTCTAAGTGATAACTCTAACGCGGAGTGTGCCACATAGCAGAAGCTGTGTCCATTCTGTTTCTAAGTTGATCGCGCGAAGGGCGCCACGTGTCGGCTTCTGCCGAAGTTTCAATAAAGTTTCTAAATGTTTCTGAGAGTGCCGCGGAAGGTACCACGTGGAGGCACCTGAGAGACACAAAAAAGTAGCTAAAGCCCTACGGACGATGCCAAGTGGCAGCTTCCACCAGTGTTTCTAAAAGTTTCACAGTTTCTGCCATAGTTTCCGATAGACCCTAAATGTTTCTCAAGGGCAACGTGGATTCGCTAGGTGTCATTTTTTGTTGAAGTTTCTAAAAGGTTTCTAGGCTGCCGTGGAAGATGCCACGTGCCCCTTGTTGTGACTGCGGAAGCTGACAAGTGTCGGCGTCTGCATTATGTTTCATATTTGTTTCAGGGCTAAGTGAAGATTGAGGTGGGTCCCTGTGAAGAGTCCCTGCTGCTGCGGATGTTGCCAAGAGGCAACCTCCACTTGAGTTTCGAAGGACCCTTTCAAAGTTTCTGAATGTGGCGAACGGGAGGTTGTGGGCCCCGTTTCTTAATGTGTCTCGTGTCTCAAATGCGCGGAAGGCGCCAAGTGTCAATCAGCGGGGTACTTTTGGTATGTTGCAACAGGCGCACGGAATGCGCCATTTGTCCCTTATCGTTGATGCGAAGCGTGACATGTGTCAGCTTCCGCAGGTCTGTTCCTTTTGTTGCAACAATAAACGAAACGTTGAGGTCGGCCCCAACATATGTTTCAAGTGTGACAGAATGTGACACGTGGCGGAGGCTCCCAGGACTTCAACCTGTTTCTCTCAAGTCTCTATATGTTTCAAGAAGAGCGCGAAGCTCGACACATGTCAGCCTCCGCAGAAGTTTCAAAGAAGGGTCTCTAATGTTTCAAGGATATCGCGGATGCTGCCAAGTGCCGCGGTCCGCAAAGTTTCCATAAAGTTTCTTTGAGTTTCAAGAGGCCGTAGAGCCCGCCAAGTGTCGGCCCCCGTAGAGTTTCATTTGACCCTTTTGTGTCCCTCGGCGGTGACGCGGAACCTGCCACGTGTTGGTTTTCGCCTGTGTTTCGAAGAGAGCCCCTTAAAGTTTCAGGGATGCTGCGGAGCTTGCCACGTGGCAGCTTCCGCACATGTTCCCGACAGAAGACTCTCAGCGGAAATAATTAAGGAAAAGTAGGCGATGACCCGGCGTTAGAAACTTGAAGTGCCTGTGTGGCACAGTCTGGTTGGTTCGTGACTTTTCAGTAGTTTTGGGGGCCGTTGATCTCCGCGACTAGGTTTTTGATCGACGGCCAGTTTTTAATGTTTCTGCGCAGGTTTTGCCCAAGCGTTTGCAACTGTTTTTAGCGGGAGAAACTCCAGAGGCGTGCCATTGCTACATTTCTAGAGGCTGTGGGTTGGTGAAACGTTAATGGCAGATTGTTGCAGAGGTATGGGACAATGATGGACAGGTCAACCACCATTTTTATGATGCAAATCTTCAGACGGTGGCCCAGATCCTGATCTCACTTGTTCCTTCTTCTTTGTCCCTCTGCAGCATTTATGATTTTGGGTGCCATTTTCAGTGCATTGCATCTGGCAGATTTTGGTCTTGCCATGTAATTAATTTGCTGGGTACATTTTCTTGCTATTTAAGCAGACTGTGTGACCCATTTTTAGGTTGTTGAAGCCTGGGGCATTTTTGTGTAAATAATGAAGAACAGGGCATGATCTTGGTTGTTCCATCCCATTTTGGAGTTTATGTGTTGCAGCATGCATGTATTTTGCACATATTTTCAGTTTCAGTGTTAATGTTATATGAAAAATGCTTATTGCATGTGTCTATTTGTTTGTCTCCATTTGTTGCATGTTATTCTCCTTCTTTTGAATCTGGTTGCTAAGGGTTTCACAGATTCTAGGGTATAGATATCTATACTGCATGTTTGATCTCTAACTTCCATTCAAGGAGTGGATTAAATTGTTTTAGGTTGAGCATGGGGAAGGTTGCATGTTAGCAAGGATATCTGTAAGTAGAGGCAGTTAGATACCTATTCTTAGGTGATGTTTGTAAGGCAAGCATCAAGTTCAAACCCCCTGAAACTTGAGTGAAAGTTGCAAACCATCTGCTGTATACGTCTAGTTGACTCCTTGCCCAATGGCTAGGCACCAGTCTGCTACTGGGTCAGTAGTTGTGAGCCAAAACCCCTTGTCTTGCATCCAGGACATTATGTCCACCAATCTTTTCTCTTCCACCTGTTAGTTGTAGGAGTAGGATTAGGATCCTTGCGTACTCTCATACCCAACCAGACATATATGTCCAAGAGTGTTGCCAACCTTATGATCTATCATGCAGATCTTGGTCCACACATGAGAGTATTCTGCCTGTTATTGTAAAGCTAAATCATTGTGTTATTGGTCTAGTCAAGGTTACATCTTTAGTTATAGGGATACCCCCCTTGGTGCGGCAGACCCAGAAGTGAAGGGGAGGCAGCTCATGCAACCTCCCGTAATCTGTTGGCCAAATCAGCCTGTGCATTGGAGCTGGCAAACCCTCTACAGATTTGAAAACCAACATGTGTCATGACCACATGACAAATGTGGACATGACACGTGTGATGCGTGTTGTGACCGCATGGGAAATGTGGGCATGACACCCATAATCAAAATTACATTGGCTAAAACATTACCATAAATGATGCCATTGTATACATGGTTTTCACTAAATAATGCATTCCCAACAATTTGATTTATGTCTTTCACCATGTCGTTTTCCTCGGCGATCTCCTCCTGGGTGCAAGAGCACTGCACATTGACATGCAATTTCTCCTCTTTGTCAAGCAATGAATGTCTCTTTTTTGGTCTCTCAATCTTTATTTGTTTGACCTTAAGTTGCTACCCATGTTAATTCCATCGTGTGAAGAGTTATGTTCATTCCTTTGTTAATAGAGATGTTATCATTCCTCTGTTGGCTAGTCGTCCCATAAATCTCTATTAGTGAATATCCTCTCTTGTTCTATCTGTTCACATGCCTTTTTGGCAAGAAAATTAGCGGCGACGTTACATTCTCGATAACAATGAGCCATGGTCGTATTATCCAAATCCTGCAAGACTTCTTAGATTGCCTATGTCATATTTCTCAACTTCTAATTTTGTACCTTTTTTACTGTAGATTGCTTGAATGCAGATTTTTGAATCACCTTCAATATCGACATGTGTAATTTTCTCTCTTTTGCATAGTTGGAGGCTGGTGAGTAGAGCGTGAAACTTTGCCTCATTATTTATTCTATTCGGGATTTTATTTGAAATTGCCCATTTAATTTGTCCCTCTTCATTTCTAATGACCAAACCAACACCAGATGTGCCAGGGTTCCCATGGGAGGCTCCATCGAAGTTCATTTTGAGCCTCTCACTTGGCGGTGGGAACCATTTGATTTTGGTTCTATCTCTTTTTGTCTGCCCAGTGCTAGTGATGAAAGCTTGTGGAATTTTAAGTCTGGGCCACTTCTTCATCATAACCCCATCCCACATGGTGAATGGTATCAGGGGGTATGCAAACTTCATCTTGAGTAAATGGAATTTAAACAAAAAAATGCAAATAAACAAAGTTACCACATACAAACTCTCTAGTGAAATGGATTTGCTCAATAGATGTGTGATCTAGTTTTTTTATTAGGGGTCAAACGGGTTTTGAAGGGACCCAAAACCCTTTACAACCAAACGTTGTCAAATAGAATGACAACAAAAGAAAACACATAGCCAAACATCAGCATCCCAGATGTTGACCCACGAAGGAACTGCAGCAGCGCTGCAACCAAAAACAACAGTTAATGAGAAAACTCACTAACACCTACTACAACCACATCATAAGACTCTTATAGCTAGAACAAGAGACCATAGGTCACACACATTCCAGGGTTTGAAGCCCTTAGGCATGGAAGCCCTTTTCCAAGGATATGAAAAAACTAGATCAGGAAAGTAGAGACTAGTCCAGCAAAAAGGCGACTCCTCGGAAGGAAACCTAGAAAGCTTTACATCAATTGCCGGAACTTGAAAAAACTTGCTCATCAAACCCAATACAGGGTTGAGCAAATAACCATCATATCTGCCTTTAGAAGCAACCATGCTCCACACCCAGAGTATAATAACATGGCTTCCATTTTCTTCTAGCCCACGATCTACAAACATAATTTTAAGGTTTATAACTAAATAGGGCAAACCACCTCTTGAAGACAAACTATTCCAAGGTAGAAATAGGAACTAGATCTTTCCATACAATTTTTCCCCTATAGAAAGCACAGAGACCTCCCTTGCCATGTCAGAATCTTAGATATTTTGGCACCGGGGAATAAACCCCAACCCAAAAACCCCACTACCTTCACTAGTCTGATCCTCGTCCCAGAAGAAAGAGGAAGCATTCTCTCCCTTATCAAGCAACACCTTGGTAGTCACCTCCGGCACCAAACATTCTCTACCCTTGGTTGACATCTTCAACCAAGCTTCTAAGATTTTTTGAATAGAGGAATCCTCTGTAACCATTAAGGTCCAAGGGGAAGACATTCACCATGGGTAGCGTGACATTCCTGAGGGCTAACCCCGATAGATAAAGCCACCACAACCAAACTGCTCAGATGTCAAACCCTAAAAAATAGAGTAACACCCACCAAACCGACTGACCTCCACCCATAAGACCTCTGCCCTAACACAGGACCACAAGATTTTAGAACCACAAGCAGGAATGTACCACCTGGTGGCCACATTCCCAACCTCGACAAAGTCTCCTTCATCATCTGCAACTGTGCATGAAAAAATGCAAAGGAAGCCTCTGGAACTACCAAGGACTGGGCTGTATGAAGGAGCCGAGAGATCTGAAAGCACGGCCTGAGAGAGCCGCTAGACACCCTCATCCCCATCCTCTTCTGCACCGCCCTCACCATCCTCCTCTGTGTTATTCAAACCAGCGCTCCTGCTCCCTTTCCCTTTCCCACTCGCGCTCACCATATTTTTTTTAGATGCGTGATGTAGTTGCTTGAATGGATTCCTCAAAATATTGGCAGCATGTACCTATGATTTCACGTTGATGAAAAAATTTAATCTTTAAAGATTTTTTTTTTGCTGGGAGGATGGATGGTGTTGATTCATTTGGAAGATCTGCAATGGGGTTTGATTAAGATAAATTTCCTTGGATCGATGAGAAGATGAAGGGTGTTGATTTAGTTTGTTCAAGATGAAGGGATGATAATTAAGCTGGCTAAAAATAGAAAAAACCACAATGAATTAGTTGCAATGAAAAATAGGAGGGAAAGACAATTAGTTGGTCATTTATTTTTAGAAGCGATTAAGGGAAAAGTGGACTAATTAAATAATAATAAATATTTAATTAATTATCCATGTGAGGTGGAAATGAAATTATTTAAATAGGTGTGAGAATGAGTTGGACTAATTATTTAAAATTATTTAATTACTTAGTGATGAACTAGATTAAATAATTAATAATTATTTAATTAATTAATGGTGAACTAAATTAATTAAATAAATAATTAATTAGGATTGGATTAGATTAATTAAATAATTATATCATTTAATTGATTAACAACGATGAGAACATTAGTATGGAATGGGCTTAAGTAGGATAATATCGATACGATGTTAGGATAATTTTAAGTGTCTATAGTAAATAATCATTGAATTAGTTGTGGTGAGTTTCAGACATTGCAGTTTAGCATGGAGACTTGTCTAAGTCTAGTGTTGTTATGTTCTGAATGACAAGTCATTTAGAGGAGAGCTCACAATTGCATAATTGTTTGCGTATGTCATTAGCATTAGAGTGTGTTTGACAATGTGGGTGCAATTGAGCTACACTATTGGAATAATGCGACGATGATTAGGAGCATGGTGATGTTCTAGAGGTTTCTTAGAGGTACCATGAGCAAATAGAAGCAATCACATGTATGTCTCTTGTGCCACAAGACATGGGTAGTGTTTGGCTATAGTGCAAAAAGACATGTGCATGGTTCAAGTAAAGTTGATCAATAACCTTTAACCAAGTGTAAGTGGCAACAAATTTTTATGTGTGGTGCTCATTCATACAGAGAAGTCATGTTTCATGTAATGTGTGGTATGCTGACATCATGTTATGGTCATAAGATGGTTGTGTGATTGTTGGTGTTTTATGTGGTAGTTAGATGGTTGGTATTCCACGAGAATGTCTCAATGACTATATCTATTTATTTATATGGGTAGAAAAAGGTTTGTATTTATTTACATGATATTTACATAGTCCATGACATGAATTTGTAAAGCTTTTGGTTAAAAATTATGTATAGCACTGCTTAAATGTTTATTGCTTAAAGGTGTACAAATTTATTGTGAGGTTGTTTGTTGTAGTTTGTAGATTGAGGCTCTCCAAGATAGACTTATTGTATTAGATGTGACATGTCTTCCATGTCATCCAAAATTTCCCAAATAGATTCTACAATGTTCCTTAATTTCCATTTCTATACCTTCCAACTACAGATGAAGTTGATGCAAATTTGGGAGTCTCCCTCAATGTTGATGCTCTTGATATTTTCTTTTTTCCAGAGTTGTAAGCCTGTGAGAAGCGTTGTAAACTTCGCTTCATTATTAGTGCCAGTCCACAATTTCTTGGAAACTGCCCATTTCACTTCACCATACTCATCTCGTATAACAATCCCTGCACATGATGTACCTGGGTTTCCACAAGTAGAATCGCTGAAATTCATCTTGAGCCTTCCACTAGGTGGCGGATGCCATTTGATTTTGGACATGTTGGCCTTTGTTTGTTGTGAATTAGTTTGAAAAACTGGAGGAATTTTTAACTCATCCCATTTCTTCATCATCTCCTTGTCCTAGTTTGTGAATGGTTTCAGGGAGGATGTGGAGAGTTTTGCTATCACCACTTCACATACACCTTTTTCAATTTTCTTGATGATAGAAGCTACATTTGATTCTTTCTCATTGAAAATTTTGTTGTTTCTTTCCCTCCAAATCTACCATAGTAGCATTGAGGGGCTTGAGGTCCAGAGACTTTCCCAGACAAAGTTTTGACCTTTTGGCCAACATCTAAATATCTCAACTACATCATTAGGGAGAACACCAATCCATCCCAGTCTGCCACATAGCCATTCGATATGAATATAATTGTTATTGTCCTTTTTCTAATAGGTTTTTTGTAAGGCTTTCCCACATAAATTGGCGTCTCATGTGCATTTTAACTTGTGTATTATTTCATGTGTTGCCTTCAACATTGCATAATTGAATTGTATAACAAGCATAATTGTATTTTATCACATAAACCTAAGGTGTTACAATATCTTTGTCTATTGAATTCCCAACAAATTTGGGTTAGGTTTTCCATGATAAAATGTAGTCATCATGACATGAGATTTTGTATGAACACAACCCCCAAAGCAAGCTTTTCAAAAAATATAATTTGCAATGTTTTTGCATAATTACTACATTTTTTAATATTTTCTAATGAACATAGATTTTTTTACCAAACATAAAGACCTGTGTTCAATAGGTATCAAAAAATAGAAAATGTGGACAAAATTTCATAAAAATATGGCTACCCTTCGTATTGATGTCTTTGTTTAAAAAACAAGGTATATACAAAAAGTTATGCATTACAAAAAAATATGTCTAAATTATAATTAATATTAATTAAAAAATAAATAATAGATAAAATATGCAACAAAAAATTTGCATGCCCTAGATGCCAGTTTTAATGATCTATATTAAGAAATTATGAATTGATCCCTCGTCTCTAGCTCAAGTTATGTGTTATGGTAAAATATTAACCATTAAAAATACTATAAAGTATTAAAAATAATTTATTAACAAATTATTTCAAATTATAAAAAAATACAATCTACACATGAAATCTCACAAATCAATAGTTTACATTATCCTCAAATTCTTATCGATTTCCTTGCTATAATTGACAAAAAATTAAAATTTGGCTAAAAACCTTGATTTGAGTGGGCCACTTAGGTTAAAAAGTGGGACACACCTTTATGCTTCCACCCATCAATTAATCAAAAATATATAACAATTGCCTTGTTGTTTCTTTCTTTCTTTCTTTTTGTATTCAACAAAGTAAAAAGATTACAAATAAGTAATCAAGAAGATCACCATAACAATAATATGAGTTGTAACGAAGCAAAAATAACAAGCCTAGACAAAGCTAAACCAAGATGAACAAAAAGCTTCAAAGTATACAATGCAAATAGGGAGTCCCCGGAAGAAGGACAAACCCATATCAACTAAAACATTGTTTAAATCTGGCCAAACATATTAAAAACACTAGCACCTATAAAACAATAGCAAGAGAACTATATCCGATTGCCAAAATTGTGGATGAACTACATAGCATGGTGAAGACCAATGGTATAACCTTGCTGATTAATTTGAAGAAGCCAGACTTAGATTAATCTGATCCAGTTGATAAGAAACTTCTTTGTTATTCTTTGACATCACCTATACCTGGGAAGATAATGAAGCAATCTAAAAAAAATATGTTAAAGAGTAAAGTAGGTTGCAATTGTAGTTGTCAAATGAATAGTAGAATTAGAAAGCATAGCAGTACATGTGATTATTCATAAATGTTAAAGGACTTGTCTAATGGAATCAACAATAATATTTTCCTCAAACCAATTCCCAAAAGAGCCTCTTTCCAACTGAAATGATGCCCAAAGAAAGTAGGGACATCCCTTAATACAACAAACCATTATTTTTTTAGCAAACATGTATTCCCAAAATAAGTGTTTTATATTTTCGTCCGCATGACAAAAAAACATTTAACTAGTTGCATATACAAGCATCTTAGTCTTTCACAAACTAGCAATTTATAGTGCAATAACTTCCAAGCAAGCATTTGAGCATCTGAACCAACCTTAGACTTCCAAATTTGACCACTTAGCTTGATCCAACATGTATTACTAAACTTACATTTCCATATAATATTGAGATGGGAAACTAGTGACATTTGAGGAAGAAGACGTATATAGATTTGTTTTAAAGGAAAAAAAGAAGAAATGATGGGAAGAAAGCCAATGTCAATCTTTGAAGAAATTGCAAGATAAAGGAGTACATGGTTTAATAGTCAAATTAGGCAACACTAAGGATTGAACAAAGAGGATAAATTGCTTCGAGAATTATTATTTAGATTAAATTAAGCTTTAGTAACCAACCAAGAAGACCACTATAAGGAAGAAAAGTCCCATAAATCACCAAACTGTCTAACACTCTTTTAAACAAATAATAGGCTTGCTTGGGAAACATTATAGCCTGTGGTTGTCTTTGAATTTGGATATGCTTGTTCCACCAAATGGAAGAAGACACAAAGTTGAACCCATGTTGAAGTGATGATTCCTTCCACGGTTCTTCACTTTTAGCAACTCTAGTGATCCATTTGGCTACTAAACATATTCCTTGCATTTTAGGATCTATAATTCCAAGTTTGCCTTTAGACTTAGGTTGTATGCATTGAGACCAAGAGATATTTTTATAACCAACAATGCCATCCCATTTTGTCCATATAAATTATCAGATGATCTCACACAAATCTCCATACCCTTTGTTTGAAGGCATCTAGCATGAGGAAAAATAAACACGAGTGGCAAGAAAACATTTATTTACCACCTGAACTTTCTCAGCTAATGAAAGGAACTTATTGCCCCAATTGAATAATTTATTTTTAAGTGTATTCAAATACCAATTCCACATAGCAACTAAGGATAATCCCATACCAAATGGAATGCTGAGATATTAAGTAATTTCACCATGTTTAATTTGTTTCCACTCTTTAGGGATCTAATGAAGGACATGGATTCCTTAAATCATTAAAAAATTAGTTTTATGATTAGACATCTGGGATCTTGAAATAGAGGAATGTAGATTCAAACTGACTAAAGAATTAATTAGCTCTTCCTCAGTGTTTTGCAGGAAAAGTAAATTGTCATTAGTGAAGTGAGAATTAATCACAACAGTATTATGAGGGATAGAAATGCCACAAATGAGCTACAATTGCTTAGATTTTTGTAATAAATACCCTAATGCATCAATAGTAAGTACACATAAAATAGGTGATAGAGGACAACCCCGTCTAAACAAAGGAAGGGATGCAGAGAAAGTATTATTAACCACTATATGGGAATTGGTCTCGTTAAACAACATTTGAACACAAGCATAGATTTTTGGTCCAAAACCTATCCATTGCATCATTTTTATGATGAATCTCCAACAAATTTTATCGTAAGCTTTATGAAAATCAAGTTTCACCAACAAAGCATTTTGACCTGATTGTTGAGCCCATTCACATGTTTCCCAAGCAAGGATCAAGTATCCAAAATGCATCTACCTCCAATAAAGCATGTTTGTTCTAGTCTCACAATTCCTTGGACAACTAGTTTAATTCATGCCGCTAAAGCTTTTGCAATGATTTTGCATGAAGTATTTAGTAAAGTGATAGGGTGCCAACTTGAAATAGTGTCTTCATTGTTCCCTTTAGGTTACAATTTGATTAACCTTTTATTAATAATAGGACCTAAAGATCCTTTCCCAAAATCTTCTAAATAAAGCATATAAAATTTATGTTTGATATGTTGCTACATAGTTTGATAGAACTCCATTGGAATCCCATCAAAACCTAGACTCTTATTATGAGCCATGGAAAAACCGTCCATTCAATCTCTTTAAGGGAAAGAAGATGATCCATAAATTTACTATATCCGAGATCATTCTATTAGGGATACAATCTTTAACTATCTCTTCAAGAGCATCTTGTATATCCTCACAATGATTCTTCTCTTGAAAGAGTTTCTCATAATTTTTTTGGAATAATAATGTTATTTCAGCAGGATATGTATGTACGACCCCTTGATTATCCATTAAGGTGCAATATTTTTTTCCTTTTTATGCTTATAATATAAGCAGTTAAAGATAATTTTTGAACCTCTATTGCCTTCCTTGATCTAGTGAATTTTGGCTCTTATTTTAGCTCCTTGCCCTTTGTAGATATCAAGTTTACACAACCGAGTTTTAATAGAAGCAATAAATGCTTGAATCAAAGAATTACCAAGGTCTTGATTAAGTTGTTTCCTAGCATGTTTCCAACTTCCCCCTCAAAGTTTTTTCCTTTCATGTACACTACTAGGCCATTCTTCTACCAAAGGAATGAATAAAATCAATGCATTGTGCAATAGAATCACACCACCAATCAATCCATGATTCTCCATCTTTTGGTTTATGTATAAAATTCCATATGCCCACTAGTGCAACTATGCACTCAAAGTTTTTTAGATGTGAAACACTTAATTTAAATGGAAGTTAAGAAGAATTAGGAGGGTGAGAAAGGGCTATGGAGCAGAACATGGGAAAGTGATTTGAAAGAGTGGTAGAATAGTCAACTTGAAGAAATGAACTAGAATGAGAGGCGCTGACATGAAGATTATGGGAGATATAAAATCTATCTAACCTGATAAGTTTCCTATCTAGTCCAAATCTGCAGTTGGACCAAGTAAACCAATTATCATTATGACTTGAAAATCTTCCATATGGAGGGTTAGCCACACCTAGGGAATTAAAACAATAAATCCAAGTCTCAAATTTAGCTCTTGTGAGCTTATTAAAATTATAATACCAACTGTGATCATTGTGGTGTTCAACCATGCTAAAATCTCCCCTAAAATCCAATTAGCATTGGGCAATTATTGGACATCCAATCCCAAAGAGAAGCTCTTTCTTTAGTATCATTAGGAGCATATATAGAACACAGTCCAATAGTTTGTCCAAATTAAAAAAGATGAGGACCCAAGCATACCTATGTGAATGATCTTCATCTCTATCAGCAACAAATTTGAACATCCAAGCATTCATCCCAATGACAACTCCACCATTACCATCATAATGAGAAGTATGAAAGAACTCTAGGCATCTTTCTATAAATTATGAAGTGTCACATCCAACTGGATATCACTTAGTTTTACTTCTCGCAAAAATAAAATATAAGGCTTTCATTTTTTAACGGTCTCTCTGACTCTATACTTCCTATGAGGGGTGGAGATCCCTCTAACATTCCAAAATAATATATTGCAATTCATGGCTATGCAGATGGAGTAATCTCATCTTTTGTAGGCAACACTCCAAAACTATTGGACAACGATATAAGGTGATCATTGTTCTCTTTTTCTTTGGTAGTAGCGTGCTTTCTTGTTCACACATAATGCTTTCTTTCGTGGAGAGAAGAAGCCTCAAATTCATTTGTTACTTCATTCATTGCATTTCCTCTTTTTTTTTTTTTCATTTTACTACAAAATATTTACCTTGGTATTTTTCAAGCGGTTTTGTAGTACAAAGTTGCTAGAGGCAAGTTTGGGAGTATATCGAATAAAATAATCCATGGCAGATGATATAAACAAGATAATAATTGACAAGGTAGTGAAATCTATTATGTTATGAAGGGATACAAACAATGAAAGGTTACCTAACCACAATTAGTCTACAACCTTATTGGCTAATTTCTTTGAATTATTTAGATATGTTACTGACTTTGTTGGATTGTTGGAGAACTCTATTATGTACTTAGGAATACAAGTAATGTGAGGTTGCCCAACCACAACGAATCTATTCCATGGTTGTTTTATTGGCTAATTTTCCTTCCTAGATTGTTTAGAAATGTTATTGACTTTGTTACCATTGTCATTTAGACAATCAAATCTTCATCCCAAGTTAGTCTTTGGCCTTTTATATGTTTAGAAGTGTTTGTCTCCTCGATGAAAATTTGCTGCAAGATCACGTCAAATTAGTAATTGGAATGTGGGAATTCAATCGTTGTTCAAGTGATTGATATTATGCAAAGATACATGAGCACATTATTTATGATTTCTAACCTTCTATTTTTATATGCATTATTGAAAGGAGTTTTCCCTTCCAATCAAGTGGCTAAAATCTCTTGTTAACATACTATACAAGATGATGTACATGCACTTCAAGCTCTCTACAACGAATTTGCACACCACACATTTGGAATGACAATTCAATCTCCTACTTATCAACACACCCACTACAATTCAAATAGTGCAACACATAAGGTACATCTTAAAAATAAAAACAATACATAAATCTACATTCACAAATTTTATTATAATAAGTTTCATTTTAAAATAGTAGAAACTAAAATGAAAAAGTTATCCCAACTAGGGGAGAGCAGTGGTGCACCCTAAAAAAGTTATCCCTTAAATTAGTGGGTCCTCTTCCCTAACCAAAAATATAGGTGTCAAATTCAATTGTTGGGCAGACGCCGACAGTACCTTTAAAAAACCATTCCCGCTCCTCAATGTTGCAGGACAACCAATCAGCTGCCCGATTTTAAAATCCAATGGCTAAGAACTCACATTTACATTTGCCACGGATCGCAACCCTCTCAGGTCAGATCCGACGGTCAATTACGACTGCGTGTAGCAAAGCAACTCGCTATAAAAACAGAACGGTTTAGTTAAACCAACCAAGGAGCATTAATTCGTTTGGAACTTGGAATTTGATTTGTATTTCCTGAGTTCAAAATGTCTGGGCGAGGAAAGGGCGGCAAGGGTTTGGGCAAGGGAGGCGCCAAGAGGCACAGAAAAGTCCTCCGTGATAACATTCAGGGCATCACCAAGCCTGCCATCAGGCGTTTGGCCAGGAGAGGAGGTGTCAAGCGTATCAGTGGCTTGATCTATGAAGAAACCAGAGGGGTTTTGAAAATCTTTTTGGAGAATGTGATTAGGGACGCTGTTACTTACACTGAACATGCGCGCCGCAAGACGGTGACGGCAATGGATGTGGTCTATGCCCTCAAGAGGCAGGGCAGGACTCTCTACGGCTTCGGCGGTTAGATCTCATTTTGACGACCGAGGGTATTTATATATTGGGTCGTTTCTTTACTGGTGTTTCTGAACACCACTTTTATTATGGAATTATTTGTTGAGTTCTTGTATGGTTTAGCTGGAGATTTGGAATGTAATTTAAAGACACAGTAAATGAACTATTGTATCTTGGCACTGTGATTTAGTGAGAACATGGATTTTGTCTATGCTATGCTAGGTGTTGAATGAAATTGTTATCTTGTCTGTTTGATTTATGATATGCAAGGATGCCCATTCTTTATTTCTGGTTTTGAGAATCCCCAGTGAGAGTAGGCATGTACGCCGTAAGTCATTTGTAGGGATTCTTGTTTTTAAATTTTTTATTTTGTTTAAAAATATGATTTAGAGGGATTGGCTTTGAATCCTTAAGAGGTATTGGATTTCCCCAGTCCATTGCAACTATATTTGAGTGTTTCTTGGGAAAAAAAAACTGAGAATATTTTGAAATTTTTTTTCAGAGTTCTTTAGCAGAAACACCTTAATCTAATTGATCCCTTAGACCTTAAATATGAGTAAACGGATCTCGATGCTTGTGTCTATGGGGGGTTAGTAATGGTCTGTACCCCATTAAGCCAAAAAATAAGGTCATACGGGGTCATTGGGATGGCGATGGAGTAATACCGGTGGCTTAAATGTATTGGTATTGCATCAACAGAAGAAGATGCATTATGATCAAGTGGATACCAGACTCCAGTGTATTGCGTAAGCTTTGGGAAATTATGTATATGTTATAAAAAGAGAGTACAGTTCACAATTCTGTAGGCAAAAATGGCAAGCTGTATGTACAGTCTATGATTGTTTAGATACGATGTTCTTTGTTGTTTTTGTTTTTAAAATAATGGGGAGTGAATGCAACTGTGACTCTAATGAGCAACCACATACATGAATGCCAAAATATACCTCCCTAGGAGCAAGTCATCCAGTGACACCGGAGTAACAGTTATAGCCTACCAGATGCTAGATCATATAACAGTGCATATTATAGATAGTATGAAACACAGCAAACTGAACTTAATCAAAAGCAAATCAATATTTTGCATCCTTCTGCTTCTTATTGGCTGTAATTTTTCTTGTCCAGATGTGAAATGACGTCCTCTACTTTCTTTTCGTTACTCATAATTCCATTTTTAGTAAACTCGTAAATCCACCAAGCTGGGTAGCAACATTTATAACCACTAACAATAGCAACAACGGGAGGAATGGAGTTTTGGCCATCATTATCATAGTGCACGTGTGGACATATCACTTGAGTTTTGCTTTTCCATTTTTGTTCGGGCAATCCATCACTGCTCTATTTGATCTCATTAAAGTCAGGATGAGCAGCCAACAGATCTGTTCCCAGAAGCTCTACTCTTAATGATCATGATGCTCATTAACTGTGGAAATATCATGTCTACAATCAAGTCTGTTTTCAAATTGTTCTTTTGAGGCAAAGATCTATCAACAGTAGGAAATTTTTTCAGATCTTTTGGATCAGCATTATTCTGCATTCTCACTTGCATAGAAATTGTGAATTTGATGGTAACAATTTTTTTGGGTTTCATGAGACTCTTTGCTTCACAAAAATAAATCCTCTAGCAGCTCCATGGGACCCTTTCCTAACATCTCTTAAAAAGAAGCCCCTTTGCCTCTGAGGTTCTTTAAACCAAGAAAGAAGCCCTTATGCTTCCAAAGTTTTTTAAACCAAAGTAATATTAAGAAAGGGGTCATGGAGTTGTTAGAGGATCTATTTTTGTGGAGCAAGGGGTCCCATGAAACCCCCAAAAAAAGCTATGGCATAAATTAGAATATTTTCTTTCAAAATAGCCCTTACTTTTAGTTTGTTGATTTTGAGTGGTGCACTTGGGTGGGGTTGAAACTTTGTGGCATGAGCCTAGGGATTTTTTTACCAATTTTGCTCTCATTTAATTTAAGAAATATTTTGGAGGGAAGTTTTTTCTATTTCATCATTTTTTTATCTTTTAATAGGTCCTAAAAGTGTTTTAATGATTTAACATTAAACTATTCTAAAAAACAATCTTATGAGACCACCACCTTTCATAAATTTTGTAGCTTAAAGTTGTATGCAGAGTTTTAAGTCTGTATACAAAATTCATGAGTCTGTCTATTTTAAAATGTTCTAAATTTTTTTAACATGGTTAAGATAATTTTAGAAGCCCCCCTGCATGGGACTGCAGCCTAAGTTTCAGTAGAACAACTTCTAACAAAAGCATGAACTTTCTTGTATTAGTTACTGTTTGTGAAATCTTGTATATAGGTTAACAGCTAGGAGGTTAATTAAACTTGAAAATATTTAGGGGGTTCTTTACTTGAAAACAATGGAACAATGGAAATGATGCCTGTATAGAAAATTATGATTTATCTTTCGGAACTTTGCTTAAAAAAATTTGACTGTACTTCGTAAGAGAAATTACCAGTAATAGCTAGTTTCATATTCTACAGCTGAGACTCAATTCATGAAACTCCTCGCTATTTTCTGGTTTACTGTACTTTATATAATGAAGTCATTTTAATTGTTGTGAGTAGTTTGGAAAGTTAATTTTTGAAAAGGCTTTATAGAAGTCATATTATAATGAATCAAAAGAGATATATGTGAAATGAGTATTAATATATTAATATATTTATGTTACCAAAATATCTTTTATTCACATGGTACTAGAAACCTTGGGAGATCCTATTGCTGTATGAAGAATGAATGAAAGTTTTTAATGACGTCCACTAGACCGAAACAGTCTATGGGACCCACAATAGCAGCAGACCATATAAAACAGAAGAACCAACAAGTGGCCTCCAGCGAAACCTGACTGCTGCTCTCAATCTTCTTGCCAATTGTCAATTTTTTTTCTATGGATTTTGCCAAAAAAATCAGCCACTCTCACAATCTTTGTTTCAACAAACAAAGCCGTTAAAGAAACAACATTCAAAATATCCTTGAATTTGAAACGAATGTTCTCATAAACTTTGCACTCTATGGATAGGATGTTGTGCGAGGGAAGAGGATTTCCAATGAAAGGACATACGCTGCCTACAATGTCTTTTCTAGTCGCCAGCTTATTTTTTCCCTTGCTGCTAACTACAAGGTAACCTGTTGTCAGAAAGTCTTGCAGTGCCTAGGAAATCTTGTGTTAATCCAAGTTGCTGTTGCAAGGTGGCAGTAAACCAAAAAAAAAAAAAAAAGAGAAGCATTGTTTTTGCATTCGGGCAATTTTTTTTAAAGTTTGAAGTTCTGTACAGAAAAAAGTTCTTTCTTTCCTGCATATGGGTGAGGCATTTTAAAATGCTTTGAAGATTCCTATAGCGTGCCACAGGTGCCAATAAACGTGAGTTGGAGGAAAGTTGTTCGATTCGGGTATTTTATTTTAGAATTCTTAAAAGTCTTGAATTTTTGAGAGGGTTTTGTATTTTTTAAAATATGAACATAATTAGTTAAAGGTGGGTTTTTTTGAAAAATGTAATTTGGCCTTGAAAGGAGATTGTTTTTATGTTTGAATCTGGTTTTGAAAAATTTGAAGTGGGTTATATAATTGAAGAAGTTATTATGATTTGAAAATTTTCAAGGCATATATATTTAAAAAAAATATTTATTTATTAAAACTAAACATCAAACATCACATAGTCCAAAGTAATCAGAAAACAAGTAACCAAGAAAACCAAAAAAACTTCCAAAGATTGCTAAAGCTCAAATCAGATGAACCACTCTTAGCTCGGCCTATCATTTAACACACGCTGAAGCTGATGCAACTTTTGAAACTTAAAACTTGTCTTCAGACAACTGATCCCAACAATTAACATCGCAACCACTTTGTTGCTCAGATACCTACTTGGCAATGCAATTTGCCACACCATTCTAATCTTTGGGGATATTGGAAAAGGAAATAGACTCAAAAGAGCTGCCCAACGGAAGTATCTGTCTGCCAACCACTGCCAATTGCCAATGGATTCCCTCAAAGTGTTCATTCAACATATTAATAACTATCATAGAATTTGCTTCAACAATGATCTTCCTTCAACCCAAAGCACAAGCCTTTTCCACAGCGACAAGAATAATTTGAGCTACCATGAGATTATTCGACGCCTTCTCCACATAAGTAGAGAAGAAAAAGACAACTGCACTAAAGCAATCTCTCCCAACCCCTACAATTCCAGCATGGCCCAGATTCCTTCTAGAGATCCATCTGTATCAATCTTAAATACCCCAAGTGGGGGAGAAGCCCATTTACCTTCTCTTGAAATCTTCATCTTTGCCTTGCATCCCACCTTAGCCACAAAACATTTGACCAACAACATTCCCATCAAGGCCTAGCCCACGAGCCAAAGAAAGTTCCTCTCACTCCAATGACTCATCTAAGTCACATTTGGCTATTATAGTCTCTCGGATCATACTCACAATCCTTCTTTGTGCTCTAGCCAAAGCTGTTGGAGAATATAGGAAGGTCCAATCTTCCACGCCACATGAAGAAATGAAGCTTTGGCAAGAGGTCTCCCCAAACTATTCCAAAAGTCCACCAAAGAAGTGGCATGAACACACCTCTTATTTCATAGTCCCCATCGCAAATGCCAAATTTCCTTAGCATACGAGCCTTGGAAGAAAAGATGGGGGATACATTCCTCACTATACCCACACAAGACACACATTGAAGGTTCTTGAAAACCTCGCTTCTACAAATTATCCCAAGTAAGATATTTGTTCCAAGCAGCCAACCATGATTATTCCAAACTTTCTTCCGCCAGGGAACTTCCTTAACTCCACCACCTTGCTATCTCCGTTTGACCCAAAGATTGAGTTGACTTAAAGTCTGTCACACAAATCCATCTAGCTTCCATAAATCTGTCACAGAGCCTGCAGTGGAGGATGAGAAGAAATGATGGGGGGGAACCCATCCCAAGAATCATGCCAAAACAGAGCTTCTGAGCACTTGTTACAAATTCAAAATAGTCCTTGCTTGATAAGATTAGCCCCTTTTTAAAGAGTACTCCAAATCACAGATCCTTTCCTTGAGAGCTCAATCTGGGAATATCCTCACTAGCAATCTCCCCCAAGTACTTAGGAGTAATAATTCTAGCCCAAGGCTGCTCTGAATTTGTCCACCACCTCCAGTAAAGCTTTTGGCAACAAGACCTTGGCAATCGGTACAAGCATGTCGAAGACCCAAACCCTTGTTCTGCTTAGGGCTACAAACAACCTCTCAATTGATCAAATTTCATTTTGAATCCTTCGGATTCCCAGCCCAAAAAAATTGCCTCGAAAGAGCATCAAAGCCCTTGATAAAACTCGAGGGGGGTGTCAACAGAAAACCCCTGTAAAGACTTCAAAAGCGTTACCCTTCCAACAGAGAGCCATCGGAAGGTCCAATGATTGACCTTTACTCGGAGCTTATCAAGAATCGTCTGCCAATACCCCTAGCAAGGGGCCCAACTAAAAGGGGAAAACCTAGATAGGTGAGAGGGAGAGTTCCCACTTGGAATATAAGAATTCTAGCAATATGAAGTTGAATAAGATGAGTATTAAAGAAAATAATGGAAGACTTGTCCTCATTAATCATCTGATCGGAAGCCAATAAGTAAATATCCATAGCTCTACTTAAATTCTTCGCCTCCCTAACATTGGCTAGGCCCATCAAGGCTGTATCATCCACGAACTGTAAATGAGAGAAGAAGGCAAGGTGCTAGCCCAAGACTATCCATGGATCCAGCCCTATCTGACATGAAAATTAAGAAGACAACCTAAACCCTTGACCATCAAGATGAACAAATACGGGGACAAAGGATCTCCTTGTTGCAGACCTCTAGAAGCTCTAAACAAGGGAAAAGAGACGCCATTGACGATGACCGAAAAGGAAGAAGAGGTGATGCAATTTATAACCCACTCGACCCAATCTTGACCAAAACCAAAAGCAAGGAGGATCCACTGCAGAAACCTCCATTTGAACTTGTCATAGGCTTTGGACATATCCAACTTAATGAACATAGCCTTGTCCTTAGAGGAAACTATAGAATGTATAGCCTCCCTTGCTATCACCACCCCATCCAGAATCTGTCTGCCTACAACAAAGCCTCCTGCTCTTCAAAAATAAGGGTGCTTAGACACTTTTTAAGTATCTCCGCCATTAGCTTGGTTATGATCTTATAAACCACATTACATAAAGCAATGGGCCTAAAATGATAAAAAAAGTGAACCTCTTCTTTTTTGGGGATAAGAGCAAGCAAGGTCGTATTCAAGGCTCACAACATATGTTTACTGTTTCGCTATTCCCAGACCAGCTCCAACACATCCTGTTTGAGAATCTCCCAAAAAAGTTGGAACAATTCAATCGGAAAACCATCAGGTCTAGGTGCCTTCCCCTTCCTCATCTGAAAAATAACTCCCTCCAGCTCAAGAGAAAAAGGGCCTGATAAGCTCCTCATTCATCCCCAATGAAACTAAAGGAGGGATACATTCTAGAACCAAATCCTCCTCCGCTACCACATGGAGGGCCTCCTTTGAAAGAAGAGAGGAGAAGAATAACATAGCCTCTCTACAAATACTTGACGATGAAGAAAGAAGGTTCCCATTAGAAGACCTGATAGAAGTGGTAATGTTTCTCTGACTTCTCTCCTTGACATAATTATGGAAGAAAGCCGTATTCCTATCTCCTTCTTGAAGCTAGTCAATCCTAGCCTTCTGCTTCCAAAAAATTGTCTCCCTAAGATCCCATTCTGAAAGCTCTTTAAGTAACTCAGACTCTTGCAAATTCATTGTTGTAAGGCCAAACTCCCTAGTCTGATGCATGACCTCATCTAAACGAGATTGGATATCTATCTTAGACTTAAAAAGATTTCCAAAGCAATCCTTATTCCATCTTTTAAGTTGGTACTTCACATACTGCAGTCTCTTAATAAAAGAATACATAGCCGTACCATAGGCAGTCTTACCCCCCTGCCACCAAACTGCCTTAAGATCATGTAAAGATTCCTCATGCAACCACATCAGTTGCAATCTGAAAAAGGGTTTCCTTGAAGTTTTGGACTCAGATATGCTCAATTTTATGGGCCAATGATCAAAACCCCACCAATCCAGGATCTCAGAGCTGGACATCCAATGAAAACTCACCCAATAATTGGAAACAAGGAACCTGCCCAATCTCTCAGAAATCGAGTCCCTACAGCATCTTCTAATTTTCCAGGAAACTACCCATTATTGGGTTGAATATCCACTAAGGCCAGAGAGTCAACACTCTTGAAGTAACCCTGAGGCAACATACAACCTTGGCACCCCCTTGCTTCTTTGCCAGACTTACAATAGCATTAAAATCCCCAGCCAGGATCCACGGATGTAGAGGAACCAAAGACTGCACAAATTTGATATGGGTCCACAACTCCACCTTACCAGAAAGATCCGTAGGAGCATATACATTCGTAAAGAGAATAGATTCCCTTGACTCAACACTAGAAGCAACAACTGAAATTGAATGCCTACTGATGATCCACTAGAGAGGGGTAAGCTTACAAGGGCCCATAAGCACGCTAACCCTCCAGCACTACCCTGCGCTCCAACACACTGACACAGGCCTCATCACCAAAGTTTTGAGGCAATGTTATGCATTCTTTCAACTAAAAGCTTAGATTCCTGTAAAAAAACCATATCCGGTTCGGATCAAACCTTGAACAACCTTTTGTCTAGGGATGCTGTTCAAACCCCTTGCATGATGCAGGAACTTCTGGAGGTCATAACTTTTGACCTGGAAGTCTGTTGGAGCTGAAATTTGGTGGGTAGATGCGTCTTGAAGAGTTTAATAAAAATCCCACCGAATTGCAAAATTCGGTAGGTCATCGTTTTGACACTTTTTCGGGACCTTATTCGATCATCTAGGGATTCAAAATGAATTTTTAATGTTTTTTTGGGATTTTCCAAGTTTTTTCTAATTTATTCTTGAACTTTACTTGCAATTAGATTAGAAAGTTGATGATTAGTCGTCTTTTAGTAAGTTTCAAATATTTATGAACTTTCATGGTCATACGGATAAGGATGCGAAGTTACCAAAAATGACAATTTTAGAAAATTGCTAAAATCTACAAAAAATGGTAATTTTTATTTTGTATAAACTTGGTATTTTTTTTTTCAGTTGTAGCAAGATGGAATAGAATGAGAAGGAATTCAAAAATAATTCTATGTTTTTTGGATAATCTGTTGCAATAATAATAGTATGAATTTTATGTTGTGAATTTGGTTACATCATTGTATTCCATGAGAGGACTAACATTTATGGAAGTGAGAATCAATGGGCCTAACTGATCCTGCCTCCACTAGGGATTCCCCTAATAACTTCACCTTATCTTGATCTTTCTTGCGGCCTACTTTTGTAGGCTTTTCCGAAGCTCCTTTCTTAAGAGCCTTTGGTTGAATCCCTAACAGTTGAGGGCCTTTCTTCACACGACCCTCCGCTACAACCTCCCCCACAGCTTGAGAGGGAGAGGAACCCTGAACTAGGATCAAAGACACTATCTCATACCCTGCCGGATCTGAAATACCTATCCTACCAGTACCTGATTTGTATCCATAATATCTGTGGGGTTATCCACTTGCAACTGGCCTATACTGCCATCCTTACCAAAATCATCCTGAACATCAGTAGCCTTCTCAACCGTCTATGTGAACATATAGTAAGATCTTTATCATCAAAAGTCTCCAACAAATCAAACTTGTTAAAGAGTCCATCCTTCTGATGCTCCTTGAAAGGTATTTTCAACCCTCTCCCTTTATTACGTTGTCTGGCTGGAATAAAACCATCCTTTTCTCCATTCCTGCTTGGCATTAGAGCTTTTCCCTTAACCATCGTTGGGGGAGGAGGAAGGGGGTTTGAAGAGGCAGAGGGTAAAACTTTAGGACACTTCTGCTGAAGGTCCCCATATTCTTGACAAATGTGACATCTAAAACGTAGGGCTTCATAATCTAGTCGCTGAATCCAAGATAAAGAACCTAACCTAGTTTCCATAGAATCTGGGAGCGGCTAATTCAAATCAATTTCAACACACAAGCGGGCATGAGAAACTACCTTACGATACATCTGTTGGGAGGGCCCTACGGGCTTACTGAGCAGCAAAGCAATCATGTGCAAGATATCATGCCTCCAGAACTCCATTGGGAGTCGAGAAAGGCACATCTAGACAGGTATTCGTGAAGGAAGCTCCTCTGTCAGATTAAATCCCACATGCCACGATTTCTTGAATAAGCCCGTCTGATTATAAAAGTACGACCCGCCCTCGAAAGTAATATCCCTATCCGCTAATCTTGGTTGCCATGATCACTTCCATGTCTCCCTCAAGATTCCACGTCCGTCTGGCCCATAATTCCAGAAAAGAGAAAGAAACCTTGATTCCCATGAATTTGCAAATAAGGGCATGGTCTGCCAGGTAAAGCACATCATCTACTATCGAATCCGACTGAATAATGAGCACAAGACGGTCTCTACTCTTTTCCAGACATCCATTGATCTTTGGCAATTTTATCTCCCATTTTGCGTTAACCACATCTTCCATAGAATTGGCCAAAAAATTGACTGTATGCTCATGACTTGAGGAGGAAGGAGGTCCTCCATTGAAAGCGTCCTTGAACAAAAGCTTGGAGGCCTCCCCAACCCCTTTAGAGGACCCCATGGATCGAAAGCCCTGAAAAGATAAAACCCTAAACCTAGGGATAGAGAAAAACTACCCCACGCAGGCAACAAACCCTCTAAACATAGGCAAAAACCCCCACGATTTGCAACTGAAGTGCCAACCTCAGAAAAAATTGCTAAAGAAACACCCAAACTAGCAAGAACACCCCTTGCGAACCGCCCCACGCTGTAACCAATAACAACAAACTCCCCTCAAAGCGTAGGAAACTCCCCAAAGCACGCTCCACCACCTCGAACAACACTTGAAAAACACAACGGGCTTGGGCACCGGCCAAACTGTGCCCTATCCGCAACTTGAAGCCCATTCAGGCCTCATAGACATCGTTCTTTTCCTTCTTAGATCATATTTTTTTAGTTTGTATAAACTTTTTGTGTTTTTTTTAAGAATGGAGATTTTATTAGAAAATATTTTGATTTTAGTTTTAATACTTGTAAAGTAAAAATTTGTGGGAAATAGTAAATGGGAATAAGAAATCAGTTAAAAATGCAAATAGGTTATTGGATTGGCATAATAGAGATGGTAAAGCCAAAGTTATTATTGGTCTTACGTTTTTTGATTCTTAATTACATCATGTAGATCTAGAAAAATCATTTAAGGATATCAGAGATAATTTGAATGAAATGTTTGGAGCAAAAATAATTAATGCAAGGTTAGATTCAAAATGGATGATAGAATCACTATGTCAATCCACATAAGCAATCTTAAGGTCTCTCATTAGACAACTAGCATAAGTTAAGGCTCTAATAGATGATGAGGATGTTAAAGGTTTTTTGTTAAACAATCCGCCTTCTAAACACAACAATGTTATTTTTACTCTCAGTCAAATACATTCTCAAACTCTAGAAGATCTTAGCTGAAAAAAAAGAACAAGTGTAGAAGGTATAAAAGTTGATTCTGAACATGAGAATGCATTATATTCATGAAACAATAATAAAAGATCAAACACAAACAAAGGGGAAATTGAATTTTATTATTGTAAGAAAAGAGGTCACACAATTTGAAATTGTCTAGAGTTTGAGCCAATGATGTTCTCAAGGGAAAGCTCAAAGATAAATCAAATGAAGTTAACATAGCATGTGTTGTGGATATGTTAGATGCTTTTGTTGATTTTTTTTTGTTGAAGATACTAAGGATGAATATTTATTCTAAGAAGCTTTCATTAGAGGAGGTTGGCGAACATTGGAATTTGGAGGGATTTGCATCATCTCGAGGGAGATTCTCACTTAGATATGGTGCTTTGTATGAGACGCATCTTTTTTTTGTTTTTTGTGTTCTTTTCTTCGAATGCTGAAAGTGACGAAAAATTCATATATTGAAAAGTCTATTTTTGAAGATAGGAAGAGATTTAGTGTAGACAAAACTTGATATGGATTGTTGTGTAGATAGCTCAGAAGTATGTGGATCTTAGGAATTATACCCTTACAAGGGTTATGAGACAAATTGACGGAGCACTATAGATATCATTCATAATGGGTTGTTGTCTAATAATTTGAGAGATTTGTGTTTCGAGAGTTTAGGGAGATGGTAATCCAAGAACTCGAAAATGCAACTTGGGATCTACACCATTACAAAGGGTATGAGGCAATTTGATGGAGTTCTACTTGATTCAAGAGTTGTTTTCAAAAGAAGAATGTGTATTTGAATTTTCGATCAACATGTTTTTTTAATACTGTAAACCTTAAGAGGGAGTGTTGGAATATAAGGTTTACGTTATATAATAAAGACACCTATGGTGTTACTAATTAAATAAATTGTTGTCAAGTGCAGTTAGTTGCTGGGAGTTATTACTTGTAGGTTGGAAATGATTTATAAAAGCCATATTGTAATGAATCAAAAAGATATATCCCAAATGAACATTAATATATTTATATATTTGGTGTTAGCAAAATTTACAACCAAATTCAAATTAATATATAGTACTATCTTAGTTAGTATTCGAGTTACATAAAGGCATCATGAAACAAAGAGATATGCTCCACCATAGTTCTTACTGAATGATGGCAAGATGGTTTTGAATTGAGGTGTTATTTTGGGACCTCTTAATTTCTCATTACAACAATATAATAGCTTATAAATCCACACATCCTTGCATTTTACTCATCAACTCGTAGTATTTATACTCGGCATGTTACTAAGGTGAAAAAGTGCTTTAGCAAATATAGTTCATAAGATCTCCAAGAACAAGTTCATTAGCAGTATGGAAAACATATTGTTTTTAACAAGATAAACATCGACTTTCATGACATAATTAAACAAGTAAGATCAAATTTCATATAATAGAATAATCAAATCTTTGACATAAAAGGTAGTGTTTTGATACATTTTGTTGGGTACAAGTGTAAGGACACCTAAATCATATTTATTAATTGTGATGTTTCATTTAGAATAAATAACCAATTGAATTGTTTCAAAATAATTATTGTGTAGAAAAGAAAATCATGTATTTGCCATTATGTGTTGTCCTAGTTTATATATTTAAGAAAGATTCTTTATTTCATTATTATATTTTGGTTTACACGCAATTATTCTGCAAAGTGGGAATCTTGAATCATTATTTCTTTTCAATTTCAAATCAAAAAAGGCTAATTTTAGAAAAAGATGAGTAAGTGGGTAGATAAGAGTTATGGAAAAATAAAGACTTTTACTATTTTATTCTGAGTGGAAAATGGAATGCTTTTATTTTTCCTTCTTGAGCGTACAGGAGGATCATGGGGGAAAAAGAAAACCATATCTTGGAGGTCGTGGCATGAAGGAAATAGAATACAACATGCATATGAAAATGGAGATTGGCATTTTTTTGAAATTGGAGAGAAGGTTATTTAACCCATATGAAGAGACATTTGGGGGTCTTTACTTTCTGCATCTTTCCATCGAATATTAGATTGGAGTCCAGATCTACCATGAGTGTGGTTTGCAACAATGAGTATCTATGTTGACAGAAAGATGATGAAGGATTAGATATGGAACACTGCTGATCTAGAAAGGTATTTATCAGTTTAATTCATATATATTTATCAATTTCTTTATTTAGATGTGCAAGCCTATTTTTTCAGAGTTCTTTTAGCGTCACCTATAATCTCCACAAGATCATTATCCCTGATTTAATGATGGAAACGATTCATCGTTCTCATTAAAATTCTCTTGCAATCATCTTGGAGACAAATTTTGTTGTATTCTGGCTTTTTGAGATTGTGTGTGTGTTTTCTTGATGCCAGAAGATCACTTCTGAATATAGACTTAGGGGCTGTTTGCTCCACCGTAAACATCGGGTATGTTGTTGTTTACAAAATTTTTGACCCTGCATTGTTTGTACTTTCCATTGCAATTTCTAGAATGTATTTATGTCGACCTCTTCCATTATACTTTTTTTTTTCTTCATATAGTCGATTAAAGATAGTCCATAAATTTTAGACTGCCGACTGTTTAAGCTTTACCCATTTTTAGTGGCACTGCTTTTGTTTTGATCCTAAAACATGTTGCATGATTTATGTTTTGTTCGCTTAACTCATACCCTTGTGTAAACCTTTTAGTGCATATCCTGCAAACATTGAGATCTGTATTTTATCTTCCATGGCTCAGTTCGAAACATAGGTAAAGGGAGTGGAATTTGGTTTCATGCCGCCCATAATGAAAGTTTGAAGGTCGTTTTGTTTAGATATTTCTTAAGTTTCCTCAATTAAACCATTCTTTGCATATCTTACAATCTCCAGAAATTAAAGAACTATATTTAGCATGTTTTGATTTCTCTTCCACGATTTGTAGTTACACTATAGATCTGATGCAATGCATGTCATTATGATCCAAATTGATTGCTACATTAAACATTACTAATAATCTCCTCAAAAACTTTGTTCCTGTTTTAAATGAAGGAAATGGTTCACAAGAATTTTGCTTGTAACAATCTTGGAGATAAGTTTCGTTGCAACATGGCAATCAATTCATTCTCAAAGGTTCTTAAAAACTCTAATAGTTGTTTCGTGGGGTATGTCTAACAAACCAAATGCATTTGATGACTTTTCACTATGATGGTAGAAAAATAATTCTTTTTCCTCTTCTTCAACACCTAGAAAATGTCTTGAATCTAAAATACCTTGCCGCCTTCATCTCCAAGCCAATTCCTCCATGATCTGGTGATAGGGTCATTAAACATTAAATTAGGGATGAATTTCTGATATTAATTCCATATATGCATGCTTGGAATCAGATTTGTTGTGAACTTTGCTCAGTTTAAGATCTTTGATTTTCTTTGTACCATCTGATTACAAATAATAGTAAATGATGATAGCATTCCCTAATAACAAATGCAAAGACACAGTATACTATCATGTACTAGTATTGCATTATGTCTAGTTAATTATCTATTTTGGCATATGAATTCATTTCTGACACAAAATCAAATACTTGGTAAAGTAAACTTTCTACCTTGATAATAGAAGATATTATATATATAAATATATGTTTTGTTATTTTATATGATGCTTGGATTATATTCTAATTATAGAGTATAGAACTAACCTAGTTCTAGTTTTAGTTTTAATTACTTTCTAAGTATCAATCACTTTGAATAGGATTTAGATAGTAGTTATTAAGAGAAAATGAATAATTTTATAATAGTTGATACGTTACTTATGTTTTGAATGGTCATGTGAAGATGATTTTATTGTAGGATTTATGTCTCAATCTTGTTTAATTAATTTCTTAATAGAAATCAATACTATTGTTTTGACATAGTATTCATAGGAAAGATTTATTGAATCGTCGATAGATCAATCAATTTTTTACCTTGACTTTCTAACTCAAAGCATGTAACATAATATGGTTCAAAATCAATAATTGTAATAATATTAATTATAGTTAATTTATAGGGTGTTCTTGCTTTCAATACTTAGTCTGTTGCTATGAACCTGTAGATTTCTTTCCTAATAATATAGTATTGACAATTTAGAGTTACTTCACTCAAATAGACAACTATGACTTTTTATTATAGCAGACAACAAGGGAATCGTTAAGTATTACATTAGAAGATTATCTTTCTATAAAAGAATTCCTGTATTAGAATAGAAATTAGAGATAAATTAAGTCTTTTAATATAGTATAATTGAGGATGTTAGGAAGAAGAATATAATAGGAAGTGTAGTTGTGTTCAATTTATTAATATTGTATAAGTACATTAACAATTGTTTAAGTTTGGAGATCAATCTATAATTATTACTTAAAGTTGTTCAATTTATTAATTTATACTAAGTACTTTGTTATTAAATATGTAAGTTTGGGGGTTGAATGATAGATATTTATTTTCTCTTTAGTCCTTAATAAATTAGAGAAATCATGTTTCTCCTTCAAAGATTATGACTTGGGATCCAATGGACATTGTAGTAAAATCCTTATAGTAGGATAGATTTATTGAAGTGAACAAATCTTTATAGTTGATCTTCCTGTTACTTTTATATTTACAATGCAAATAGGATTGGGAACTCCTTTTATTATTTATAAACTCGTTGTGTAACTCTTCCCTTAGGGTGAATATGTTTCGTGAAGTAGTTAGACCTTATGTGAACTAAATCTTTGAAAGGATAATTTCAAATTATGAGATTTAGCCTCTTAATGATAGATCAATGATTTATTATTGTCAAATAAAGATTATGAAATTGTTTGTTTGAGACTTGTGAATAACTACTTAGAGGTTTTGATTTGTATGATACCGACATGTGGTAGCAAGATTAAGTCCTCGAAGTACGAAGTCTTTGGGCTACGCGTACGTAGGCAAGGTCAACATGAGCCCCCGAGACATTAGGTCTGGCCCTTAGGGCTGATAGACTCGTCATATTGTGCAATGATATCTAATATGATTATTTATTGACTTTGCAAACTAATGTTTTCATTTAAATGTGTAGTTTCAGATCTGTTAACCGTGCAGGGTATTGGAGCTAGGAAAGTATCTTCTCACTTTGTGGATGGATGATTATTTGACAATTATTGTAAATGTGTATAACTATTTACGAAACGTTTGTATCTTACATTTTATTTACGATGAATGTTAATACACTTATGTTTAATTTTGAAGTTTACGAATTTAAAATAAGTAAACTTTCTCCTGTAATCTTATTATATTTTCATTATTTCTGACTAAATTGTTAATTACTAATATTTCTTTGGGTAGGCTTTACATAGGTATCAGAGCACCAAGTTGCAACATTTGGGAGCTTTGGGGTAAAAGTATTAGTAATGTAAACCCATTTTTTGGGGTCTCATCATGGCAAGGAGATGTATTAAAGTTTGGTTCATTAATTATATGAAATGAATGTCTAGTAAATTATTTTCAACATATATACATATATGATCATGGATGTATTCTTGGAATTGTAAGTTTCTGTAATGTTAATTAATGATTTCTGTTAAACATGTATATTTTTCACCTTATTCCGTGATGATACTGACAAACTTGTGTGTGTGGCTGATGGTGATGGGTGTAATTGTTAATGAGTATTAGTGTAATGAGGGTTTGGAGGTGTGCTATAAGGAGTTGTGTTATGGAAGTTATTGTTTTATGGGAGATATTGTTATTGTTTTATGAAAGATATTGTTGTTATTGTTTTATGGGAGCTAATGTTGTGTTATGGGAGTTGTTTTATGGGAGCTATTGTGTGTGTTACATTGATATAAAGGGAGATACATGGATCTATACCCTTTGGGGAATCTTGTTTATACTAGGAAATGTATGGTGGGATCCTTGAGTGGACCCCAAGACCATCTTGCCTAATTAGTTACTTGGCACTATGGTATGGATGATATTGACTCCAATGGAGGTGAGATTATATGGTGTTATGTTACTTAGATATTGGCACAGTGATTCTACATAGCATGGTTATTCATTTATTGGTTATTTGGCTCGATGGCACTATGGATTACTTAGTGATATATTAGAGATGTCCTCCTCGTAATACCCATTCTAGATGAGCCTTGTGGTGTGAGTCATGTGATGTTTTTATGATGAGTATGGTTGATACATGTGAGTATGGTCTTCATCATGTGTTTCACTTAGAAGAGGTATGTGATGTAAATTTTTTATTTATTTTGAATAATGTGTTATATGTGGAGTTAAGTTTATGTGATATGTGTGTCACTGAGCATTGTTGAGAATCAGGTGTTAGAAATTATTGACTAGAACAGGATATGGTGACTTGATTCAATTCCTTAGTTATAAATTAATATCTTCATGATAGTAGAGATGAATTAAGGGCATGTTTAGTTGTCTAAAATAAGGTATGTGGATTTACTTGCATCGATGTGACTTGACATAATATGGTTGTTTATTGTTATATGATGTGGTTTGGGAGCTATGTTGTGATTTAGAAGCTACGATAAGGGAGTTATAGAGACTTATGCCCCTTTGGGATATTTATGGTGTGGGTGTTGGTGTTGTGATGGGGGTTTGATTGATGGAATGGTGTTGTGGGAGTTTGTGATATGGGAGCTACATCTGTGAAAAAAGAGTTTTCTAAATTGTGATTATTTCAGCTACAAATTTTATTGGAAAGAATAATGTTAGTGATTACATTTGGTATATGAGCATTATGATATGATGGAGCTCCATGTGGTTTGAGACCACCATATTCCCCTCCTCCCCTTAGGTGGCTCGTTCGAAGTCACGTAGTGATTGTGATTTAAAGTCTTATGAAAATTTTTGAAATTTTTATTTTGTTCCTTTTCTCCTTTATTTTATTGAGCGAGCAGTTTTTTAAAAAATTCATTAAGATATTTGATTGATCGTAATTGCAAAATTGTCCTTTTGCCTTGAGGACTATTTTATTAAGGTTTTTGGTTTTAATTTGAACTGTTGTCTTGACTTCCGCTATTTTATTTGTTTGTTACCCATTGCAAATTTCTTTATTTTGAGGCTTTATCATTGTTGGTTGTTAGCTTGTGTGGAGTAATGTGAATTGTGTTGATTGCCATACCCAAGGGAGGTCCCTAACATGTTGTATAGGGGAGTAGATGGCCTGGTGAATGTTTATTGTGAAATTGTGAAAGATCTATTCTGTGGCATTATGGTTTTATTTGACACTAATCACCCTAATTCCATTGGAAGTATACGTGATGTATAGAGTTGATATCTGTGATGTTTAAATGTTAAGATTTATTATAAAAAAATATGTTGCAATGAATTTGATTATCAGTAATTTATTGATGATATAAATATGCTCTTTAGTTAAGTAATAATGTTGATATTACAGAATTCTAATGGGTAGAATGGTGCACCCAAAATTTGAATGATAGAGTTGATTTAAGTTGTTTCCTCATAATAAGTTATGACATTTTATCACTTTGTATTGTGTTTGATTTTAATAGAACATTAGCATATCGATTGCTTGTTTAATAGTGTATAGATGAATTCTTTGGGGAAATCTAACTTTGTTGGATGTGTGGAAGATAGGAAATATTTATTTCACTTGATGACTTCCAGGAGGAAGTCCATATTTAGGGGGGAAGGGCACCTGAACCGTATTTATTAATTGTGCTGTTTCATTTAGAATAAATAACCAATTGAATTGTTTCAAAATAATTATTGTGTAGAAAAAAAAATCATGTATTTACCATTATGTGTTGTCCTATTTATATATTTAAGAAAGATTCTTTATTTCATTATTATATTTTGGTTTACATGCAATTATTCTACAAAGTGGGAATATTGAATCATTATTTCTTTTCAGTTTCAAATCAAGGAAGGCTAATTTTAGAAAAAAGACGAGTAAGTGGGTAGATAAGAGTTATTATGGAAAAATAAAGACTTTTACTATTTTATTCTGAGTGGAAAATGGAATGCTTTATTTTTCCTTCTTGAGCTTACAGGAGGATCATGGGGGAAAAATACAACCATATCTTGGAGTGTTGAAATTTATGATAAACTTGAAACACCAGAATCTTCTACAAGCCAAAGATTAACCTTTTACAAAGAAAAAAAAAACACAAGAGAGCAATTTGCACAATAAATGGATGCAATTAATGAAAAAGATTTTTATGAATTACATGTGAACTTGCTTTTATATTTGCATGTTAGAGAAAACCCTAATATGATTTAAGAATAACCTAAGACTAAAATTAGCCCTAAGTAAACTTAATAAAGGGTAATTAAATATTTAATTACACCAACACCCCCCCTTAAATGCAACTTAGCGAGAAATGAAAAACATGCAACTAATGTAAGAATGAGTCCCGGCTACAAGGCCATATTAGTTACCTATGAACAACAAGAATCTCTCATAAAGTGGAGAAAATGAGAAAAACCAAGTGGGAGAAAACTCTTCTCCAAAAGAGAGAAAATACAAGTACATGAACATGTGATGGGAGAAGGACTAACACTAAGACCCCCCAAGAACTGAATCCATCACAAAAGTACAATCATGAATGCCCCCCCATAAAAGAGGAAGAAGAAAGAAGGTCTGATGACCCCCCAGAAGTGTGAAGGATGAAATCCCATGCGAGAAAATGCTCCCTCCCAAAATAGAGATGAGAAGAGAGACCATGCAGCCGCTCCTCAAGATGACTCCTGCAGTGCTGGAAGATGCTCGACATAAAATACATATGAAGACCCGTGATCGTTGAACAACATTCCTCCCCTTGGGAAGAAATAGAACTGTAGATGTGTGCATAATGTCTTCCCATTCCAGATAGTAATACACAGGAAGAAGGATAAATGTCTCTGAACTCTACACATGATCCAAAGACAACAATGATGCTCCTAAAAACTGCTCAAATGTCTCCAATCCACTGCAAAATTGTGACTGAATAGGAGGATGAAGAACAATCTCTGAAGAAGATAATGGTGATGCAACTCCATCGAAGCTGTTATCAAATAGAAGACAAATATCCTCAATGTGGTCCTCCAAATCTACAAGGTGGGACTCTACAAACAACAATGATATATCTGGTAGATATGTGTCCCAATGAGCTATCTCTGGAAGACTGATAATGTCCTGTTGCAAAGAATTTGATGTAGCAACAGGTAATAAAGATGTGATCTCGATGAGAGGAGAAAGAGAAGCAAGAGAAGCCTCTGTGTCATTTGAACTAGCAAGACCTGTCAAATATATAAGCTCCTCAACTGTATCATCATCAAAAGGTATGCAATCTGCATCATCAAGGGCTATGTGGCAATCCATAGAAAGATCATCTGGGAATGGAGAGATATGTGGGTCTCCATAGATCTCCCAAATGCTAGTCCAAAGAGTGTGTGGGCACTCAATATGTGAGATAAAACACATAGTGTCAGAATCAACACTAGAAGCAATCAATCCTACAATATGATCAATACAATTTTCCCATGCAGATTTCCTCCCAGGTGCATCTGGTTCAAGTATGAGTCCATAAAGATAAGACAAAATATTAAGCCACCTGAGATGTGTCAAGATGCCCTTTTGCCATGACTCATAATTATCCTTACCTAATGTTACCACATAAGGGTGAATAGCAAAACCCATGATATCTCCTCAAATAAATCAGATCAGAGATCAATAATCTAAATATATATCAATGCTGATAAATGAAGCCGAACAAAATAAACAGAACTTCTCCAGGTGCCAAAATGTCTAAAATATCAAATAGAAGCCATAAAACTGATAAATTGAATAAATAATACCTGAGTTTGAATCTGGAAAAAGTGCATGGATGGTTGTGTAGAGATCCTTAATACCTTTCCAACACCGCAAGAATCACAAAAATTGGAGATCGTGGCAAAAAGATACGAGCTCGGAGGCCAAAAAGTGTATTTGGACTTCAAACAACAATAAATTGTACCAATAGAAAAATATGGAAAAAAGAATAGCACCACTGGATTGTGCTTGGAACCATCTTTTCGATGCCTATTCATTTGTGAAAATCTAACTCTGTTTGCTCAAGATATAGCAAAAAGAAAACAACCCCCTGAAGCACAAATTAGGGCAAAAAGTGCCCCCTTGCAGCTAAAGTTGGCGAAACTACTAAAAATAGAAGCCTGCTAAAAAATACAGGGCATGGGTCCCGAGGTGCTGGTACAGGAAGATAATATAATAGTTTTTTTTTAATGTTAAAAAAAACCATATAAAAAAAATTTAATTTTTTTTGTTTTTTGTTTTTTTAAATATAAAAAGGGGGGTGGAGGGGTCAAACACCCCCACGCAGCACCTTTAAGGGAGGTGGGGGGCCCAAGGGGTACCCACCACCCCCTTTAAGAGAGGTGGGGGAATGACCCCACCCTGCACACGACAGGGTCGTACTTTGCCGTGGCAGGGTACGGGGTACCCCCCTACTAGCGCTTTAAACGCTCAAAAGAATTTTCTTTTTTTTTTGCTTTTTTTTGCTCAACTTTTTACAAATGAAAAAATTGTGTTAAAATTTTTGTGTTTTTTTTTTAAATTTTAATACACAGATTTTTTTTTTGAAAAAATACCTCGTACTGTGTGCTGGGCAGGGCGTACGGCTTGCTTGGCAAATTTTTTTTGCTTTAGAGGAGCTTGAGGCCAATTTCGACGATTTGACAGTCAATCTTAAGATTTTTGGGCCTTCTTAAGATTTTATGATGGAAACGATTCATCGCTCTCATTAAAACTCTCTTGCAATCATCTTGGAGATAAATTTTGTTGTATTCTGGCTTTTCAAGATTGTGTGTGTGTTTTCTTGATGCCAGAAGATCACTTCTGAATACAGACTTAGGGGTTGTTTGCTCCACTGTAAACATCGGGTACATTATTGTTTGCAAATTTTTTGACTCTGCATTGTTTGGACTTTCCATTGCAATTTCTAGAATGTATTTATGTCGACCTCTTCCATTATACTATTTTTTTTTCATACAGTCGATTAAAGACAGTCCATAAAATTTGGACTGCCGGTTGTTTAAGCTTTACCCATTTTGAGTGGCACTGCTTTTGTTTTGATCCTAAAACATGTTGCATGATTTATGTTTTGCTCTCTTAACTCATACCCTTGTGTAACCTTTTAGTGCATATCCTGCAAACATTGAGATTTGTATTTTATCTTCTATGGCTTAGTTCGAAACAGAGGTAAAGGGAGTGGAATTTGGTTTCATGCCACCCATAACAAAAGTCTGAAGGTCGTTTTGTTTAGATATTTCTTAAGTTTCCTCAATTAAACCATTCTTTGCATATCTTACAATCTCTACAAATCAAAAAACTATATTTAGCATGTTTTGATTTCTCTTTCACGATTTGCAGTTACACTGTAGATCTGACGCAATGCATGTCATTATGATCCAAATTGATTGCTACATTAAACATTACTAATAATCTCCTCGAAAACTTTATCCCTGTTTTAAATGAAGGAAATGGTTCACAAGAATTTCGCTTGTAACAATCTTGGAGATAAGTTTCATTGCAGCATGACAATCAACTCATTCTCAAAGGTTCTTAAAAACTCTAATAGTTGTTCTGTGGGGTATGTCTAACAAACCAGATGCATTTGACAACTTTTCACTATGATGGTAGAAAAATAATTCTTTTTCCTCTTCTTCAACACCTAGAAAATGTCTTGAATCTAAAATACCTTACTGCCAAAATACCTTACTGCCTTCATCTCCAAGCCAATTCCTCCATGATCTGGCGGCAGGGTCATTAAACATTAAATCAAGGATGAATTTATGATATTAATTACATATATGCATGCTTGGAATCGGATTTGTTGTGAACTTTGCTCAGTTTAAGATCTTTGATTTTCTTTGTACCACCTGATTACAAATAATAGTAAACGATGATAGCATTCCCTAATAACAAATGCAAAGACACAGTATACTATCATGCACTAGTATTGCATTATGTCTAGTTAATTATCTATTTTGGCATATGAATTCATTTCTGACACAAAATCAATTACTTAGTAAAGTAAACTTTCTACCTTGATAATAGAAGATATTATATATATAAATATATGTTTTGTTATTTTATATGATGCTTGGATTATATTCTAATTATAGAGTATAGAACTAACCTAGTTCTAGTTTTAGTTTTAATTACTTTCTAAGTATCAATCACTTTGAATAGGATTTAGATAGTAGTTATTAAGATAAAATGAATAATTTTATAATAGTTGATACGTTACTTATGTTTTGAATGGTCATGTGAAGATGATTTTATTGTAGGATTTATGTCTCAATCTTGTTTAATTAATTTCTTAATAGAAATCAATACTATTGTTTTGACATAGTATTCATAGGAAAGATTTATTGAATCGTCGATAGATCAGTCAATTTTTTACCTTGACTTTCTAACTCAAAGCATGTAACATAATATGGTTCAAAAGCAATAATTGTAATAATATTAATTATAGTTAATTTATAGGGTGTTCTTGCTTTCAATACTTAGTCTGTTGCTATGAACCTGTAGATTTCTTTCCTAATAATATAGTATTGACAATTTAGAGTTACTTCACTCAAATAGACAACTATGACTTTTTATTATAGTAGACCACAAGGGAATTGTTAAGTATGACATTAGAAGATTATCTTTCTATAAAAGAATTCCTGTATTAGAATAGAAATTAGAGATAAATTAAGTCTTTTAATATAGTATAAGTGAGGATGTTAGGAAGAAGAATATAATAGGAAGTGTAGTTGTGTTCAATTTATTAATATTGTATAAGTACATTAACAATTGTTTAAGTTTGGAGATCAATGTATAGTTATTACTTAAAGTTGTTCAATTTATTAATTTATACTAAGTACCTTGTTATTAAATATGTAAGTTTGGGGGTTGAATGTTAGATATTTATTTTCTCTTTAGTCTTTAATAAATTAGAGAAATCATGTTTCTCCTTCAAAGATTATGACTTGGGATCTAATGGACATTGTAGTAAAATCCTTATAGTAGGATAGATTTATTGAAGTGAACATATCTTTATGGTTGATCTTCCTGTTACTTTTATATTTACAATGCAAATAGGATTGGGAACTGCTTTTATTATTTATAAACTTGTTGTGTAACTCTTCCCTTAGGGTGAATATGTTTCGTGAAGTAGTTAGACCTTATATGAACTAAATCTTTGAAAGGATAATTTCAAATTATGAGATTTAGCCTCTTAATGATAGATCAATGATTTATTATTGTCGAATAAAGACTGAAATTGTTTGTTTGAGACTTGTGAATAACTTCTTAGAGGTTTTGATTTGTATGATACCGACATGTGGTAGCAAGATTAAGTCCTTGAACTACTAAGTCTTTGCGCTACACGTACGTAGGCAAGGCCAACATGAGCCCCCGAGACATTAGGTCTGGCCCTTAGGGCCGGTAGACTCGTTATATTGTGCAATGATATCTAATATGATTATTTATTGACTTTGCAAACTAATGTTTTCATTTAGATGTGCAGTTTCAGATCTGTTAACCATGCAGGGTACTGGAGCTAAGAAAGTATCTTCTCACTTTGCGGATGGATGATTATTTGGCAATTACTGTAAATTTGTATAACTATTTACGAAACGTTTGTATCTTACATTTTATTTACGATGAATGTTAATACACTTATGTTTAATTTTGAATTTTACGAAGTTAAAATAAATAAATTTTCTCCTATAATCTTATTATATTTTCATTATTTCTGACTAATTTAATAATTTATTGTTAATTACTGATATTGCTTTGGGTAGGCATTACAACAAGGAGGACCTTGCATATAAGTCTGATATCTTAACATAAGACTTCTCCATTTCAAAGTCCACTTGAACTTGCAACTGGCATGTTGTACCAATCAAAACTAGTAACTTCTTCCATACAATGAAAAGATGCTCATGCAATAATATTACTTGTAGCAACCCCTGGAATGAAAGTTGAAAAGTTTGTCAGTTGGACACAATTTTGGTGTTCGGTTACTAAATATTCAAATCAAATGTGAAACAAAATGTCAAATGTTAAAACTAGGATATTGTTGAGTATTAACCTCATGCATATCAACATCAATGAAGGAGATGACTTTGGAAGTGAGACTTCCCAAAATTTAGGAAACTGGGAAATGAGAGTGTTGACCCTTAAAATAGTGTTGTGCCAACAATTGAATCACATATGCACACATTTCAGGGGTGTCCTTTTTAATAGTTCTACAACATAGTTACTAGGTTTGAAAAATTGATTTGTTGGGGTGCTGCCGCAAGAATGGGTTACACTTTCTGGGACATCCTTATTTTTGTTGAAATCACATATTTTTAGAAAATAAGATGATTTAAGCCTTGAAATGTTCCATTTAAAGGATTTTAATTGAAGAGGGTTTGATTAAACCCCCTTAGATTCAAACCCCCTTGGATAGAACTCCGCTAGTTTTAAACCATACCTATAATGGAGTCTCCTCTACACCTATCAAAATATTGATAAAAAACCACTTTTGATTTACCTTTTGGGGGATTAAATGAATTCATTTAAAATTTATGTTTTGTAAGTATGTAGTCCTTATTATAAGTTTTCCTAAAAAGTATAATTTTAAATATATTTAATTTGATTATTATATTTATTTTTTATTTCTTGTGAATGTAGGTTTTTCACCGAACATCAAGTTCTCTATTCTACACACATGGAAAATTAGTAAATTAATGAAAAAAATTGTGAAAAATATCTATGCCCTAGGTATTGATGTCCTTGTTTCAGCAAAAAAAGAAAAAATAAAATTTGATACATACAGAAAAAGTTATATTTTACGAAATACACCTATGTCTAAATTATAATTAGTTTGACTTCATAACTTAATTAAAAAAATATATTCAACAAAACATTATGAAACCAAATGCATGCCCTATATATCGGTGTTACCAATCTAAATACAAAAGAATCATAATTTTATCCTTTGTAGAAAAAAAGTTATGTGCTACAGAATACACATCACTTTAAAAAAATGTTGTTTACTATTAAAAACTAGTTATCAAAGGAGACAAATTTTTTTACAATTTAACTCCAATTTTTTTAAAAAAAATATATTTAGAATCTACAAACAAAATCTCACAAATCATTAGTTCGCATCATCTTCAAATTCCTAACGGTTTAGCGGCTATAGGTGTCAGAAAGTGAAGATTTAGTTCAAAATATTGATTTCAATGTCAAGTTTGGCCAAAAAGTGTAACCCATTATTGTGGGATGACCCTTTGGTAGGTCTAAATTTTTTAGAAATTCGTAATTTAAAAAAAATTGGTGAACTTCCCATTGCAAATGAAAATTTAGATTGTGTTGGACAAATTTGCCTTATAGTATGCACTGCACATTAGTTATCTTTTATCATAAATTTATACCAATAGTGTAATTACACATTTCACGATTGTTGAAAAACACTAATATAAATGTTATGCACATGTTTCATGATTTTATTGACAATATAAACTGAACTTATATTGTAGGGTGCATATAAATGTACCTTTTAAATTGTACCAAGTTCATTGTCTCCTATCTTATTTTTGGGATCAATTTTTTTTGTTGCAATTTTCATTAGCCTTAAGCTAAAATAATTGTTATTATTTTGTTCAATTCTACTAAATCTGCTACCACATACAAGAATTCAAAAATGAGTTGACAAGTCATAAAGTGAAAACAATGATGATATTAGATAGTGTCAGTTTTGAAAATTACTCACCTTTGTCCATCCTAACTGTTGGTTACCAAATCGGCAGAGGGTTTGCCAGCTCCAATGCACGGGCGGATTCGGCCAACAGATTACGGGAGGTTGCGTGAGCTGCCTCCCCTTCACTTCTGGTTCTGCCGCACCAAGGGGGGTATCCCTATAACTCAAGATGTAACCTTGATTAGCTCAAAGATAGAAAGATCTAACTTGACAACAACAGGCAGAATACTCTCATGTATGGACCAAGATCTGCATGATAGATCACAAGGTTGGCAACATTCTTGGACATATGTGTCTGGTTGGGTATGAGAGTATGCAGGGGGTTCCTAATCCTACTCCTACAACTAATAGGTGGAAGTAATGAGATGGGTGGACATAATGTCCTGGATGCAAGACAAGGGGTTTTGGCTCATAACTACTGACCCAGAAACAGACTGGTGCCTATCCATTGGGCAAGAAGTCAACTAGACGTATATAGCAGATGGTTTGCAACTTTCACTCAAGTTTCAGGGGGTTGGACTGATGCTTGCCTTACAAACATCACCCAAGAATGGGTATCTAACTGCCTCTACTTACAGATACCCCTGCTGACATGCAACCTTCCCCATACATTGACCTAAAATAGTTTAATCCATTCCTTGAATGGAAGTTACAGATCAAGCATGTAGTATAGATATCTATACCCTAGAATCTATGAAACCCTTAGCAACCAGATTCAAAAGAAGGATGACATGCAGCAAATGGAGACAAGCAAATAGACACATGCAATAAGCATTTTTCATATAAATCAACACTGAAACTGAAAATATGTGCAAAATACAATCATGCTGCAACACATAAACTCCAAAATGGGATAAAAACAACCAAGTACATGCCCTATCTTTCATTATTTACACAAAAATATGCCCAAGTCTTCAACAACTTAAAATGAGTGACACAGTCTGCCTTTTATAGCAAAACTGTGTACTCAGCAAATTAATTACAAGGTACATCAAAAATTTGCCAGATACAATGCATCAGAAAAATAGCGCGCAAAATCATCAATGCAGCAGAGGGACAGAGAGGAAAGAGCAAGTGAGATTGGGATCTGGGCCACCGCTCAGGGACTTTCCTCATCAATTCAGGTGCTTGAGCTATCAACACAGCCCATGCCTCTCTGCACGATACACCATTACTGTTTCATCTACCCACAGCCTCTGAAAAGTAGCAATGGCGCGCCTCTGGAGTTTCTCCCGCCCAAAAACGGTAGAAAACGCTTAGGAGAAAACCCTCGCTGCAGGTTCAAAACGTGGCCGTCGATCTAAAACCCAGTCGCAGAGATCTACGGCCCCAAAAACTGTAGAAAAGTCACCCACCAACCAAATCGTGCCACGTAGGCACTTCGTGTTTCAATCACTGACTTTTCCGCAACTCATTACTTGCTTCTCAAAAAGGACATGCAGCAGCCTCCGCAACATCGGCTATCGGGACAGGTGGCAACCTCCGTAGTCTCCATTGAAATACAAAGAAGCACTCCTTGAAACTTATGCAGAAGCTAACATATGTCAAGCTCCGTGTTACCTTGCTAAACTGTGTCAAAAGTTTGAAGTGGCCGCCGCAAGTGACAACTGTCGCAACCCGCAACATTTAAAACTAGAGGCACTTTGAAATTGGGGCCCACAAACCGTTGCGGCAACCCGCACAAGAGAGAAACAGGGGCAAGTGCGCGAAAGCTGACACTTGTCAAGCTCCACGGCCATCTCTTGAAACATTTGAAACTCTTTTGGAACCTTGGCGGAAGCCGACACATAGCGCCCTCTGCCCCACATGATACTTAAAGAAACTACCCTCGCCGGTCGACACATGGCGCCTTCCGTGCTTAGATGAAACTTTATAAAGGGGCTCTTGAAACTCAGGCGGAGGCTGCCACTTGGCAACATCCACAGCAGCAGAGACTCATCACTGGGACCCACCCCGTCTATGCCAAACTTTGAAACAAATAGAAACTAGCGCGGAGGCCGACAGGTGGCGAGCTCCGAAGCGACCACAAGGGGCACGCGGCATCTTCCACCCCTGCTTGGAAACTTTTTAGAAAATTCACGGAGAACGACACGTGGCGCTTTCTGCGCTTCTCCTGAGAAACACTTAGGGTCCTTGAAGCCTTGGCGGAGACTGTGAAACTCTTAAAGTCTGTTAGGAACACCGGCGGAGGCTGCCACTTGGCACTGTCCGCGGCACTCTTGAAACTTTTAGAAACTGCATAGAAACCTTGGTGGAAGCCGACACGTGGCGCCTTTTGCGCTCGAGTTGAAACATTAAGGGGCTGCTTACGCTGTTGACATGTGGCACGCTCCGCGGGAAGCAAAAACAAAGGCGCAAATTTAAACTGGGGCTTAACACTTGGCAGACCTGTGGCACTTGAAACATAAGACCCTCTCAGCCACTGCTAGAAACATTTAGAAACTGGAAACTGTGGCTCAAAATGCATTCCTAAATGCATGTAGCTTATTATTTAGAGGGTCGATAGGATCTCTCGACCCGCCACTGCCATTTCGACCTGCACACAACTGATTTCTTGCATTTTTGATAATTGCAGGGGCCAAAATATTAGGAATTTTGGATTTTTGGGAAGAGGCCTCACTAGAAACCCCAAACATAAATTATTACTAACACTAACAAAGATAATTTTGTTTTAGGATTTTGTCTTCTTGATAAAGATTAAAGAGATAGTTAGCAAAAGGCCTAGAGTTACTACTACTCTGACAATAATTATGGCTATTTCAATAGTTTTAGTATTCTTGGGAATATGGATATTTAATGATATTAGATATGAGCATAAAAAGGAGAGAGGACAAAGAATTTATTTTTAAAAAACAATATAATTTATGTAATTACTATATGATTAAAAAAGTTAAGGTATTTCCTTACACCATATAGAGTTGGAAAATGATAAAGAATTCTTGCTTAAAGATTTAACTTACCAAGATGAACTATTATAGCTAATACTAAAGGTCCATAGGTTTCTTGTTGTGACTCAGAACATGTTCCTTTACCAGGCCTAGAAATTTAAATCTCTAAGATATTATGCGTGACATTGATAGTGAAGTTCTTAAAAAGTACGAGATTTTTCTTTGGATCTTTCTCCATTAGATTAAAATCTTTCAATACAATTTTTTTCTACATAATTTTGATCTATTTGTCCAAGCACCACCGTTAGAATGATAACACAAGAATTTATTCACATTTCTTATGCTTTTTGTAGTGATTAAATCCACTAAAAGTCAGATTGCAATCATTAATACAAAAACTTAAATACTAAAATAAATTGTTGAAGGAGAAAGGATACAACCATTGACTTCTACCACCAGATGCCTTGTCCATTCTTGTTGTCCACATCTCGTTTGCATACATGGATTGCTATATGTAAATTCATTAATTCATTTAAAACCCTAAATCACCCAACCGTCCATATTGATGGTTAGTTGATCCCTAGTTGTTGCATCCACTCCATGCAACACCAAATTTTAGAGAATACATCCACATGGCATGCAACAATGATAACTTTAAGAAACCCCTCCTGAAAAAAGATATAAAATCCTATCGAATCTTCCATTTTTTTGGAAAAAAATATTAATTTTTATTGGCGAATCTTTCCTTTTTTTGAAAAAAATATTAATTTTATTGGCTATTTTTTGTAAATCACTAGAAATTTGTAGAAAATTTTGGCGAATTTTGACAAAAAATAGGAAAATACATTAATTATCATGGCGAATCCTTCCTAAAAAACAAATTATGTTCCTACGAAAAAGTAAAGGCTTAAATGTGGTAGTGATTGACTAGTTTAAGGTGTAGTGCTCATGTCTATAGTTCCTTATTTTAAATCAAACATTGAATATTTTAAACTGGCCCTAAATCTTTTTTTCAGCACCATTGATTTTATTTATAAACTAATGGTTTGGGTTCTAGTCTATGGACCAAAATGTACCCGCAGAGCTCCAATGCCCATGGGGCCCGAAATTGCATTTGGGTCGTTGATGTCAATGGAGATCAACAACCCAAATACAATTTCGGGCCCCATGGGCATTGGAGCTCCATTTGTACATTTTGGCACATGGAATTTAACCCCAACCATTAGATTATAAATTGAGATCAATGGCCCAAATACAATTTCGGGCTCAATGGGAATTGGAGCTCCGTGGGTACATTTTAACCCATGGAACACAACCACAACTGTTAGATTATAAACAAAATCAATGATGGTGATTAAAAATTGGTGATATGGCCCTAAATTAACCAATAATACTATAATACTATTAGCGAATTAATTTTTTTTTGATTGAAGGTAGTTTAATCATATTATCAAAAAAAATATATGTGACGTTACAAAACGTGGTCAAGATGGCCACCAATTAATCAACAATCCAGTAGCAGTATGACCTAATTACATCTTAAAAAAAGATCCCTCTTGTTGGTAATCATTTATGTTTAGGGTTTTAAGCTTGAATGTTTGCAGGTTTTCTCTATCAAACCCTGAATTTTTTGAGTCATGGGATCTTGCATTGTTTTATCTGTTTCGATATTGGCCTTTTGTGGTGGGTTCCTGGTTGTTAAGTTTCATCCTCATGTTTTAGTTTTCATAGGTTGACCAGCCCCCACGTAGTGTTTCACCGCCTTTTCCTGTCGCACTTCTTGAAAACGCTAAGTTTTGTATGTTCAAAGTGGTCATGTATGTTGGCGGGCTTGTGAAATTTCAATCGACTTCCAAAAATCATGAAAAAGGGAATTGTATGCATTTTTAATGCATATCAAGTTTGCATATACAAGGGGGAATCTTTCACAGATTCTCGAGAATATTCTGCAGTTGTATGCATTTCCAAATGCATATCGGGCTCAAAAGGAAAATGTACAAGGGAGGAATATACATTGAAGATTCCAGGTAAGATTCCTTGTTTGTATGTGAAAGGGTGAATGTATGTTCAGACATACAAAGGTCATATACAAGGAAAAATATACAAAGCAGCAAAGATACAATTGGTGGGGCCCGCAGGTATGTACAAGTGAGTTTGTATATGGTTGATATACAAAGAAGATATGCATTTGCAGATGTACAAGCCAGATTCCAAAATATTTTAGATGTGCTTTTTAATTGCGGCGAAGTCCAGCTTGTACATTGCATTTGTATATGTGATGTGCAATGAATTGTGCAAAGGAGAGAGAAAATGGGTTGGACCCACCAGTTGTATACAATGGCAGTTATATGTATGCCGACATACATTCAAAACATACAAGTGAAAAGATGTATTCCGGACCCGAGTAGAATTCCAAGATGCTTCATACAAGTTTGGGGTCCGTAGCATGTATATTGGGTTTGTATATGCAGCATACCACCCAATATACAAAACAAAGGTATACAACCCAGACGCGAAGGAGGAGTCAAATACAACGAATAGTAATTTGAGGTCCGTGGGTTGTATAAGGCGCTTGTATATGCTGATATACAAGCCGAGGTACAATGAAAGGGATACAAGCCAGACCCAAATAAGTTTCCAAATCTGCTCTATAGTAGTTTGGGGTCCGCCTTGTATATGGAACAATTTTGTATATGCATTTTGCATATACAAGGGATTTTGTAGGGCGAAATGGCAAAATGGAGAAGGCGAAAAGTTAGCGATAGGAACATGGAGTGCTTACATGGCACGTAATCTTCGGTTCTTGGCTTTTTTGCAGGTTTTTGGGTCGTCAGATCCCAACGATGGAATCAAAATCAACAGTCAGGTTTTAAAGTTGCAGAGTTGGTCTTCCTTGCTTCCTCAAGCTTGTTTTGAGCAGGAAAACTATGGATGTGTTCGTTGCTGCATCCAGTGGTTAGCTGAATCATTAATGGCAGAATGTAGAGGTGCGACGGATTGAGTGACGGGCCAACTACCAGTTTTATGAGGAATGTCCCCAAACGGCGGCATGGGGCTCGAGTCCAGCTCCTCCTCGCCATTCCTTCTACCTATTGCCTTCAATATTTTGGGCGCCATTTTGTGGTGCACGGTATCTTGCAAAATTTTTGATGTGCCATGTAATTAATGCGGAGTACACTTTCTTGCTGTTTTAAGCAGACTGTGTTACTCAATTTGTTGTTGTTGAAAACTGGACAACATTTTGATGCTGTGATAAGATACAACTTCATTGGTGGCCCTATTTTGGATGTTTTTGTGAGTTTATGAATCTCATATTGTATGTTTAATGCATAAATTTACTGGTTTCATGTTGATTAATATGAGTAATGCTTCATTGCATGTGTTCTGTTACTTGTCTCCAAATTGAATGTATTTTTCTTTTGAATCCAAACAGCTAAGGGGTGTCTAAGATTCTTGAATATGGATTTGCTATATTGAATGCTTGGTCTTTTACTTCTGCTCAAGGAGTAGATTAAATGTTTTAGGTTAAGTGTTAAGAAGAATATATTGCAGTGAGGATCTTCTAAGTAGAGGTAACCAAATACTCAATTTTGGGAAGTATATGTGAGGCAGATATTAAATAATCCCCTTGAAATCCAGTCATTAATATAAGTTTATGTGTACATTCACATGTGTATGTCTATTGACTCCGAGCCCTGAAATAGGCACCGATCTAGTCTTGTATTGAGGTCACAACCAAGGTCCTAGTTTTGCATCCAAATATAAATCAAACTCAAACTTCATATACAAACCTTTAGGATATTAGAAGTAGTTTTAAGACCAAAATCCTTTGTCTACAAATGAATATAGGCCCAAAGCTAGCCCCTTTGCACTTATCTTATAGTTTTGGTTTGCATAAGAGAGGATTCATCTGCTTTGTGTCAACATCCCAGCTAATACATAGATAAATTTCATAGATGTTGAATAGGGAATACCCCCTTGGTTCTGCAGAGCCTAAAGAAGAAGAGATATTAAAGAGTCTATCTCCTGTACTGTTGGTCCCTGGCCCAGGAATCCTGTTGATCAACGATGGCTACCTTGTAGGGATAACTGGGAATAAGCATCCAGTCTGGGAAAATAACCAACAGATTTAGCGACTCTGCTGGGGACGATGAAGTGAAAGAACCCTAATTTTTAAAAGAAAACAATTCCTAGTTATAGGTGGCGACTCCGAACAAATCTCCCAATCGGTAAAGTAAAAATTTGTATGCAAGGGAGAAGATCCCTGCGTAATTCTCTGTCTGAAGAATTACCCAGAAAAATGATGTACAGGAAAAAGGGGACTGCTCAAGCCAGTCAAGAGGGTTCTCCCAGAAGTAATGATAATATTCAAGATAATCCAGGATCTTCAGAGCAGACAATACCTTATTTTTCAAACACTGAGGCTAAAATCCAGAATGTATATGAAAGACAACAGGGTGTTAATTTGAGAATAAGGTCAGAGGTTTTTCAAGAACGCCCTTTCTTGGATCCCAGTGATAGATTTGAAGAGGTTGAGTCTCCAAGGGATGAAGATAATGATGATCAAAATGGAATGGGACCATCCTCCTCTATGCCCAAAGAGGAACAATTAGCTGAGGAAATCAAGAGCCTAAGGGTAGAATTGGAATATCTGTAGGCAGTGAAAATTAGAGATGACATGAGACAGAAAGTGCAAGCGCTGAGAGTTGCTCAGAATGATTCAATTCCTACCCTTGAAAATGCAAATATGTAGAGAAATCAACGAAGAATTGAAGTCCAGGATCAGCATAATGATCAGAGACAGAATGCAAATAATGCTAGAATACCATTAAATAATGTAAGAAATCATAATGCAAATAGAAATGCCAATGCTAATCAATTTGGTAGACAGTCGATGTAGCTGGACAGATTCAGACAGTTAGTTTTTGATGGCATTCCTAGTTATCCAAATCCTATTGATAAACATGTGAGGCCACAAGTGCCAAAATTTTTGAGAAATAATACTGTGTCAGGGGAAGACCATTTAAAAGCTTTTCAGAATATCATGGACAACTTTGAGGTTGAGCATGAAGATGTTTTCATGAAATTATTTATGCAATCTTTAGTTGATGAGGCCATAGAATGGTACAAGGGTCTGCCTGACGGGAGCATTTCATCATGGGATGACTTTAGGAGAATATTCAAGGAACAATATGGTGATAAAACTGATCCGAGTTTTTTCATTAATGAATTCACTGGCATTACCAAAGGATCAAATGAATAGGTTACTGATTTCAATGCTAGATTCACAAAGGTATTGAACAAATTGCCACATCACCTGAGGCCTAATGAACCAATGTGCATAGTGTTGTACATAAATGCTTTTGATGCCAAAACAGCTTATGGATTAAGAGACAAGGGTCCTCACAGCCTCAGAGATGCTTTCAAAATAGCAACAAATATTGAAAATAACAGAAAAGTGTTTGGTAAGACAAACAGAAGGGATGATGTGAAAATTCTGCAAAATCCAAATACTAAATCTCAAAGTGTTCAAGGCAGTGCATCTACTTCTGAGGATAAAATAGATAAATTGACAACTATTGTCAAGGACCTGAGCTATAGAATGGCTAAAAATGAAAAGGAAGTTGTTCCTTACAGACACGTTTACCAAAGGCAAGAAAGAAGACCGTCATTACATGGCATGCCATATCATACTAATTGGCATAATGGTAAACCCATTCCCCCGAATAGCAACCCAGGTCAAAGGACTCAAAATGTTAAGGAAACACCTGACCCTTTGAAGAAAACTGTTAATATTGTTAATGACACCCCATGGTGTATAATATGTCAAATGCCTCACTCACAGTCACAATGTATGATTGCTCAGTCTTTGTATAATAATACCGTGGCCTGTGATGAGTGCAATGAGCCGCATTGCATGGAGGATGATAATGTCAATATGTTGTCTACAAACAAGGAGTATCCTTCTCATGATGTTGATGCAAGCAGAAATGATGAGACTCAGGTTTGTCAGCAGTTTCCATATGATGAAGATGATGAGGACAACTATGCCTATGCTCAAGATTCACACAATTTTCTGAGTAACTTGAGGAGGCCTTCTGATGAAGAAATTAGAGCCCTCACAGCTGCAGCAGTGGCTCAATTCAAAAGCAATTACAATCTCAAGGGCAAAGCTCAGGTAAGTAACTCACACCAACCAGAGGATACTTTTGTAAGCCAGCTAGTGCATAGTCATAAAGGGGCTGAACCACAAAAGAAACAGTGGAGCAATAACAAGCAAAATTTTAAGCAAAAAATAGGTCATGATCCTCAGGGACCAGAATTCATAATTCCCCAGGTTGAGGATCAAAACAAAAAATTTTAGATCAAAGATGACAGTCAAAGAGCCATAAAAATTAAAGTTGGATCATCTCAGGATAGAAATAAAACCATGGATTAGACCACAACTGTCATACAAAATCATGCTCCATTTGACATAACTCAAGTCTTGTCCTAGGTAAAGGTCTCTGTTCCATTGATGGAACTGATGAAAATTGAGGAATTCAGAAATAAAACAGTATCCCTGATTTCAGGAGTACCCTGTCAAGCTAATCAGAATATTGAAACTCAGGGTAAAAAACAAGCTATGTGTATTGATGAAGACAAAACTCCTGAAGTATATCTGGGGATGACCATGACAAAATGCTCTTCACAGGTTGAGCCATTCTATGTTTCCCTCGTCATAAATGGAAAGGTGATTAAGAATTGTATGCTTGACTCGGGAGCATCAACAAATATCATGCCTTTGGCTATCATGCAGCAAGATGGATTAAAAATAGATAAGGCATGCAGGAAATGCTATGCCATGGATGCTAGGGAAGTACCTGTTATTAGAGTCATGAAAGATGTGGATTTCAGACTGGCAGCATATCCTAAAAAAATATACAAAATGAACATAACAGTTGTTGATATCAAGCCACAATATGGTATGTTATTGTCAAGAAGATGGGCAACACTGATTGGTGGGAGTATGCAATTAGACCTGTCATATTCCATGATTCCAATGAATGGCAGGGATGTCAAATTGATCAGAGAAGAAAGATCACCAGAGACAGTTGAGGACCAAGAGTCAGAAGAGCATATATGATTTGTGGACACTGACTGTGAAAATTTCAGAGTTGTCTCAGATGTTAAAGAAGATAAAGAGAGAGACATGTACATTCAGGAGCTTGATCAACAGGGTCTTTGGACCATGTATTTTGATGGAGCTTGTTTGAAGGAAGGCTCTGGTGCTGGAATTGTGTTTCTGTCTCCAACTGGTAAGCTTCTGAAATTCTCATTCTTGCTGAAGTTTGCCTGTACAAATAATGTTGCAGAGTATGAAGCTCTATTGTTAGGATTGAATGTAGCTCTGAAGCATGGAATTAAGATGCTCAAAGTATTTGGTGATTCAGAGTTAGTTGTGTCCCAAATTAGAGATAAGTATGCATAAAAAAAAAAGGTTAAAACAATATAAGCATGCTGTTTGGGATACAATTGAATTGTTCGATGCATTTTCAATAAACTGGATAGAGATCAAAAAATGTCAGGGCAGATTTTCTAGCTAATGTAGCTATAAGGCTAGATGATATTACTCTATCAGATGTAACTAATGTTGAGTTCAAAATTAGACCTGCAGTGCCAAATAATGTATGCAGTTGGCAAGTATTTGATGATGATAAGGATTTACTGAGATTTCTACATTGTATTGATGAGTATGAGAACTAGGAAATGGATTTTTAGAATCTTGTAGAGGTTGTAGATGGAAAAGAAACTCTCCTAGGGAAGGAGGTAATTCAACTCAAGACAAATAAAATCCCTAGAAGGCTAGTTGCTTTAGAGAGATTTTGACAATAGGGACCAATTTGTTACAAAGGCATCTCCAACAAATAAGAATGATTTAGAGGAGATAAACTTGGGGACATCTTATGCTCCCAAAAAAGTATACATTGGTAAATAGCTCAAGCCACATATCAGAACTATGTTGATTGCACTACTAAGAAAATATTGTTGGGAATTAAGGTGTCTCAACCTTTGCAAATTCCTAATGTTGTATTTATTTATCCCATGTTGAGTTGGCATAGTCAGCATCTTGTGTATATGCAGCAGGGTAAATTTTGGTGACTTTGGCAGGCACGATTTCCCCCTTCAATAATTAACGGGGGTTTGGAGGCAGCGCCCCCAAGACAGGGTCAAGGGGCGTAGCCCCTTGCGGGGTCTAGGGGCAGCGCCCCTGGTGTGCTCTCTGTCGCAGTACAAGGCGGGGTTGAGGGGCAGCGTCCTCGTGGGGGCTCGGGGGCAACACCCCTGAAAACTCAACCAATTTTTAATTAATGACAAGTGTCGGTGAGCATCTTTACACGAGAGAAAGGCATCTTTGGGTGGTCAAGGGAGGTTATGACATGTAAGAGGAATATGATATTTTTAGTCAGTGTATGACGGATTCTCTGACAGCTGTAAGGTGCGTAAGAGCATCTGTCATAACCTATCTTGGGACCAGGCGCCCACTTCAGGATGGGATGTTGGACAAGTGTCCTTAGGCGTGGGTTTTGGGGCATGAGTCCAAGATGGATGCCCATCTCTAGAAGGTTCCATATTTGCCTTGTAAACTCTATATAAATAGGTGCTTAGATGGGAGATAGACAACTTTGGTACAAGTACTGTTATGTTGCTGGAATATCTCCAGATTCGACATTCGAAGACTCCTGAAAGAGCATTGGCTCTGAAACTGTATTGTAATCTGTTATTGTTTACTCTAATACATTTGAGCTGTGTTTTGGAGTGTGGGGTTTTTCACCCGTAAGGGTTTTCCCCACGTATATCTTGTTTCTCTCTCTTCTGTCTACTTTCTGTGTGTATGTGTATTGCTGCTATATCTCTGTTAGATGTTCTATGTTGCTGTAATTGTAAGAATTAAATTGAATTTGCATACATCTCTCCTCATTAGATTAGTGTAGGAAGCGATTTCCGCACACCGAGCTTCCTTTCAAATATGAGCATGTCTTTGCCTGGTCATATGAGGACCTGAAAGCTTATAGAGAGGATTTATTCCAGCATGAAATCCCTTTGAAGCCCGAAGCTAAACCATTTAGACAAAAACAAAGACCTATCAACCCAACTTTAGCTCCTAAGATGCAAAAAGAACTTATGAAGCTTAGGGAGGATGGAATAATTATGCCCGTCAGACACTCAACTTGGGTGTCTAACCTTGTCCCAGTCAGAAAAAAGAATGGTGACATAAGACTTTGTGTGGATTTTAGAAATCTGAATGTATCTTCTTTGACGGACAATTATCTATTGTCAAACATGGAAGCTATGTTACAGAAGGTGACTGGCTGTGAACTCTTATCCATGATGGATGGATTTTCAGGGTATAATCAAGTGAAAGTGAAAGAATCAGAACAATTCAAGACTGCTTTCACCACTCCATGGGGAACCTATGTATATGTGAGGATGCCATTTGGACTGACAAATGCAGGTGCCACATTTCATAGGGCAATGGATGCTGCTTTTGCAGGATTAATTAACTCAATCTTGGCTGTGTATCAGGATGATTTGACAGCCTATTCAAAAAAGGAGGAGCAACATTGCATGCCTTAGAACAAATCTTTATTAGAGCATTGGAATATGGCATCTCACTCAACCTAAAGAAATGTGCTTTTGGGGTAGTAGAAGGAAAATTGCTTGGTCACATTGTTTCCAAGGATGGAGTCAGGATTGATCCTGAAAGGGTGGCTGCAATTGATAAAATTCAGATCCCTAAAACAGTGAAAGGTGTCCAGTCCTTCTTTGGACAAATTAATTTTGTTAGGAGATTTGTTCCTAATTTTGCAGAGACCACAAAAGATATTTCTAAGATGTTGGAGAAAGGTGCAACTATCAAATGGGAAGATGAAGCAACTAAATCATTCCAGAACATAAAAGAAGCTATAAAGATGGCTCCTGTACTAAAATCTCCTGATTTTTCTAAGCCATTTCAGTTATTTTTATTCACTTCTTTCCATGCTATTGCTGCATGCCTACTACAGAAGAATGAAGAGGGTTTTGAACAACCTATAGCTTTCTTCAGTGTGTCATTGCAGGCCGCTGAGTTGAAGTATGACATCAGGGAAAAGTAGGCATATGCACTGGTTAGAGCAGTCAAAAGTTTCAGGCCATATTTGGTAGGCTCTCAGGTAGTTGCATATGTGCCTCATGCAGCAGTCAAAAATATTTTTACTCAACAGGAGGTAACTGGAAGAAGATGCAGATGGATAAACAAATTGCAGGAATTCAACATTGAAATACATATCACAAAATTGGTAAGAGGACAAGGTTTGGCAAAATTGATGACACAGTCAAATCTAGAGGCATGCCAAGTGAATGTAGTGCATAATGAAATTATAAATATGTCAGAATCTGAATGGTATAAGGACATAATACATTATTTGCAAAATCTGAATTGTCCTTCTCATCTCAGTGATGATCAGAAGAGGACCTTGAAGCTACATGCTATTAAATACATCATTGTTCAAGGAGAGCTGTATTGGAAAAATCCGGATGGTGTATTACTCAGATGTGTGAATGAAGATCAGGCTAAGGATATTCTGAGTGACCTGCACAATGGAGTGTGTGGTGGACACTATGCTGCCCATACAACAGCCCGCAAAATCCTCAGAGCTGGCTACTGGTGGCCAACTCTCTTCTCAGATGCACGAAGAATGGTAAGAAAATGTGATCCTTTCCAAAGGTTCTCAGGAAAGCTAAAATATGGAGGTGTATTGCCCCTTAAGACTGTAACTGTAGAGGCTCCATTTCAACAATGGGGGATTGATTTTATAGGGGAAATCTCAGAAAAATCTAGTGGAGGACATAGTTGGATTCTTGTTGCCACTGATTACTTCACTAAATGGATTGAGGCCATTCCAACTAAAAAGCTACAAGCAAAGTAGTGATGGATTTTATCCTAGAGAACATTATTATCAGATTTGGAGTACCAGCCAAAATGGTCACAGACAATGCAATGTGCTTTAGGTCTAGTGAGTTTATTGATTTTTGCAACAATTATGGAATTGATTTGTCTCATATATCACCATACCATCCATAAGGAAATGGTCAAGCTGAGTCAAGCAACAGGAGTCTCATGAAAATCATCAAGAGAGTGATAGATAAAAACAAGAGAGCTTGGGATTCAAAGTTGAAGTTGGCATTATGGGCTGACAGGGTGACAGTAAAAAAAGCAATTGGAAGGTCACCTTTTGAATTGGTGTATGGTGCAGTAGCAAGGTTGCCTGTGAATAACCTGCTACCAGTTTATAAATTCATGCAAGAGAATGAGGGGCAGATTGGGGACCCAATGATTGAAAGAATAAATCAGCTAGTTGCACTAGATGAAATCAAAAGAAAAACACAGAAAATAAACATCAAGAAACATCAAAAAGTGTAATATCTGTTTGATAAAAGGGCTGCAGCAAGAAGGTTTCAAATAGGTGACTTAGTGCTTATGTGGAATGCAAGAGGCCAGGATAAGGGCAAGCACGGTAAATTTGAGCCCCTATGGACCGGCCCATATCAAATTAGCAATATCTATGAGAATGATTCTTACTTTATCCAAGTCCTAAATGGTGAACTACTGGAATTGCCAGTGCACAGTAAATTCCTTAAAGCTTTTTTCACATAAATGAGTACCTTCTATGCACACTGTAAATTAGGTGTAAATAATTTGTACATGCCTTGTATAGTCGGTCATGTTTTGAGTTTTGAGTTTTGTCTGGTCTGCCCCGGAGTAGTCTGGTCCTCACTGCAGTCTTGCGCCTACACGTCCCCAATCAAAGCCTGTGTTGGTAATCATTTATGTTTAGGGTTTTAAGCTTGAATGTTTGTAGGTTTTCTCTATCAAACCCTAAATTTTCTAAGTCATGGGGTCTTGCATTGTTTTGTCTGTTCCGATATTGGCCTTTTGTGGTGGGTTCCTGGTTGTTAAGTTTTATCCTCATGTTTTAGTTTTCATAGGTTGACCAGCCCCCACGCAACGTTTCACCGCCTTTTCCTGTCGCACTTCTTGAAAACGCTAAGTTTTGTATGTTCAAAGTGGTCATGTATGTTGGCGGGCTTGTGAAATTTCAATCAGCTTCCAAAAATCATGAAAAAAGGGAATTATATGCATTTTTAATGCATATCGAGTTTGCATATACAAGGGGGAATCTTTCACAGATTCTTGAGAATATTCTACAGTTGTATGCATTTCCAAATGCATATTAGGCTCAAAAGGAAAATGTACAAGGGCAGAATATACATTGAAGATTCCAAGTAAGATTCCTTGTTTGTATGTGAAAGGGTGAATGTATGTTCGGACATACAAAGGTCATATACAAGGAAAAATATACAAAGCAACAAAGATACAATTGGTGGGGCCCGCAAGTATGTATAAGTGAGTTTGTATATGGTCGATATACAAAGCAGATATGCATTCACAGATGTACAAGCCGGATTCTAAAATATTTCAGATGTGCTTTTTAATTGCGGCGAAGTCCAGCTTGTACATTGCATTTGTATATGTGATGTGCAATGAAATGTGCAAAGGAGAGAGAAAATGGGTCGGACCCACCAGTTGTATACAATGGCTGTTATATGTATGCTGACATACATTCAAAACATACAAGTGAAAAGATGTATTCTGGACCCAAGTAGAATTCCAAGATGCTTCATACAAGTTTGGGGTTCGCAGCATGTATATTGGGTTTGTATATGCAGCATACCACCCGATATACAAAACAAAGATATACAACCCGGACGCGAAGGAGGAGTCAAATACAATGAATAGTAATTTGAGGTCCATGGGTTGTATAAGGTGCTTGTATATGCTGATATACAAGTCGAGGTACAATGAAAGGGATACAAGTCGGACCCGAATAAGTTTTCAAATCTACTCTATAGCAGTTTGGGGTCCTCCTTGTATATGGAACAGTTTTGTATATGCATTTTGCATATACAAGGGATTTTGAAGGGCGAAATGGCAAAATGGAGAAGGTGAAAAGTCAGCGATAGGAACATGGAGTGCCTACGTGGCACGTAATCCTCGGTTCTTGGCTTTTCTGTAGGTTTTTGGGCCGTCAGATCTCAGCGATGGAATCAAAATCAACGGTCAGGTTTTAAAGTTGCAGAGTTGGTCTTCCTTGCTTCCTCAGGCTTGTTTTGAGCGGGAAAACTATGGATGTGTTCGTTGCTGCATCCAGCGGTTAGCTGAATCATTAATGGCAGAATGCAGAGGTGCGACGAATTGAGTGACGGGCCAACTACCAGTTTTATGAGGAATGTCCCCAAACGATGGCACAGGGCTCGAGTCCAACTCCTCCTCGCCATTCCTTCTGCCTGTTGCCTTCAATATTTTGGGCACCATTTTATGGTGCACAGTATCTTGTAGAATTTTTGATGTGCCATGTAATTAATGCAGAGTACACTTTCTTGTTGTTTTAAGCAGACTGTGTTACTCAATTTGTTGTTGTTGAAAACTGGACAACATTTTGGTGTTGTGATAAGATACAACTTCATTGGTGGCCCTAATTTGGATGTTTTTGTGAGTTTATGAATCTCATGTTGTATGTTTAATGCATAAATTTACTGGTTTCATGTTGATTAATATGAGTAATGCTTCATTGCATGTGTTCTGTTACTTGTCTCCAAATTGAATGTATTTTTCTTTTGAATCCAAACAGCTAAGGGGTATCTAAAATTCTTGAATATGGATTTGCTATATTGAATGCTTGGTCTTTTACTTCTACTCAAGGAGTAGATTAAATGTTTTAGGTTAAGTGTTAAGAAGAATATATTGCAGTGAGGATCTTCTAAGTAGAGGTAACCAAATACTCAATTTTGGGAAGTATCTGTGAGGCAGATATTAAATAATCCCCTTGAAATCTAGTCATTAATATAATTTTATGTGTACATTCACATGTGTATGTCTATTGACTCCGAGCCCTAAAATAGGCACCGATCCAGTCTTGTATTGAGGTCACAACCAAGGTCCTAGTTTTACATCTAAATATAAATCAAACTCAAACTTCATATACAAACCTTTAGGATATTAGAAGTAGTTTTAGGACCGAAATCCTTTATCTACAACTGAATATAGGCCCAAAGCTAGCCCTTTTGCACTTATCTTACAGTTTTGGTCTGCATAAGAGAGGATTCATCTGCTTTGTGTCAACATCTCAGCTAATACATAGATGCATTTCATAGATGTTGAATAGGGAATACCCCCCTTGGTTCTGCAGAGCCTAAAGAAGAAGAGGAGATATTTATAGAGTCTATCTCCTGTACTGTTGGCCCCTGGCCCGGGAATCCTGTTGATCAACGATGGCTACCTTGTAGGGATAACTACGAATAAGCATCCAGTCTGGGAAAATAACCAACACCTCCTATACAAGATTATATGTATATAAGTCCAGTATCAAATGAACAAAAGATCCAACCTATTCAATATTATATGCTTATAATTACTGCTTATATCATCTCGTATATGCACTATTCATCTCATGTAGAAGGAACTAGTTCAGGAACACTGTCTGAGGAAGCAGTCTCTGGTTCTGGAGCAGCATGCCCCACCCCCAAATAGTCTATATAGATCTTCCCTTCCTTTAGTGCAAAAGCGATATATGGTGGCCTGAGATTAACTTGCTGGTGCTCCTTGTGAGCATAGTCATCAACACTTGCCTCAAACAGATGAAGACCTTGAATTCTATGAAGCACATCTTCAAGTCTATCTTCAAAAGACTTTCTGGCTCTTTCAAAGCTAGCATCTTTCTTTTCAGTCCAGAATGGGACAGGACCATTGGAAGAAGTAAGACCAATATCTGCCCCCACAGACATCTGAGCCAACTAATCTTCAACAACAATAACCACCTGCACATAAATGTCAAAATGTGTGAGTCTACAATTAGACTCAGAGAGAGTTCTAAGCCTGCCTTGAAAATGATCCTCATTTCTCAACTTCCACAATGTCCACAAAATTTTAGTATATAATAGTAACCAAAAAACTTTATGCTTGGCACTGAGCCCTACCAAATAACCAAATATAATACCTTTATATTTACAATCAGATAAGGACCAGTTGGGAAGATTATATAGAAACATTTCCACACTTGTAATGCAAAGGGACAGTCAATAAAAATATGATCACAACATTCAATAACATTACACATCCTACACAGGGGTTTATTATAACCAAATGGCAATTTGTTTAATCCCAATAACCATCTAAAGCATCCCTTTTTAGGTTCCATATACTTAGACCAAAATGACAAAAAGCAAACCCTAAGGTCCTTCATACTAAGTTCACAGTCCCGTGCCTTAGCACAATGATCAAAGATCTCATGAGAGTCACAGAGCATCTTATAAATTCTTTTGGCTACACCACCTGTCAAAGAACCTCCATCCTTCCATCTTAGCTTGTTCAACCATACCTGCACATCCAAGAATCTTGGCTGGCCAGAGATAGATGAGAAGGCAGCCACTAACATAGAGTAAGTTCTTTTCTGAGAATCAGTCAAACTAAAATCTTCTTTCAAATCCTCCCATCTTTTCATTCTATAGGAACTGAATAAATCTTCAAAAGAGACCAATCCTAGCTTATGCCACTTATGCCCAGAACACCCTTGAATAACAGCCAAAGGTATCTCCTTGTAATCTACAGACCACCGTACGGAACTATGTATACCCCTTTGCACAATGCCTTCATCACACTAAGAGGTAATCACTAAGTGTCTACAACCTTCCCGGGCTCTCTAAATGGATTCAAATACCACTATGTCAAACGACTTCACTTTGAATTTACCAAACAAAATGTCCAGCAGATGTAAGTTTTTCCAGCTCGGAGCAGCTTTAGGACAGCACAGCTTGATGTTGTTTCTTACAAGAACTTTCCACAGTTCAGATCCTTCAAAGGAGTTAATAATCCATTTTTCCACTAAGGCAATCCCATGCAACTTCAAGTCTTTCAGGCCTAATCCTCCGTTCTCCTCGCTAGAGCAACACCAATTCCATTTTACTTGGTGTTTCTTGCCAATCCCTTTACCATCTGACCAAAGAAAAGACCTAATGTCTTTTTGAATTTTTTCATCTGTAAATTGGAAAAGAGCCACATTGATGCATAGTAAACTGAATAAGCTGAGAGGATTTTTTGACAGATTTGAAATCTACCAGCTAGGGTCAGAGCCTGTCTGTTCCAATTTTTAAGCTTAACTTCAATCTTTGAAAAAAGCCAACTCCACATCTGCTTGAGGGATGGGTCAAGAGCAAAGGGGATACCAAGAAATCTAACAATCTTTTTAGGACCTCCCCACTGCCAGCCATCCATGCCTAACCAAGAAGGAGGGGCATTGTTCCAGCCTATCAAACAGGACTTATTCAATGAAATCTTAGCTCCAGAAGCAGAACAAAAGACATTCAGTTTGAGCTTGAGGTTATCTAGATTATCTCTATCTAAAACTGGATACAATGCACTATCATCAGCAAACTACATATTAAGCAATGAGTTACCATCTGGAAGCCTAATCCCCTCCACTTTCCCTGGAATAGCATCAGTTCTCAACAGATAAAATAGGGCTTCAGAAGCAATAACAAAAAGGGCTGGAGCCAAGGGACACCCTTGTTTGATTGACCTGCCCATCGAAAGTGGAGAAGATAAGGCACCATTTACTTCAACCTGAGCAGAGGCATCTTGGAAAAGCTCTTTTACCATTGACAAAAATTCCTGTGGAAATCCCATAGCTTTAAGGATACATATTATAAAGGACCACTCAACCCTGTCATAGGCTTTTTCAAAGTCTAGGAGAAGGATCCCTCATTCTGCCCTGATTCCCTGGCCCAATGAGTGGCTTCACAACTTGTAATAAGATTCTCTAAAATGTATCTGCCTTTTATAAACCCAGTTTGAGTAGGATTAATAATTTTAGGTAAGATATCTACCAGCCTTCTTGCTAAAACTTTAGCCAAGATTTTGTATGACACATTAACCAATGTTATAGGCCTCCAGTTTCTCAGGTTGGACTTGTCACCCCCTTTGGGCAATAGCTTAATTATTCCTCTATTGATGTCCTTTCCCAATGACCCTTTGCATATGGCCTCCTAATAGACCTCAAACAGATCACTAACAACTCAATCTAGGTTGGCTTTGTAAAATTCTACTGGGAGCCCATCATATCCGGGTGACTTGCTATCTTTCATTGATAACATGACATTTTCAATCTCATCTTTGGATAATCCTTGTTTTAACTTCTCTGCCATCACCACATCTATTTTCCTAGGACAGATGCAGGAGCATAAGTTCTGAGCCTCTCTACAAGCAGTATTATTGTTATCACCCAGATTTGCACCCTTGCATATAGTTGTGAAACCTCAGCAATCTAGAGTAACATGGGAATGATCTCTAAGTGTGGGACTTTGCTAAATAAGATCAGACCTCCGGAAAAGGCCGGCTTCCTTAACGAGTTATCACCTAAAATTACTAAATCTTAAGGGGAAAAGGGAGAAGGAATGCTTTAAAAGGAAGGATGGAACAAAAGCCTGAAAAACAAAGGGTGATTCACCAAGTTTAATAAAAGAACCCTCACAATACTGAGGAAATGCACAGCATAACCAAATATAGCAAGCAGACATACACAGATTCGATTGATCCTAGCAAAGGTGAGAAACCAGATGATTGACAAGAAGAGACATTCACAAACAACCATATGCAGATTCACACAGGACTAGAAATCAGTCCAAAGAGGCAAAATAACTTGAATATATTCAGTGGGAAGGCACAGTTACAGTATAGAAAGCTCTGTTTGGAAACAAAAAGCCTGAATGCTAAAAATTTTCCAACACTATTTACATCATATGAATGCATATATATAGCATTCCAAACTAACCCTAAGTCAGTTACAAAATTTGCTCTAAGAGCTGTCTCAAAAATATCTACATTAAATGACTGTCCAGCTGCAGAAGTTATGGCGTCGAATATCTGGCACTGAGCAGATAGAAGATATTTTCTGTCTTTAATGCAAGCAACTTACTCGTCCTTTCTCTACAACACATATATGAAAAATATCTGAAACAGGGCAGTAGGGAAATATCTTTTACCATCAATGCGAGCTGCCTCATCATGGTGCAACAATGAATGCCGAAAATATCTTCATCTGCTCAATGTATTCGTTGGAATGTTCACCACTCAAAACATGCAACTCTAGATCTGAAATTGAAAAGTGACAAAAAACTCCTGAAATCCTTGCCAAATGAAATAGGGGACAAAAATATGCATCTTTGACTCTTACAACATGTCGAAATTCACTAGGATGGAGGAGATACAGTCGGTCAAAGTTTTGGTCAACTGCCTGTATATATCACTTGCATTTGCCGCTCAAATCGGCATCCAAAACCTTCTCTGCAACTCCTTTTGCATATGCATGGCGCTTTGTATATCGGGCTATGGAAAGCCCTTGTATTTTCAAAATTGTATATGCATACAATTTCCCTTGTATATGCGTGGGCCCCACCATTTGTATGTCAGCTTGTATCTGGTCTTGCATATCTAAACATACAAGCCGCGGACCCCAAAATGACTATTAGCTATATTTGATTGTTCTGCCAGGTCTGGCTTGTATCACTTTTCCTTGTATATCTCTTTGTATATGCAAATATACAAAACACCTACACATGCAAGCCGCGGACCTGACGCCTGAATATGTTGAAATTATATCCATTTGAAATCCGGCTTGTATATCGCCTTTGTATCTTTGACTTGTATATCACTATATACAATCGCCCTTTATACAAGGCGGACCCGAGAACAACATAGAATAAAAATAAAATTTCTATTCGGGTCCGAGTTGTATATAATTCCTTGTATATCGGCTTTGTATGTGCGAACATACAATCCGATATACATTTCACTGTTCATGTGATCCGTTGTATGTAGAAAACATACAACCGTCCTTGTATATGCGCAGGCCCCACCTCTTGTATCTTGGCGATATACAAACGCCCATATACAAGTGGGAACTTTGATGGAATATTTCTGCAATGTATCTCTTGCTTTGTATAATTTCCCTTGTATGTTTCATCAGCCAGCGGAAAAACACCCTGCTTGGCTGCCGATGAGCTTTATCTTGTCGATGACCACTCGCCACTGTAGCAAATGCATCTGTCCCCCTTGCATACTGCCTTTGTATATTTCCATTGTATGTTTCATCATACAAACCAAATATACATGTAGACCCGATATACATTTAGCAAATATTCTGGGAATCTGCAAAAGATTCCTCCTTGTACATGCACCTTCCTAAGCCCGATATACATTTAGAAATGCATAAAACTCACTTTTTTCATCATTTTCTAAGGCCAATAGAGATTTTGCAAGCCCGCCAATAAACATTTGAACTGTATGTTGACCGAAACTTTGACCATAAATAACTTCTTTATTTGGCCGAATTTCAAGGTGATGTAAAAAGCAAACCTGCCTATTTTTTCAAGCTCTTTCCAATGGTAAGGCTTTTTAGACAAGGTCCTTTGGAAAATTTGGCACTTTAGGCTTTATAAGAACATTTTCCAAAGGATTTTCAAGGAAAAGTACCAAGTGAACTGTTTAGCTCTGAACAGAGGAAAATGGGTCAACAATTTGGTGACTTCTATGGGATGTTTGCCTGTTAAACATAAGATCAGTGGCCTTATTGCATCCATTGGGCATGGGGTCGTACAAAGATTAAAATTACAAATATTTCTGACCTTAGCAACTCAGGACAGCAGCAATGAAAAGCATGAAAGACCAACCCAAGACAGAAAATGTTGAAAGAAACCCCTTTCAACTATGCTAGACAACATTTAGGAAGAGCAAAAAGGGATCTAAACTAATGTGCAACAACACTTATTGAAAGCATAGAGACCTAATCTACTGATTTACAAAGCACTCATACCTCAAAACACCTCTTCAAGTGTATCCCATTGACTGGGATAGGCAAATTTTGTCCATCCATATTTGATAACTGAAATGCATTGTGCTCCTTGCATTCAGTAATGAGAAATAGGCCACTCCACATGTTGTCAAACTTGGAGTGTTTTCCTGGCTTGTTCTTCAATTCATCCCATTTGAGCACCATATCACCTTCCCTAAAGATTCTGGGAGTAGCCTTCTGATCAAAAATTTTTTTGGTCTGAAGCTGATGATATTCCATAGTCTTCATAGCCTTTTCTCTGATTTTTTCAAGCTCCATAAGCTGAGCATATCTGATAGCCATGGGGTCTTCCTCTTCAAACATCTCCAGCTGATTCATGATGTCTAGTGCTAACAGTTCAACAAAGACAGGAAATCTTGCTTCCTTCCCATATAACATATATGGAAGCAAAAACTGAAGCAAAACTGGAAGTAAAAACTGAAGCAAACTTGGAAGCAATACAAGAAGCAAAATTAGAAGCCAAACTGAAAGCCAAATTGGGTGCCAAATCTGGTGCTAAATGGGAAGCAAATCTAGAAGCAAAATGGGAAGCAAATTTGGAAGCAAAACTAGAAGCAAACCTGAAAGAAAAATGGGAAGCAACATTGGAAGCAAACCTGGAAGCAAAACCCGAAGCAAAATTGGAAGCAAACCTAGAAGCAACACAAGAAGAAAAACCATAAGCAAAAATGGAAGCCAAATTGGGTGTCAAATCCGACGCTAAATTAGAAGCAAAAATGGAAGCAAAACAAGAAGCAAACCTGGAAGCCAAACCAGAAGCAAAATTGGAAGCCAAATTAGGTGTAAAATCTGGCGCTAAATCCGGCTGTTCGTTTCTGGCGCAAAAGTCAGCATAAAAGTCGGCGCTAAATTCGTTGTAAAAATTGACAGAAAAATCTGGCACAAAAGTAAGCATGCAAAATTGCGCCGAGTTTTGCGCCGGACAAAGTGTCCAATTTCTGAGCTCAATTGCACTAAAATCTGGCTCTATTTTAGGCGCTAATGGCCTGTTCTGTTGTGGTGTTTCTATTTAAGGTAAAATTTGTAAGAGGGTTTGATTTGATGGTTTATGTGAATCCTCCTTTCACCTTAAACATTCAAGGACTTTTAGGTCAAGTAGGAAATCTACTATTAGGCCTGCGGTCACTTGGAATGTAGGGAAAATTGGAATTGTGTAGATTTGTTGTTCAATTAACCCAAATTATGTTCAAAACCCTAATTATGCAAATTTAGAAGCAAACGGACAAATCACGGAAAATGCTCGCACACAAAGATACTAAATGATAACAAAATGCGTACCAGATTTCAAAGTTTAGAAAGCGAAACAGTCGGGGACTAATGAGCGGGCGCCCTAGTCTAGTGCTATACTTTTTGTCAGGATCTAGAAACCTTGTCTGTAACCTGTTCCTGTTGTTCTGCAGATTCTTCAATTGCAGGATCCGCAGGACTAATGAGCAAGCACCCGAGTCTAGGTCCCTGTTTTCTCTTCAGATCTGCAATTCTGACAGTCTGCAATGCTCTCCTGCAACTCCACTTTTCCTGCTCCTGCAACTTATAACCTGCAATCACAAAAAAATGGGTTGGGGGTTGTGGTGTTTATAGGCATGCCTCAGTCAAGCCCTGAAAAGACATTCAAGTCTTCCGAACATCGTTGTCAGAGAAATATTGTGTATCCCTGCGGGATAGAGGCAAAATCTAAATGATAAATGATTGAAAACACAAATTGATATCACCTTGTAGTGAAGATCTCATGGAAGGAAGAAGCTCTTCATGCCATGAGGAGATGGCTGCCAAATCTGTAAATACAAACACAATAACAACACAAAGTCTGCTCTACAACACACAATGAATGCCTTGAATCACTTCTACACAAGCTCATGAATCAAAATTGTCATCTAGTGTCCATCTAGTTTACAAATGAATGCCTAAACATGTTTATTTATGCAACTACAAATATTCCCGCTAAGAATTCCCTAATTGAAACTTACCGTGTCGGTATAGGACCTAAATAACAGTCACAAACTGACACTTTGAAATTGGGCCTGACCTAAAATAGGGCAAGACTAGGGTGTGGGTGTCCAAGTCCACCCCCTATTTCAGGCAGGATTTGTCACAAGTGCATCCCTTGAGTCCAAATTGCCATCTAGAACTTTAGGGTTTTCTCATCGGGAAGTCAGATTAACATGAAAAATACTCTAAATGCATAAACATGACCCAAGAGCTAAACCTTAAGAGGGAAAATCCCCCAAGGGGACATTTTCTGACGTAACATTTAGCCCCTACTTTAATGTATGTATAAACGCAAGGCCAATACATGCATTAAAGTACGGTCAACAAACACAGCAAACATGCCAAGCACGGAGAAGACACGCCAATCATAGAGAAGATAGTAACGGCATGCAAAACACGAAGAATACAGGTGTTGACTGTGTTAGAATTGATGTGTTTTTTATTCAAAACGAACGGTGTTGACTGTGTTAGAATCGATGTTCTAAGTAATAGATAGTGGTGATTAGTAAACTGCTTGTTATCATACAAGACATTCGATAGCATCGAGTGAGCCTTGTTGACCAATGCATCCTAATATCATTAGATTATGAAACCAGAGCACCATGAGCCGAAAACACACAATATGTTTTTAAAACTGTTATCATGTCAAAACTACTGTGTAGTGATAGTATGATCATTGCATTTCACATGCCCAAATAAGGTTATTTCTGTAGTTATTATGAGCCTTATAAGCTCGAACCAGTCACTTTGATGATTGTGATTTATCATATAGCAGATCAACTATGATCTTATAAGTTTAATCATGCAAAAGACATTTGGTGTTTTCAGTGCAAAATGAAACTTTGGTAGGTATATTCTTTAGCTATGAGTAACACAGTTTAATCATTAAGCTAGGTTGATATCGATTTAAAACATTCTTTGTTTAGTTATATGTCAAAATGAATTCTATTCAAAACCTAGATTCTTAATAATATTTGGAAAACCATTTTATCTAGTCGAGTGATGGGAAACTAGGAATAGATTGGTAAGAGAAATAAGAACCATAGGACAATCTTTATTACCTATTATATTAATCATGATGAGTATAATATTGTTGTAAATCATTATGATGGGAATAGAGAATTCTAAACTTGAATAATGCATAGTAAGGAAACATATATATGTATATATTCTATAAACTTTGTGATTAACAATGATATCACAATAGGGGAAAAGGAAGGTACTCATACTCCATTGTGTAGGAGGTAATATCTTTTCTAGAACTATATTATTCTTAATCTTGATTGAGTAAACTTAGGGGTCGTTTTTAAACCTTAGTCTCATAGTATGAGGTAGGATTATTTTGAAATGTAAGAATTATTAAAGGTTGCAATGAAAACCCTAGTATCAAATATGGAAACTAATGACTAGTTATATCTATATGAACTCGTCTAAGTCAAGTAGACCATTACCATGAAAGATGTTAAAACTATATACGTAAACATAGTTGGTGAGGATAAAACTGCAAGAATATGATAGTATCCAAGTTGAGTTGGGGTGGGTGAACATTTCAACCACGTTCATTATGAATGTTATTGATATTAAAACATTGGCCAAAGTAATGCATTCATTTTCTGCATGCATTGTCGGTTCACTGTATTTGGATTGCATAACCTATCAGAAAATCATACTTAGCTAGAGGGTATCCAGAGTTGTATAGTTGATAGAGTTATGTAGGATACAATATTGTGTACTCGAAAGGCAAATTACCACTGGTCACCTTTGGTCTATATTCCTCGTGAAGGGTAGGGCCACTTCCTATGTGGAAGATGTGTGGGAGACCACTGGTCTGTCGATGGAGGTAAAACATTTGAAAGATGTTCTCTCTCTCCAGCAGAAAACATGCCAAGGCTTGTGATAAAGATGTCAGATATTTAGAAGCAGTGATCTTTCTAAATTTGTTTATATAATTGAAATACTTATGCAAATACTTGTAATTGAGAAAGACAATATGTCATATTTGTATTATGTAAGAGAATCTTGCAATTTGTTGTTACTTGATTATATGATAAATAAAAGAAAAAAAATTCTCTCATTTTTACCTTGTTGAATTTTTTCCAAGGTAAGTTCTCTATATTATTGTGTTTTTAGAACGTGGATGTTACAATGTATGGACTTGGTCCATTTTTTGATTTCTCGCTGAAGGAACACTAGGTCTGTATCAATATAATATGTTTTTTGTCATCCTCCCGCTAATAGAAACACTAGAGGAAGGGAAACAATAAATCGAGAGAGGAGAAACAAGTGTCTTAGGGACAGTCACGTAGGAGGGTGCCCCCAAGTCACAAACCGCAACGCTATGTCCATAAGTCACAACACACAATGATGAAAATAGAGAAGAAGCAATATAGAAGAATTATGATACAAATAGAAGAAGGGTCACAACAGAGGCAGTCCCCTGGTATCCCAGACCTTACAAGAGAATCAAGGGTCGTCCTAGGAGGCCTAAACAACACATAACACATCACGGGAAACACATCACAAGAGATACAGGGTTAGAGATACCTACCTGGTAGTACCATCGGACTAAATTTTAGATCCTGAGAACCTCTTGGAGAGGTACTCAATCAAGTTTTGCATGAAGGTCAAGTGGTTCTTATGAGAGTCTTGCTTATTGTCAGAAAATCCATGTAATGCTTGTTTCTCAAATCCTTGTGTAAGTGAGACCTTTTGTTGCTTGTGAGGAGGAGAACCACTATTATTTCCAACTGATGATAATCATCTTGCTCTTTTCCGATTTTTAGTGAGTTTTTGTTGTCGATTTCGTCTATCATAGTAACAAGAATCATCCTATACTATCTCACTCTTTTGCTTTGGTATAGTTGTCTGTATCGGTTGTTCCATTTGTTTTCCTGATGCATTTTGGTTATCTCTCGATCCTTGTAAGGATAACAAAGGAGGAACCTCAGCATAAATTCCTTTTCTGTGTGGACGAGGTGGGTTATCCAACTTTTCCTTATCCACTTCTATTATGCCTACGATGTTATCATATTCCAAATAATCATCATCATCTACTTCCACTAAGCCATGTTCCATCATATTTGTATTTGTATGCTTAGGGAAAGGATTAGTAAAGATTTGTAAATTCTGATTTGGCAGAGCGACCGACTTATTTCCATTGTCATTCACACCCGATACCTGTATCACATTCGAGTCGATGAGGTCTTGTAATTCATGTTTAAGATGCATACATCGTTCAGTATCATGTCCTTGTGTCCGGTGATAATGACAAAAGGCATTAGCATCAAAATAAGGTCCTTGAGGTTTGCTAGGATCCAAAGGCTTAATCGGGGGAAGCTTCATAAAATTAGTACTCACAGCTTGATTCATGATAGAATGGTAAGACTCAGATATCAGAGTAAACTTTCTTTGTTGATATGGTGCCTTCTTCGGATTAGTGATAGCAGACACTTGAGAAAAGTTATTTGAATTTGGTCCATTAATCTTGATGAAACTCCAAATATTGTTCTTCTTAAAGTTGTTTTGTGATGGTCCACCCATGGATTGACCAACTTGAGCTGATGAATTTTAGTTTTCATACTGATTAGATGAAAGTTGATAATCACGATGGGCGGTGCATAAATGTTGAAAGGAGTTATACTTCATTAAGAGAATCTTATCATGGGTTTTAGGTTGTAGATTTGTAATAAATACCTTCTAAACATCCTCATATTTCATCTAATATTGAATTTGTGCATAAAGGGATTGATATCGACTGATAAACTCAGTTAACTTCTCTTTCAGACCATGCTTGCAATGAACTAAATCAATCAAAGACACTTGAGGTCCAATATTTGCTTGAAAATGTTGTAAAAATTGATCAACCAACTGCGAAAAGGAGTATTGAATTTGGAGGTAAAGAGAAAAACCATTCTAAAGCAGTATCTTTGAGAGATCGCGGGAAGAGTTTTGCTAACAAGTCCTCTTCAAAATAGAAATCACTACACATAGCTGTGAATGCTGTCACATGAGTATTAGGATCACCTTTTCCACCATATTTTTCAAAGCGAGGGGTCTCAAACCTCTCGGGCATAGGAGTTCTCAAGATTGCATAGGATAGTGGATTACGGGCATGATAAGTTGGTATATTAGGTTGTGAAGAATTTGTTAAATTTTTCACTTTTTGTTGTAAAGCAGTCATGCCCTACAGGAGTTGGTTTAATATGGCATCATTGGGAGATGTAGTTTGTTGCGAGGAATTAGAACTAAGGTGAGGAGGTGATTGAGCCTGAGTTGCAATAGGTGGAGGCTATGAATAGGTGAATGGTGGTTGGACATAGTGATAGGTGGAAGGTGGTTGCGAATAGGTAATAGGTGGATGAGAATAAGTCGAATGGATAGGTGGTTGAGAATAATTATTCATAGAAGAGGTCCCCTTAGAAACCAAATTCTGATAATTAAATCCCACAACTTTGTAATTTTGTGAATTAATTCCATTAGATACTCCAATACCAGTGGTAGCATTACTACAAGCATTTGCATTGGTTGTTAAAATTGTCGATGTGAATTTAGATATTCCCGTGGTTGGTATAGGTGTCGATACTTGCATATGAAACAGTGACGACATGTTAATAACTTTTGCACATTCAGTCATCGACATGACATTAGTTTGCACAATATGTGTTAAACCTCAGATAACATCAATACCATCTTGTCCTTTTTTTATTAATTATCTTACATGGCGAATCATGGGTACGGCTTCTTCCGCTATTCTCTCAGTTTTCACGAATGCTTGAAATTTAGCTAAATCTTTGTCAAGTTTGTTTATTTGTTCATCGGGTACATGTGAGACCACCTCAATAGTGTCATCGACATCATGAAATACTTGATCTTCCATAGTGGTTGTAGGAGGTATAATATCTTGCAAATTTTGTGTCTCCTTTTGTAAAGAAGGTATTCAATGGATTTTTAGAGGTAGGGATGTTAACTTCTTCAAGAGCACTAGATCCCATGTGTCTTATATTTCTTCTTAAAGGGATATTTCTATTAGGGTAGAGAGTTATAATACTCATACAGAGGCATGCAACGCTCAATGCACAAACTAATAGAATAAACCCTAAGAGAAGGATATGCTTAAGATTTAAAATGCTTAATTTTTAGACCTTTTCAAAGTGAAAGAAAAAGGTGTTGTAAGGAAATTGATCAGGGGCAGTAAATAATATGTTTGATATCAGTCCAATAAATCCATAAAATCCTTCACAACACACTTTTGATGCAAACTTAGGATGATGATAAGTCAAAACCTAGTGGAAATACACTAAAATATGCAATTTTTCACAAATGTTCAATGCAAAGACCCAACAAGAGGGGTGTTGTAAAGAATTTTAGGAGGTGCAGCAGATTATATCAGTAATATCAGTCACTTAAAGCCATAAAATCTTTCACAACACGCTTGGAGTGCAAATCTAGGTCAAACCCTAGGTCAAATATAGGCAAAATATGCAATTTTTCACCAAATTTCAATGCAAAAGAGTATGACAAAGGGTGTTGTGAGGAAAATGATGATGGACAGAAAATTATAACAGTAATAACAGCCACCTAATTCCAAAAAATCCGTCACAACACGCTTATAGTGCACCTCTATGTGAAACCCTAGGGAAAATATAGCTAAAATATGCAATTTTTCACCAAATTTCCACTGTAAGGGCCCAATAAAAAGGTGTTGTAAAGAATTTTAGGAGGGGAAGCAGATAATAACCCTGATAAAATCTAATTAGTGCAGAAAAATCCTTTACAACATGCCTAGGATGCAAATCTAAAGAGTCGATAAGGTCAAATCTAGAAAAAAAATCAAGGTTTTCAAACCCTAGGCATGAAATTTTGCAAGCAAACCACTATGATGTAACACTACAGTTAGAAATCAGTTTTAATGAGTGTTTTAAAAGGGTAGTAAAATCTAAAACAAGATTTTGACTACAAACCCTAGCTAATGCAAAACTAGGTTATATGGAAAAATGCACAATTTCAAACAATTTTTATCAAATTAAGCATGAAAATGCAATCTAGATAAATGAAAAAAAAATTGTATTTTAAATCAGATCTAATGATAATGACAGAAATTTGTTGAAATTAATTCAAATTATATGAAAATGAAAGCTAAAAATGCCAATTTTTTAAAATTTTGTAAATTTTTCAATTTTTTTTAAATTTTCAAATGCAATAAGATGAACAATGAAATGAATAAATGAAATGAATGTAAATCTGAAGCAAAACACTCGGCAAAGTGCAAAATTCATTAAAACACGGGTTCACCAAAATGTTTAAGGTAAAATTTGTAAGAGGGTTTGATTTGATGGTTTATGTGAGTTCTCCTTTCACCTTAAACATTCAAGGACTTTTAGGTTGAGTAGGAAATCTACTATTAGGCCTGCGATCACTTGGAATGTAGGGAAATTTGGAATTGTGTAGATTTGTTGTTCAATTAAGCCCAATTATGCTCAAACCCCTAATTATGCAAATTTGGAAGCAAACAGACAAATCACAGAAATCACACACAGAGATACTAAATGATAACCAAATGCGTACCAGATTTTAAAGTTTGGAAAGTGGAATAGTCGAAGACTAATGAACAGGTGCCCTAGTCCAGTGCCATATTTTTTGTCGGGATTTAGAAACATTGTCTGCAACCTATTCCTGTTGTTCTGGAGATTCTTCAATTGCGGGATCTGGAGGACTAATGAGTGGGCACCCAAGTCCAGGTGCTTGTTTTCTCTTCGGATCTACAATTCCGATAGTGTACAATGCTCTCTTGCAACTCCACTTCTCCTGCTTCTGCAACATGTAACCTGCAATCATAGAAAAATGGGTTGGGGGTTGTGGTGTTTAAAGGCATGCCTCAGTCAAGCCCTGGAGAGACATTCAAGTCTTCTGAACACCATTGTCAGAGAAAGTGTGTATCCCTGCGGGATAGAGGCAAAATCCAAATGATAAATGATTGAAAACACAAATTGATATCACCTTGTAGTGAAGATCTCATGGAAGGAAGAAGCTCTTCATGCCATGAGGAGATGACTGCTAAATCTGCAAATACAAACATAATAACAACACAAAGTCTGCTCTACAACACACAATGAATGCCTTGAATCACTTCTACACAAGCTCGTAAATCAAAATTGCCATCTAGTGTCCATTTAGTTTACAAATGAATGCCTAAACATGCTTATATATGCAACTACAAACATTCCCGCTAAGAATTTCGTAATTGAAACTTACTGTGTCGGCATAGGACCTAAATAACGGTCACAAACTGACACTTTGAAATTGGACCTGACCTAAAATAGGGCAGGACTAGGGCGTGGGCGCCCAAGTCCACCCCCCTATTTCAGGCAGGATTTGTCACAAGTGCATCCCCTAAGTCTGAATTGCCATGGAACTTCAGGGTTTTCTCATCAGGAAGTTAGATTGACATGAAAAATACTCTAAAAGCATAAACAGGACCCGGGAGCTAAGCCTTAAGAGGGAAAAGCCCCCAAGGGGACATTTTCCGACGTAACACTTTCAATAATAACTTTGCAACCTTCTTTAACAAAAATTTTGAAGAATATTTTCAATAATAGCTCGACACTTCTTGTCAATGAAAATTTTAGTGCCTCTTTTAACAGGGACTTTGGAGCTTCTTTTCAATAATATTTCAGAGCTTCAATTGTATCTATTTTCAGATCTATTTTTACACTTCATTCTAGAGTTCCTTCAATTATGTCTCTAAAGTCTTCCTATGATAAGACTTTCTGATCTAATTCCAACATTCACTCTAGAACCTTTGCCACTCGTCATCAGTAATAAATGCAAAATTTTCATCATCAATAAATCCAAAGCTTATTTTCTCCATTCTATAAATTTCCCTTAGTCCTATCATAGAGGAGTACAACCATAATTAGAGTTCATGCAATCCCTAGGAGATGCACATTTGGCTTTAAATATCAACATGATGATTTATGTACGACCATAAGTACGATTAAGTACACATTTTATTTCTTATTTAAGTAGTAATAATTTATTTTATTATGATTAGATCCACATGACATCTTGATATCCCTAACTTGTCACATGTCTGTACAAGGGAGTAAGTAATTATAATTGCTAAAAAATAATCATTACCTTGGCTTACTTAGATGTGGGAAAATGACGACATGAGAACAACTCATTAGATTTAAATCTCATGCATTTATTTTTATATGTGCATACTCTATCTGTCGCGTGTACAATAATGATGGGTTGTCCTCATCATTTCCTCCCCATGCTCTGAAAATTCCCATGCCACCATACCTTGCAACAAATATTTTTACCATTTTTCTTGCACAATTATAACCATAAACCCTCACTATCCTAATAGTTCCCCATTATCCACTATTTTCAATTTGTCACCTCGCCATGCATAGCATAAGAACGAGCAATGGGGATGAAGAGTAAAGCAAAACCGAATTCAACCCAACAATTATTGGAAAATGAGGAGATTGCAAAATTGTTCAAAGTAGCAGGTTGGATAAATTTTCTTAAAAATTTGAGGGCCATGATAATGACATTGTTGAAGAATTTATGTGAAACTTCAATAGTATTCACTTTGTTGTGCGTGGAAAGAAAATTAAGGTAAATCTTGTAATCATTGCTTCTATTTCAGAATTGCTTACAAAAGGGTGGGATATTTTCCATGCCAAAACTATTTCATATAATGAATTAATTAGGACCTTCCACAAAGATGGGGAACCCATGCTCTAGTTGGTAGTAGCGAAGAGAGGAAACAATAAAGAGATAAATAGGGACAGTCTCCTGGAACCTTGGAGAACAGCAATCATGTGGATTATGAAATTCGTCACTTGTGAAGGACACTGGAAATGTTGTTGGTCCCTCCATGCGGATGTTGACTCATCTCCAATATAGGGCAGAAAGGGAGGACTTAAAGGTGAACCTACCTCAATATCTTCTAGCCTCCCTTACAATAATTATTAACAAATACATGGGGTGGGGCCACTGAAGCACCATGGCCTCATCCAATTAATTTGTAAGAACTATTTTTTATAAAGGCCAAAGGAAGAAGAAAAATGGCTCAAGTTCTTAGGTGGGAGACAAAATAAGTAGAAGACAATTCTAGAACCATTAAAATCAACCACCAGTGCCATCATAGAGTAGCCATCGCTAGAGGGCCAACCATCAAGAACACTAGCAAAAAGCAAACAAGAGTCCATTACAACAAAATGCTCATCTCTTGTAGACACACAAACATGGAAACCATCAAAAGAAACAAGGGGGTAATCTCACTCTGTAGCTTCGATAGGAGGATTTGAAGTTATTTCAAACTCCAATAAGGAAGTAGGGTCACAAAAAGCAACCATGAAGAAACCTCTTCCACTCCAGAGAAGTAGAAGACACCAAATTTAAGTGTCACCTTCTATTATCTTTGGAGAGGTTGTCTTCGAAGAAGTAGAAGACACTAAATTTAAGTGCCACCTTCTATTGTCTTTGAAGAGGTTATTTGCAAAGAAGTTACCTCCAGAGAAGAGCAGGCAATTACTGAACCCATACAAAGCCTTACACAATCAAGACCTCTTAAGGAAGGATTCGAAGAAGTTTATGTTATTGTTGCATCTCCTCAACAACCAAGATTTGAAGAGAAAGAGGTATTAGAGCCTAGAGACGGAGGAAATACCTCAATAGATACCTGAGTGAGTACAAGAACTCTAATCCCCATTGGAAAGTCAAGAGCTACACCAAGTAATTGAACTTTCCAAATTTGAACCTTTGATTTTCCAACAAGAAGAAATAAGTAAATTGAAACAATTGTTTGTTGAGAAAAACAACACAATTTTGTTATTACAACAAAATTTAGAAAATAAACAATCAAATATTTTGTTATAATTAGAGAACAAGTCAAAGAAAAATTTAGAAATAGAGTACCTACATGAAATCATCTCTATAAGAGATAATAAAATCAAGACAATTTGGTGAGTGATCTTGTTTCCTTCCATGAAAATATTTAGGAAGAGCAATTCAAATTGATTGCATCCAATAACAAAATCCCAGATTTAGAAGAGGAATTGAGGGAATGGCAGGTTCCCCTGCCAAGGTAGATAAGGAAATTCAGACCAACTCTTAGAAATTTAAATGTTTTAATGTTTATATTCCTCAACTCTTGCAAACCTTGATTGTTTGTTGCCATTTTCTAAGATACGCAGAGCATGAAAACATAGGGCTAAACTCATAGTTGAAAATTTCACAAATAAGGAACACGAAATTATAAAAGAATTTACTAGAAGTTTGTAATATAGGGGAAGCTCTTCTAAATTGTAGAAAACCCTAAAGAGTGTACATGTTACTCAGGGAGTAATTAATGATAAAGATTTTTTTCAAGCTTATAAAATGAGCTCCCTAGAGCATAAGAACTTATGTAAATTTTTCACTCATAGGTTTCTTCTTAAACTATCATAGACTTCATGGTATTTTTTTTGTGGTGGAGGTGCAAATTTGGTTATTCATATCACTCCTACATAACCAAGATGCATGGCAAGAAAGAATAAATGAATACAATGCATGAGAAAATTCTATAAGATTACTCATGAGGCACTAGAACTTTGAACCTAAAGGTTTTGCAAAGACATTTACAAACACTACTTATTACTCTTCCATGAAAGAGAAATACATTGAAAATTTGAAAGACATACGGAACCCTCCAAGATGCCATACAAAATAAATTTCAACCTGCTTTTGCAACATGTGCATAAAGATATGGCGCTCTACCAGTGTATCTAAAGAAAAGGGAAATCATTACACCTACAAACTTACAATGGTCACTTAGAAGGGCCAAAGTTGTGGCAAAACTCATGAAAGAGCATCAAATATGTATTGGCATGACATACCGACCTCATCTCTTTCTTACTCCAATTCCACAAATGTTACTACAACATAGTTTGACAGAGAATTTAAGTCATGGAGGGCTGATGTTGAGAAACACCAGTTGTATACTAACCCACACAAGGAAAATTGACTCTTATATGAGGGAATATGACTGCACCGCAATACATGGGAGGGGGTGAACAAAAAAAAGGAACAAGAAGAAATAGCTAGATGACAAACACAATCTTCCCAAACTCAAGCTCATCAATTATGAGATTAGTTACTAACATGCACTCGCAATAGAAGGAAGTGTGTGTTGATTTTTTGTAGCTTGGAAGGTGGGCCCGTGTGGAGGGTGGAAGTTGCTTAAGGGCAACTCGAGTTGGATATTTAGCAACAGCATGATTTCTTTTTTATTAATAGAATGTTTCTTGAGTTGTGAGGTGGAGATAACACCAAGAGTGATTTTATGTGTAAGGAAAGTCAAGTTATGTAAGGAAAGTTTCTTTTCTCTTGCATCAGCAGGGCTATATATGTAAGATTGTTGTAGCAACATTGTATTGTATTATGTGTAGAAAGTTTGTTGTTGAAGCTGAATAGAAGATCCAACATTTGCAGGTTTTTCCCCATATTGGGGTTTCCTGGTTATATCTGTGTTATTCTCTTTGTGTATGGCTTCTTGTTATCTTTTTGCTTCCGTTGTTATTAACTGTTAATTAACCTAGAGTATTGATTGTTATAAATCAGATAGAGGTTATATTCTGTGAATTTATTATGCAATTAATTTGTAATTGGGTTATAAGAAATTAACATGGTATCAGAGCTCTAAACTCTGAATACGAAGCCAAGATTCGTGACGCAGATTTCAAGAAAAAAAATCAGATTTTCCTCTCCAATTTCTTCTGTAGCTATGGCAACCAGTGTTCGATATGAGGACAGGCTTGAGGGTGCATCCAAATTCTTACAGTGGAAGGTTCGGATTACATCCGTTCTCAAGGAGAACAGGTTGTGGATCTATGCTAGTACAAATGTGACACCACCAACAAATGACCCTGTTGCCCTAGATTCGCATGAAGTCAAGGAGGCCAAGGCTCAGAGGATTATCCTGGACGGGGTAAGAGATCATCTAATTCCTCATATATCGGGGAAAGACACTGCCAAGGAGATGTGGGATACGCTCACAAAACTTTATCAGAGTGACTATCAAAGTCGTAAGATGATGCTGAAAGACAAATTGCATAACACCAAGATGTCTAAAGGCGAGAGCGTGACCTCTTACTTGTCCAAGCTGACATAGGTCAGGGATGAGCTAGCTACTGTTGGAGAGACGATTGTTGAAGATGAGTTGGTGCGTATAGTCTTGAATGGTTTTTCGAAGCACTGGGAAGTGTTTGTCAAGTGTATTGTTGGCAGAGATCAACTACCTAATTGGGCGAGGCTTTGGGATGATTTCGTTCAGGAAGAGATCCGTGAAGGTGCTCATCGAGGAGATCAGACAAAGAAGGGTCAAGACGAAGAAAATCTTGCTCTTGCAAGCAAGGGAAAGCAAAAGTCCAATAAAGGGCAAACGGAAGGTTCTTCCAAGAATGGGAAGAAAAAAGATCTGAGCAAGATAAAATGTTTTTGCTGCCATCAAATGGGTCACTATGCCAGTCGATGTTCGAATAAGAAAAATAAGGACAAGCAGAAGAAGCAAGTTGTTGCCACAACAGAGGTGGACGAGTTTGCATCACGATTTGAGAATGAGTTTTCACTCATTGCCTGTCTCTCAAGTTCAATTGCCAGCGGGGTGTGGTATATTGACAATGGGGCTTCTTGCCACATGACGGGAGTCAGAGAATGCTTCACCAAGTTGGAGGAGAAGAAGCTGGATTTTTATATTGAGCTTGGAGACAATGCCAAGTACCATGCAACTGGTATTGGCACCGTCAAGTTTCAGAGGGAGTCTGGCAAACCCTTGTTGGTGGAGGATGTGTTGTATGTCCCTGGCATGACAAAGAATTTAATCTCGGTTTCTACCTTGGAGGACAAGGGTTACATTATAACCTTTGAAAGGGCCAAAGTCTATATTCGTCCCAAGGATTCCAAGTTTGCAAAAGTGATTGGAGTCAGGCATGGAAGCTTGTTTCGATTACAATTTGAGCAAGCACATGCGTTGGTAAGCAACTGTAGAGGGCTAGGAGAATTGTGGCACAGGAGGATGGCTCATCTTCACCATGGAGCACTTAATGTGCTCAAGGAAATAGTGACGAGGCTGCCTAAGATGAAGACAGAAAACCATGTGCAAGGGTTGTGCTCTTGGGAAATATGCCAAGACCAATTTTCCAAGCAGTGACACTAGATCCAAAGGGATTTTGGATCTTGTACACTCAGATGTGTGTGGGCCCATATCAACAGTATCTTTGAATGGGTATGAGTATTATGTTACTTTTATTGACGACTTCTCCAGGAAGACGTGGATATATTTTTTGATGAACAAAGATGAGCTCTTCAGTAGGTTCAAAGAGTTTAAGGCGCTTATGGAGAACCAAACAAGGAGGAAGATCAAGATACTGAGGTCTGATAATGGAGGCGAGTATACCTCGAATGCCTTCAAAGATTTCTGTACTCAGGAAGGTATCAAGAAAGAGTTGACGGTTCCGTACAACCCTCAGCAGAATGGGGTTGCTGAACGGAAAAACAGGGTTATAGTTGGAGAAGCCAAGGCCATGCTTCATGATTAGGATCTACCTTGGTTCTTATGGGCAGAAGCTTGCAATACATCTGTGTATTTGCAGAATAGGAGTCATCACAAAGTGTTGGGCAAATTGACTCCAGAAGAGGCGTTCACCTGTAAGAAACTAGATTTGGGGCACATTCGCATCTTTGGATGCCTTGTGTATTGTCACATTCCTGTGGAGAAGAGAACCAAATTGGAACCAATTGTAGAGAAGGGTATCCTTGTTGGGTACAGTGAAACTTCTAAGGCCTATCGAGTTTACATTCCTGCTCTCAGGAAAACAGTAGTTCGCAGAGATGTGAAGTTTGAGGAAGAGAGGGCTCTTCAAAAGTCTAGCAGTTTGATGAATGAAGAGAAGCAATCACCTACGGTTGAGGCAGAACAAATCCCTCAAACTTCAGTCCCGCAAGCTGGAGAGCAGAGCCAGCAGGTCGAGCAAGTTGATCAAAAAGAGGAACAAATAATTCCTCAGCCTCAGATCCCTATTACTGAGAAGAAGAGAAACAGAGCGGCTGAGCAGACACTGAGAGAGGCCCAGGAGTATGTTGGTGACCCACAGAATTCAGTCAGACAGAGGAAAGCTCCCAAACGTTATTCTGATTATGTGGCACTTATGAGTGAATTAATTGAAGAGGAGCCTTCCAGCTTTCAAGAAGCATCCAAGCACTAAGTATGGAGGGATGCCATGGTCGAAGAGTATTCTTCCATCATGAAGAATAGCGTGTGGGAGGTAGTACCTCGGCCAGAAGGTAAGTCTGTGGTGGGCTCAAGATGGTTGTATAAGATTAAGCATGTTGCAGATGGTAGTGTGGAAAAATTTAAAGCCCAGTTTGTGGCTAAGGGGTTTTCTCAGAAGGAAGGAGTCGACTACGACGAGACTTTTGCTCTAGTAGCCAAGTATTCATCCATAAGAGCTATCATTTCTATAGCAGCACAGATGGGTTGGACAATTCACCAGATGGATGTAAAGACGGCCTTCCTCAACAGAGAGATTGAGGAAGAGATTTACATAGAACACCCAGAAGGATTTGAAGCACATGGGAGGGATTCTCTTATATGCAGGTTGAGAAGAGCACTGTATGGGCTCAAGCTACTGACAAACAGATAGCAGATATCCTAACCAAGCCCTTGATGAAGAGACACCTTCCTCGCTAAGAGGGAGTGTTGATTTTTTTCGCTTGGAAGGTGGGACCGTGTGGAGGGTGGAAGTTGCTGAAGGGCAACTCGAGTTGAATATTTAGCAACAACATGATTTCTTCTTTATTAATAGAATGTTTCTTGAGTTGTGAGGTGGAGATAACACCAAGAGTGATTTTATGTGTAAGGAAAGCCAAGTTATGTAAGGAAAGTTTCTTTTCTTTTGCAAGGAAAGTTTCTTTTCTCTTGCATCAACAGGGCTATATATGTAAGATTGTTGTAGCAACATTGTATTGTATTATGTGTGGAAAGTTTGTTGTTGAAGCTGAATAGAAGATCCAACATTTGTAGGTTTTTCCCCATATTGGGGTTTCCTGGTTATATCTGTGTTATTCTCTTTGTGTATAGCTTCTTGTTATCTTTTTGCTTCCGCTGTTATTAGCTATTAATTAACCCAGAGTATTGATTGTTATAAATCAAATAAAGGTTCTATTTTGTGAATTTATTGTGCAATTAATCTATAACTGGGTTATAAGAAATTAACAGTGTGTCGATGAATGCACCCGCTATTGAATATCATCTTTTATTTTTCATGGTGCAACAACACATTTATTAGGAGATAATTGTTTTTATTAATATTCAATTGCAGTTAATAGTTTTGGAGTGCTAATGAAATAAAAACACTAAAATGTGCATGAGCACGACGATGGAATAAAGAAGTAATTTTAAGATTTTTTTGAGGGAGTTCAATGGTGTTCCACTGTTAAATGAACCTACCAAATCCAAAAGAACAGTTAGTTGATTTATTATGTGTAAATAGGAAATTTTGAGCAAAGACTTCTTGATGTTTATGTAATTGTTGGCAATGGTCTCATTCCCATGGAGAAGCAAGGGCCACTCACTCAAATTTCTGTAGATAATTTCTTGTGTTCTTTTTATTTTGGTAGTTGCATTGTGTGGATGTTATTTTATAGTGCATGTGTTTTATCTTAAAGCTTTTGTTATGTTTGACCTATAAGTGTGTCAATTGTTTAAGTGATTTTTTGCAACCCATTGATCAAGGAATAGTTTAAAAAACTACAAATTGCTTTAATTCAAGTAATCTAGTTTTTTTTAGCATGAGCATTGGATTTTGTAGAACAATTTTCTTTTAGCAATTTCTCTTCAATCATAAGCATTTCTATTTTTAAACTAGTTTCAATTGAAAATTTTATTTCAACAATTTCAATTTTATGTGTGCCATTCCATTCCTTAGGATATAAACACTTCTAGTTAGGTTTCCAACCCCTATTTTAGACAACCTTTGGTCACCACCCTAGTTTGACAAAAGATAAATCATCTATTAAAGTGAGGTTCAACGACATCTCTTCACTTATCATATTGATATCCAAAATATTTTGGATAAGCATAGTGTGGTGTTTAGTGATTTGCCTTAGGGCCACCTCCAAATAGAAGATTCCAACACAAAGTTGAACTAGGTTCCAAACCTGTCATAACCACCCTCTACCACCATTCAAGGATGTACACATATGAGATAGAAAAGGCCATAAATGAATTATTGAAGATGGGTCACATTAGACATAGTTCTATCCCTTTTATATCATCTACAATGCTTGTGAAGAAAAAAGATGGCACAATGAGGATGTGTATAGAATACATAATGCTAAACAAAAAGGGGGCATCAAGAACACGTATTTGATTCCTAGGATTGATGTTTGATGACTTGCATGGAGTAATTTATTTTTAAAATATTGATTTAATATGAAGGTACCACCAAATCTGTGTGTGAGATGAGGATATGCATAAAACAACATTTAGATGTCATTTCGGGCATTTCAAATTCTTGGTCATGCCTTTTGGCTTGACAAATTCTCCAACTACTTTTCAATCATGTATGAATCAAGTATTCAATAATCAATCAAGAAAATTTTTTGGTTTTTTTATGACATTGATTTACAACAAAACATAGGAAGAACATGTAAAGCATTTAAATATAGTTCTTGGGATATTAAAACAATAGGCTCTTTTGCAAAGGAATCCAAGAGTGGGTTTTGTATTTGGGCCACGTCATTAGTAGTAAAAGTGTTTTAAATGGATCAATAAAATATCCAAGCCATCTTGGATTAACTACCTCCTACCACATTGCCACATTTTAGAGGGTTCTTTGGCCTTTGCAATTACTACAAGAGATTTGTTAGGGGTTTTTCACAACTGGTAGCATTCTTAACTAATATGACTAAAAAGGGAGTTTTCTCATGGAGTGACATAACTCAAGAGGCTTTCAAAAAACTCAAGGAGGTAATAAGTCCATGCCCTGTACTTGCTATTCTAAAATTTGTCACAGTCATTTGTTATATAATGTGATGTTTTAGAAGAGGGAATTAGAAACATATTAATACAGAAGGGGCACCCCATAGCATTCGAGAGTAAAAAATTAAAAGAAAAAAGATAATTTCCATTTTGTGACAAGGAAATGCTTTCCATTAGGCATGCTTTGGCAAAGTTTGTGGTAAAAATGGCAAAGTTTGTGGTAAAAATAGCCCACAACAGCTTGAAGTTCTTCTTGAGTCAATGAGACTTGAATGATAGGCAATGAAAATAAGTAAGATCCAAGCTTATGATTTTGATATAAAATATATGAATTTAGTTACTAATGTGAAAGATGATAAGTATGTGATAGTAGATGATCTCATCTTGTATAAGGACAAGAACTTTTTAGTACTTGAATCTAAGATGAAAGAAAAGATTTGAAAGCATTACATGATGCACCTATGGTTGGACACCTCGGATTCTACAAAATTTATAGGCAAATAAGAGAAAGGTTTTTTTGGAGGGGCCTTAAGGATGATGTAATCTAATACATTAAAGAGTGCACAATCTGTCAACAAAATAAAACAAAACATTTTTTTACGAGATTACTACAGTGATTGTCTATTCCCAATTAGAAATAAGAAAGCATATCCACAAACTTCGTCAGAGAAATACTTAAACTACATGGATCGCCTAAGAATATTGTCAATGATAGGAATAACAAATTCCTTAACTCCTTTTGACAAAAATTATTTTGTTTGACTGATACCAATCTCAACTCCTAGTACCGATAGGTAGCATGGGTCAAGTGGTTGTACCTTAGAGATTTTGTTCAAGCATCTATTATCAATCTTGAGTTTTGTCCAAGTGAAGAACAAATAGCTGATATATTCACTAAGAGTATGACTGAAGCCAAATTCTTACAATTAAGAGACATGCTTGGTATGTTAGAGGTGAACATTAAGGGGGGATAGTAGTATAATGTTCCCCTCTCCTTTTGTATTATGTTTGTATTATTTTAGCCAATCTTAAGGGGGGATGTTAGGAATTATTAAGATTGTCTAGAATGTTTCTAAAAGTCTTCCAAAGAACATTCCAAGAAGAAGTTTTCAATTGTTCTAGAAAAGAACTTTCTTTCTAAGAGAAACTTCCAACTGTTCTAGAAAAGAACATTCTAAAATTTTAGAATCATCTAGAATGCCAGAAGCTTCCAGGCCTCAAAAAGCTTCTATAGCTATATATATGTGTTTAGAGAGAGCTACCGGACAAGCATTTGGATGTAATACAAGTTAGATGAATAAATATTTCTGAGTTTAATCAACTCTATTTGCCCTATTTTCTCTCTGTTTTGCTGTTGCTGTTCTATTTTCATTATCTTGGGACTGTTTTTACAAATTCTGTTCAGTAAGCTTGCCAAAACTTGATAATGGAAACTCCACCAATTCTGTTCATTCAACTTGCCAAAACTTGCTTGGTTTTGGGAGTATTTCAAATTTTCTGTATAGTTGAAATTGAAATAGAGGAACAAAAGTAGCTATTTCAAATTTTGTTGTATGTACCTACCCATTACAAAAGAGGAGAACAACTACATTTTCCACACGCCCAAAAAAAAAAGCTTCGTTGTATATGTGAAGCAGGAGGAAAGAATTTCCAGTAATTATTACTTAACCTGATCATCGTAAAAGGACACTCACTCTGATCTAAGAAGGGTTACAAGAAAACCAGGAGCAATCACAATAATTTTCTTCCTATATAGTAGTTCCCCTACAATAACTTCGAAAATATGACACCAGCAATCACACGTTCTCAGGCTGTACAAGTCTCACGACCAAATCAGACTCAAAAATCGACACAGTGCTGACTGCTTACTACATTCGCACAGACCATCTACCATCTCTTTTCAGTCAAAAAATCATCTTTTTTTTAAAACTTGCTACAGCAAAAAGAAAAACGACCTGCCCTTCATCTTTATTTGAGACGTTTTTAATCTCCTCCTCCTGTTAACTGTTGTTTTCCTCATTACCGTGCCTTAATGCATTCCAAAAAAAGAACGAAGAACAGGACAGCAACAGCTTTTGAGGTCATCATCAAAAACCCCTTACCATGTCACGCTCAGAATTCGTGGGAAGTGTATCACCCCAACCAATAAATGGGCACTTCTATAACGACATGGAGGAGGCAAAACAATACATACTAGAAGGCATTGAATTCGCTCAAAGATCCACCATGAACCAGTCCTCAGATCAGCTAACTTCTCCTAGTTGGTTCAGGTGTTTGACAAAAAGCCCTCATGAGAATTAAGTTAAAATTAAAAATAAAATAAAAAACATTTGCCAGTTGTTTTTTTGGTAAGATGTAGATTGCCATGCCATCAGGGAATGCACCTGCATCGATAAGATATGCTCTGAAAAAAAAAATAAACATTACATAAGAAATATCTTACTACAGTATCCCGCAGGCCTGTTTGAGTGGTAGACATGTCATAAAGCCGCTAAAGGAACTATTTTTGTGTAGAAGTGGTGTCTATGAAAAAAAAATAATGTTACACAGGATTAATTAAGGAGATCCTCCATTTTAGATTTTAAGGAGGTGACTTGAGAGAAATGCCCCACCGACTTCCTAAAATTCGATATTTTAGATTAGATATAAAGTTTGTAGATTTAATTGTGTACATATTAGATTTTAAAGGGGTCACTGATTTTAAAGAGGTCGCTGAGGGAAATGTCCCACCTACTTAAAATTTGATAATTTGATATTTTAGATTAGATATAAAAAATAATTATGAAACCACCAGTTTCCTGGAGCTTAATCTACAACTTTATAACTAAATCTAAATAATTATTGCCAAGAATTTAAGAATTTAAACATCTAGCAACAAAATTTTTAAAAGTGGAGGAAGCTTAAACCTTCAACCCAACACAAAAAAAAATCCCCTTAAAATCTACTACCTAAAACTTTGGAGCTTAATCTACAACTTTATAACTAAATCTAAATACTTATTGACCAGAATTTAAGAATTTACACATCTAACAACAAAATCTAAATAATTACTGACCTGAATTTAAGAATTTACACACCTAGCAACAAAATTTTTAAGAAGTGTTGGAAGCTTAAACCATCAACCAACACCAAAAACATCCCCCTTAAAATCTAATATCTAAAAAATAAGGGCTACTATTTTCTTGCACCAGATTCTAATTTATCTGGTACCATAATTTTATTTTTCTAATAAGACCTTTTACTCCCGAAGTAAAAAAAAAAAGCATGTGCCAGTATATTTTGTATTTAAACTTGTAAAACAACATATTCATGATGCACATGATAATAAGCTTGAAGAATAGGTTTTAGTTTGTGTCCAATGGTTGGAACTGGGCAGCCCTTCAAAGGGAAATGAAAACAAGGTTGTAAATGGCAATTAACAGGCGAGGATCGAAGAGAGCGTAATACCTGCATCTATGGGAAAAACTGTACTAAAGCGTTCAATTACCGAATTCACACTAGCAGTTAAAAAGAGAAGGTACCCCTACACAGGGCACAACTGAGTTAAGGATGGAAATACTAATATGAGCTGCAAAAGCGCTGCTAAATGGTCTTGTATAATGGCTATTCAATTTTCAAATGACTGGGGGCATGATGTTGTCAGTCAACACTCTCCCCGTCATGTAACGGTTGCCACACTTTTTCCTGCTCCAGGTTCTCCCTCTCTTGGTTTTTGAGTTTTACAACCTGAACATGTGTACGTAGCTTTCAAGAAATGTATTTGGGAGTATTGGATCATAGGATCGAACGTTCATAGTTAACACAGTTAAGTAGTTTTAGCACATCCGAATCGTGTAATGAGAAACACTATGACTTGAAAAGCTTCTCTGAAATTTAATTAGATTTACAATCCATGCGGATGCAGTCTAAGAATTGGAGACCAAACTAACGAGGTATGACATTTTATCTTTAATGTTCCACAAGCAGACATTCATCGGAAGAGTATAAATTAACTCAACCCAACTCTCCGAACAAGATTGGCAATGTAGAAATTCTATTCAAGCATTTTATCAGTCACCCTGAATTTCTACAATTAAAGCCTTACTACAAAAAAACTGTATTCTGAGTTCAAAAATGAATTCTTATATATAACAAAAACCAAGATCAAAGCCATCCCCAATTTCCCATAAAACCTTCTCAAACTTCCGATCCTCCATTTTTGCTGGAATGTGACCTTGCTTTCTGCTTTTACTACTCACACCCTATCCATTCGCTCTTTTGACCTAAATTGCTATTGAAGAATGAAAGAAGCTGCAGACAGCCACAAATTGGATTGATTCTCTTAATCACTTGCAACCAATACTATTTTCAGAGATCAATTAAAATTCACTTACCCCTGTAATAAACGAGCATTTATTCAACCACCCCCTCGGCCGAAGAAAATAATAAAACACATAGACTCGGGGAAGTAGAAGCGTGAACTTCAACATTCCAGTCAGCATTACCCTTAACCTTACCAAGGCTTCAATCATTTATCTTAAATATCACAATAATAACAAACAAAATTAACTGTAGGGTTTCAAATATTCATTTAATTCTGTTCAAACAGTGATCAAAACAAAACCAGACAAAATACAAAGGCGTCAAAATTGCATAGCTGCGCCAACAAAACGGTGATATATTAAAACTTTGCATTATCAACCATCAAATCTTCCATAATGATATAATGACACTTCAAAAGGAACGCATTGCGCAACAAAATTTGTGGAAGGAAAACATTCCACCCTGCGTTCAATGCACACTTCATATCCAAAGTCAATACTGCCATGTCTTCACATAAATAGCACTTTAGTTCATAACCTAGAAATGACATTTCCCTCAGCTAACCACTGACATTTACTTATAATAATTACTAAGAAAGAGGCATAAAAATTGTTTAACAACATTACCAAAGCCAGAAAGGAGAGAGCAAATCAGACTGAAAGTGGTGTTACAAAACACCGATTATAGAAACGCAAGGCCGTTTAAAGAAATCATATCTTATTTCTTCTTGGGAGATTTGGGCTCCTTGTCCGAAGTAGAGGACTTCTTGGGGAGAAGAACCTGCTGTATGTTTGGCAGAACTCCACCATGGGCAATGGTGACGCCGCGCAACAATTTCCCCAATTCCTCATCATTCCTGACTGCGAGCAGAAGATGCCTGGGAATTATTCTGTTTTTCTTGTTGTCCCTGGCGGCATTGCCAGCCAGCTCCAGAACTTCCGCTGCCAAGTACTCCATCACAGCAGCAATGTAAATGGGGGCTCCAACTCCTATCCTCTTGGCATATCGGCCCTTTTTCAGATACCTTGCCAGTCTGCCAACAGGGAATTGAAGCCCTGCCTTGACAGATTTGGATACACTTTTCTTCTTCACTCCGCCCTTTCTTCCTCCCCTCCCTGCCTTTGCACCTCCCGACTCCATTGTTTCAGATTCACGAACTCAATTCGCCCACAAAAGCTTCACAACAAAAATCCTAGACTTGGAAATGATTCTCTCACACAATGTACATCCATTTGGATTTGCCGTACTTATATAAGGCAACTAAGTAGAGTGTTCAAGGGTTTCGCCGACCGTCCGATTCGATTATTGTGGACGGTTGAGATGGATTTTAGCTTGATCCGTGGACAACAGAATTCACCAATCGATGTTTTTTTAAAATTAGAAATAAATAAAAGGCCGAGATTTTGACTTTCGTGTTCCTGAGGAAGAAACGTTATTTAAGTGAGAAATAATTACCGGGAAGTGTACCTAGTAAATGAGGTTTCTTTGCCCCGTAAAGGGAATACCGTGGTAATTAAGTAGGTATGTAGAAGTGTGACATAAAGTAAAAAAGGATATAATGGTTGTTTTTTAATGTCTTCACTATATTAAACATAAATTAGAATAATTCTTGTAGCATTTGAAGTAAAGCACGCTATGCACATGATTACTTTTTTAGAATTTTAAGTTATACAATGTATGATGGATGGATGAGGATTGAATAGTTGAGGGTTGGAGAGTTCTTGGATGCGCTCTACATGATGTTTTTCATCCTTGTATGTGATTTTTTGTTTTTCTTTTGTCTTTCCAAGTTTGAGTAATTATTTTTTATTTTTAAAGAAGGTTTTATCGCTGACTCACATTAGTTTATGGGTTATGTTGTCATATTTTGCCAAGGCCAAAATAGCTTAAAAATCTCGCCTTTCTTCTATCAGAAATATTTAGAAAGTTTAAATGGAAGAGAATCCCTTAAAAAATCCCAAGAATTCTAGGCATTTTACCTTTTGTTTTTTGCTTTAGTCGGTAAATTTTGAGTTCAACAAACTCAAAGTTCGTCGATCGGCGAAATTGCCGACTAAAGGAACCAAGGCGAAATTCTCTAAGGCAAAAGAATGCAAAATAGGCTTTAGTTGGCAAACTCAACAGTTCGTGAACCCGAGGGTTTGCTGACAGGCAGGTTTCTTGACGGACCAATTCACCGATAGAGAGAAAGGTTTCAAAGACAAAGGCAAAAGATAGTTGGCAAATTTTGAGTTTGACGAAGTCAAAGTTCATCGATCAACAAGTTCGTCGATTAGCGAAATCGCCAACTAAGGTGGCAAAGGAGCAAGGCCGAAGGAAGACTAAGGGGAAAAGGAGGAGGACCCGATGGTTCGCCAAATAGGAATTTTACCGACCAAAGGGAAGTGAGAGAGAGGAGCTAAAGGGGATGAGTCATCGACAAAGTGAAGGTTGGCGAACCAAATGGTTCACCGACCAGCGAACTCGTCGACAAAGGTGAAAGATGAAGGAAAGGAAAAGATAAAGCAAGGCAGAGTTCGCAAAAGGAGATTTTCACTGACTGAGGGCAAAAAGTGACTAAGGAAGAGTGAAAAACAAGAAAGAAGAAAGATTAAAAAAAAAGAGAAGACATAAATAGTTCATTATGGACAGGTTTTGCCGATAATGCAAAATAATTGTCAGAATTAAAGTAAAGTAAAAATCAATGAAAATAAAGCATGTAATATGATGTAGTACTTTAGAATATTTTAAAGAAATTTAAAATATTTTAAAGTGTTGTAAAAACTTTTAAAAGGCGCGACTTTTTTTAGTGCCCTAAAGTACGCTTCCCCAAGTGACACCATTGCTGCAGGTTGATGTCACGCAAGTGGTTGACATTGTGCAAACCTGCAATGCACAAATACCTGAATTTAATAGGGAGGGTGAAGTATTTTAGTGGCCCATAGTTCTACAAATCCTTTGAGGGCCAAAATCAGTGCGCAGGATATGGACGGCCATCCAGGCTGCAGATTCTTCAACATGCCAAGACTACAAATTCTTCCAATTTGCAGGTCTTCTGATAGGGCCTTAAGGCAAATTTAATGCAGCATGGGCATGTCTTGTTGACCAAGTTTCAGCGCCCAGGGTTGCACAATGATTTGTAAAAGTTATATAAGCATGTTAATATGTATTTTTTAGGGGTTCATTGGTTGGTCATTAGGTCCTTATTCAAGTTGAAGTGTTGGATATTTGATCATGGCCTCATGATATTTCCTAGAATTGTATGAATTTGATGGATTGTGTCCTCTTCTAGACCTCTCCTATCTTCATATCTAGCTCAACTATGTGGGAAAGGTTATCATTCTGTGTATTTTCTTATCTATATTTACTTTTCTCTCTTTGCAATGACTATTTAGCCTCTATGATTAACATAAGCAACTGATTCTGCCTCTCTCATATTCTTTTACATTATGTCTGCTTGAATGTTGCTCACTTATCTTGTGGATAAAACGGTTCCTTTATCGATTTCAGTATTCTATTTTGACCTTTGTTGAAGACCGGATGAGTCTGTGTTGGTTTATTCAGCCTTTGAAATCATTACTATGTTATGTCAGCTCCAACTAAACGCCCTAAATCCTGGTGCATCACCTTTTCAATTTTAGTTTCTCCTTCTTCCCCTTTTCCCTGGTGATCATTAGCATTAGATTTAGTTGAATTATCTGGACCTTAAGTCTAGAAAGAAGAACCAACCTTCTCTAGAGGTTTGTCCTCAATTACAAGGTCCCACTCCTTGAGACCAATCCCATGTTTCATTGAATTTGTTGGAACTACCAAAAGCTTCGACAACAGGGTGCAAATTCAAGTGACAACAGTTTTTGGCACACCAGGTGGGACCAGATTGATGAGCTTTATCATCCATTGAAAGATTTGGTGTGTTCTTCAGTGTATTTTGCCATTTGGGATAGTCTTCTTCAACACGATGGCGACTCTGCTAATCAGTTCCTGGTTTGAACAGTCCATGCGTTCAAAGATTCATCAAAGATCGAAGTTCAATGATGCTTTTGGTCTTTTTCAGCCTTTAGGGCTCTCAAATCACCAGGTGATTCTTCTTGGTATGTATTTAGTTTTCTCTAGATGCAGACCTGTTTTGCTCTGTTTCAGACATTTTCTATGATTATCTAACATTTTGATGCTCCAAAATATCAAACTATTATGGGAGTTATGGCTATTCCCCTTCTCCTGGCCAGAATGCAAGTTATTAACCTCCATATGAGCAATGTCAGGCTCAAAGCGCCTATGTTTTTTATGCCATATACACCCATTGCAAAACATCAGCATCCTTATGATGATGCTTACCTCCCTCCCACCCCTGCTCATGCTTACTATCAGCCTCAAGAGGCCGCTTTTGCTCCAAACCAGTATGACTACCCTATTGAGCAGCCTCAAAACATGAACAACATGAGTATCAGGGATATCAGATTGCACATTCAAAGGGAGTTTGATGACATTGACAGAGAGTGACGGCACAATCAACAGCAAGAGGAGCTTGCTTATCAGGCCCATCTTCGACAACAACAAATGGAGGCAGAGGAAAGAGCTTATCGGGAGCAACTTTCTATGTTGTTGGCAACCTTATCACACAAGCAGTTGAAGCAAATGCTTGCCCAGGTGGAGAGGCGGAAGCCGAACTAGTCCCCTCCATTCCCAATTTCAAGGAACCTCTCCCTTCTACACAAGTTCAGCCTACGACAAAAATAATTCCCAAATTCAAAATCCCAAACTTCAGAGGCCCTCAACTTCACGAGAGCATGTTCTTGCATAGATCCAGCTTGTTATTCCTCATAAACAACCCTCTCGTGAAGCCTTTCCAGCCCCCATTCCATGTCAACCATCTTGTCCTGGCACTACCTCACTCTTAAAGGATAGACCAATTGTTTAGTGAGATTGTGGGTTCTATGGGCCGGAAATGGAGATGTTGGAGGCAGTTGTGAAGCAACCTACTATTTGTGGACCCTCGTGCACTATTAAAACTAAAAATTCAGACCTACTGCAAGATATGTTGGTGAATGACTGTGTGAATTAATTATTGTTCATAAGATGTGATAGTAATTTTAGTTAAGTTTAGTATTTTGTGATGTACACATATTATATGGTGAACTAACCCCTATGCAACAAGCATGTGGTTACATATGATGGAGACCACCTGTCAGCCAATGAACATTAGTTCAAGACTGTAGAGGGATTTCTTCAACCAACAAACCAACCCTTCCTTACTCTTTGTAATATAACTACTCTGGCTATGACATATAGATTTATTCCTCCAAGTCCATCTGCCGGAATCTCAAGGTTAAATATAGTAGCATAGGGTAACAAGAATCTAATGGATGTTAGCTTAATAGCAACAAGAAAAAAATATCACCAAAATTTATACCCTCGACATAAAAATATCCTTTTGCAACCAACCACATGTACTTTTCAACAATGCCATTTGAGCTGGACTTCTTGAAAACCCATTTGCATCCAACAAGTTTTTGACCTTTAGGCAACCTAACCAAAATCCCGTGTATTGTTCTTTTCTAATGTAACCATTTCCTCTTCCATAGTCAACGTATAGAATTCATTGTCATTCATTCTAGGCTCATTCTAGTGTCAGTACTCAAAGTAAAAATGCATATAAACTTAGGTGGGCTATACCTTTCTAGTTGTCATCTGTATCAAGTGGACGTCCTTAAAGGTTGAGGTGGAGGTACTTCCTCCTCAAAGGTTAAAGAGCTCTTAGTACTATTCTCCTCATCTGGTCCGTCATGAACTTCTAATTCATCGTCTAGTGTAGCCTTCTTAGTCTTTCGCTATAGCTACACAACTAACTTAACATCATCCTTTATTTTCTTAGTCATGAAACTAGACTAGATCTCCCTAAAGATTACATTTTGACAGTGCATGGTCTTTCTAGTTATAAGATTCCAAAGCATGTATCCCTCCAAACATTCATTATAGTTGATGAAGATACACTTAACAACTTTTCAATCCAACTTAGACCTCTTTTCTTTGGGCACACATATATGTTGAAGTGAGGGCTTTTTGCTTGTCCAAACCTCTTGTGGGGTTTTGTCAGTAATAATTGATGTAGGAGTCCTATTAATCATATAACATGCAACACTAAACACTTCTACCCATAACTTTTGATCTAGACCAACACCATTGAGCATACTCATAGTCCTCTCCATCAATGTCTTGTTCATTCTCTTTGCAACTCCATTTTGCTAAGGGGTGTATGGAGTTGTTTTATGTTGCACGATTTCATTTAACTTACAAAATGCGTCAAACTCTCTTGAACCATGCTCTTCTCCATTGTCCATTCTTAAAAACTCAATCCTTTTGCCCATCTAGTTCTTCACAAGAGCCTCCAACTCTTTGAACCATTAGAAGACCCCAGACTTTCACTTCAAAAAAAAGAGAAAAAAATTCCTGGAGAAGTCATCAATGAAAGTAACACAATACAAGGATTTTATAAGTTAAGTTACATCTATAGAACCAAAAACATCACTATAGATCTAATCTAAAACATCATAAAATCTAGAAGAGCTCGAATAAAATTGAACACAGTTGTGTTTCCCATATATGTAATGTTCACATAAATCAAAATCCAAATTACAATCAATTAACCCCTCAACAAGGTTTTTATTTTTCAAGGCCCTTAGGCCCTTCTCACCAATTTGGCCCATATGTTGGTCTTCCTAGAGGGAATATTGTTGCTCTATTAGATAAGAGCAAGTTTAGGAAACCATACAATGCATCTAGAAGATTTAGAAATAGATTTATTACTAGTAGTTCATAGAGATAAAGGTGAAGGCGCTGCAAATCTCTTCACTATAGGTATATAGAACTTATTAGACCCAAAAATTTCAAACTTATTAATTAAATTAGACCTAATTTTTAAAACTTATTAGTTCTAAAACTATTGATAGAGATGAGAGCAACTTTGCCTAAAAAGAGGGTTTTGACAACTTGAGAAAACCATGGACCAATTCCCAAAGCTTAAACATGGCTAGGATAAATGGTTCCTTATTATGGTTACATGGCTTCTTGAAGTAAAACTTTATTAAAAGTTTTGTTGAGAGGCTCCAAACCATTTCATCCCTTTCCACACCACAATAATATTATCTACAATATATTGTTCTTAAATACAACCTATTTATTGAGTGTGAAAAATCAACGGAAACACATTGCAGATTCCAAGGTCCAAGGGTCTGGTAATACTTTTGTGATACGTTGAATACAATAATTGGTTGTCGAGGAACAATCAACTCAAGTTCATTGCCCTTAGGGATAAACTTGATATTGCTTTTGATGATAAAACACCTAATTTTGAAATGTAAGGCCTTAATAGACACTACATGCAAATATCGGTTAAATGTGACCTATAGGCATTTTTAAAACTCGTAGGGTATATCATCTAATCATATTGTAGGGATTTGTATTACATATTGTCTTGGAGCTATTGAATGGAAAGGGGCTCATCATATCTTCTTTATCCATGTTTTGAAATCCTACAATGAACATCATTGAGGCAAGATTGAAGTGGCCCAACTCTATAAATGATCATGCGTTAGGTAGTGAATATGGTCTCTTAGTGCTCCATGAAAGCTTGTGCAATATCAAACAAAGAAAAAATTCACCCACAAGTAGTTTGATAACTTTAATATGTTCTAATTCTTGCTTTAATTTAAGATCCTTGAAAAATAACCATGTTGGAACAATCCCTCACAATGAGCTAACGAAGACAAGCCAAAACTTGAGCTCCCCAAGCATTTACAACATTACATTTGTGACACAAGGATGTCATGCACAATTGAAACTTACAATGTTTAGAGGTTGAAGTTTGGGCTCTATGGGGACCTTGGTATGTATTGTTTGGGAATGAGTAGCACGATAATGCTTGTAGATGAAAGCAAGTTGCTTGGCATATGTGAGAAAGGAGGCGGTGCGAGAGACAACCTCTTGCAACATAATTCACCTATAGGTACTATGAAATTAAGTTCTAAATGTGCTCAATGTTCCTAATCATACCCCCATGTTATATATGAGAAGTGTTGAGGATAAACTATTTACAATGTATTTTTGGTTTGGCAATTCGTCTACATTTAAGCAAATTGGATGGGTGAATGGTCATAAAGCATTGCATTAGTAGAAACATGGATTGACCATTTGAAGCAACTGTAAAAAGAAAAAAGTCTTGCTTCACCAACATAGCCTTGTCAAGGCATCTAAGGCTTCTACTAGACCGCTTTAACAATTTGGACCATCTAAACCATGATCGAGTGGAGTCCTTGCATCTTTTGTAGGCGGGGTTAGGTAAACCAAGTTTGTTCCTTAAATATAAACAAATCAAGTTTATTCCTTAAATATAAACAAACTGAGTTTATTCCTCAAATACAAACAAACAAATCTCTCATATGCACACCAACACATGGGGAGAAGGAGACATTTATCTTTTGGGGACTCCACCATGTTGAAATCACCATTAGAAAGGTAGTTAGACTTAGGGAGTTTGTCCTTTAACCATTGCCAAATAGACGATCTATACACAATGTCATTGGAGGCATAAAAGTTAACAATGCTCGAGGAACAACTGGCATTATTGAGAACTTCTTAAAATGGCTTCATTGATAGGGTCGAAATCCCTATCAATGATGAATAAGGGAAAATATGCAAGATCAATGTAATAGCCATACCATGTCTAGTAGCACGTACAATGTCAAAAAGCAAATTGTTGGGGGTATATAAACCTGATGTTGGATTATAGGATGAAATCAACAAGATTTACTTCTTCAAGGACAACATCCAAAATAATAGCTCATGATAGCGGAATTGATAGCAAATTTCCTCAGAGGGCATGTTAACATGTGTACATTCAACGACAACACAATCATTAGGTATGTGAATCAAGAAGCATACTGCCACTATCATTAAGAATTGTTCTGTGATGATTATCCTTCATGGAGTCATCCAAACGAAAAGCTCACATTTTCTTAAAAACTCACTACTATCATTGAAAACATCACTCGCTTTTGAACATACAAAACTATGCTATAACAAGAAAGCGGTCCTTAATAAAAAGGAAGTGAACTCTAAAATAATTTTTCATAGGATGCAAAACTCAATTACCTCATTAACTTTTAACACACTTTCAAAACTAATTTATTAACAACACAACCAAAATTCTTTGTGTAAGCCCAATGCTACATTGATTAATCTATGAGCACACATGAATATACATAAGGACCCCCCACCCCCAAACGATAGCTTTGTTCACGCTCTCTTTCCCCCCACCCTAAACCCCCAAAAAAAAAAAATAGCGAGGACCGAACATAAATTGACGGCAGACACACGTCACTAATCGCTTTCGATCCTTAATTTTACTCGCATCCAATTATCTGGCGTCTATCCTAATCCAATGGCTGAAAATTCACATTTCCCTTTGCCACGGATCACCCGCTTAGTCGGACAAATCCGACGGCCGAAGTCGGGGCTTAGATCACATGGCAACTAGCTATAAAAATAAAAACAACGCGTCGACAGAACAACAAACATCTAATTGGCGAGGAGCGTGTTGAGAAATTAAATTTGTTTGAAACAGTTTGATTCATTTATACCGTAGACAAAATGTCTGGGCGAGGGAAGGGCGGCAAGGGTTTGGGAAAGGGAGGAGCCAAGCGACACAGGAAAGTCCTTCGCGATAACATCCAGGGTATCACTAAGCCCGCCATTAGGCGTCTCGCCAGGAGAGGGGGCGTTAAGCGTATTAGCGGCCTCATTTATGAGGAAACCAGGGGTGTACTTAAAATCTTTCTGGAGAATGTGATAAGGGATGCTGTCACATACACTGAGCACGCACGCCGCAAAACGGTGACGGCCATGGATGTGGTTTATGCGCTCAAGAGGCAGGGCAGGACTCTCTATGGCTTCGGCGGTTAGATTATGTTTTACCGCTGTATGTTTTTTTCTTTTTCTCTGCTTTCTGGTGTTTATGAACACCACCCCTGCTATGGAAATGTTTGTGAAACTTTCTAGATGCCAAAAAAGATGTGTAGGTTGTGAAAGGATAATGGATGGGTTTTTGTTATTTTGCCTACTTTCGAATGGGAAGATGATGACTGTATATTTACAATTTGTTAATCAGATTGTGATATTATGAAGATGATTGCCTTTTCATTCGTTTTTGTGTCTTCCAAGAATTGGAGTAGTTACAGAAATTCTTAATTCAATTACAAAAAAATAATTTCAGGCAGGTAGTTCTGAAGGTATCTGCTATAGATTTATGGGAGATTGGGGATTGGGGATTGGTTTTGTCATTTTCATCCTTTAATGTATTATGTAGAATATTGTTGTAAAGTTGTTTTCTTTTCACTGTTCTCCAATGGCAAAGGTTTCTTGAATCAATTTTATAGGCCGTTTCGATTTCTATTAGATTGAATAGAGGACGAACGAAGCTGATGCTCTCAGTTCTGATGATTTTTGAAGCTTGAGATAAGTCTCAAGCAAAATACAAGAGTAGACAAATGTATGTTTTGATGGATTGCAATGAATCGGACTTCATGCCATAGGAGTATGCATGTGAAGACCAAGGACAGAAGTGGCTTTGTCCTCTTCCAATATATTATAATACATGGACAAGTAATTTTTTATGTTCATGGCCGAAGTTAACAAATCTCATAATTTATTATTATTTGAAAAAAATTAAATACAAAATGCTTATTACAACTAGAAATATATAAATTTTGCAGCACAGCAGAAGTTTTTTTTTTTTTTGGTAGTAACATTGAAACTGTCTTAAGAAGGGGAATGACAATGGCTTTATATTTGATCGCAAGAACAAAGATAAGAGATATAATTATTAATTGTTCTTCTTTGCTATCAATTTTGCCATTTCACATTTTAGTTGGAATTCCATTTATTACAACTACTCTAATTTCAACACTCAAACTTGCCTCCAATGTTGAAATTTGTTGTCTCCATGTCTTTAAGAAGGTTTGTGCAAAAATAAGGGTCATAGGCAAAATGGGGTGATTCATCTCATAGGATCTTTATAGATTATACCCGTTAACGAAAGTTTCTTGGACTTACAAAAAGTTTGATGGGGAGTGGAGTATGAGAAGAGCTCCTCCACTCTCTCTTTCAAATACCATTTTATTTGCTGTAGTACATGTCCATTTCACTCCTTTTTGCTGATTTTATTTGCTTTAGTACATGTCCATTTCACTCGTTTTTGCTAAGACTCTTTTGGGGATTTTTTAAGGCTCTGCAACACTATATATAACTCTTGAAACTTTGCTTTGTCTATAAATCATCAAATCCTTTAAAGAGGGTAGTAGCTACTACCCATCATCCCTCCAACAAGGAGGGACCATACACATGCATGTATTCACACTTTATTCTTGAATGCATCTTTTTACATGATGGCAAATTATTCTTGAATGCATCTTTATATCTAAGGCAAATTAAGCTTGAAAGCATTGTTTTTTTATGGCCTCAAAGATGGCGAAGGGCCAATATCTTAGTTGTTTCATTTTCTTGGCTTGTTTTTAGCAGTTCTTTTCTTAAGGATAACCACACCTTGTTTGCCATCTTGAGGTAATGCTTTTAATGGTATTGGTCATGTCTACTCTTGTATTTTGCTCGAGACTTATCTAGTTTTTTTTCACTTTAAGTTGGATTCGTGTAATTAGTTCCAAGAATTTCATGGCTCTTGTTGCCTTCTAATCTTGCTCTTCTTGTTTGTCTCGTTGCAAATGATGTTAGGTGGATTATTAAGCAAACAACCCATACTTCAAGATTGATGGTTTATTAATCCATGAATTACTCGATTGTACAAATGTTGAATAAATGATAAGACTCGTCCGAAGAGTTTGGACACCTATTATAATGTTGTCAATTGTAACATAAGTTTGTTAATGGTAAATTGTGCTCTATTGGAGTCTTGTATCTATGTTGTGCTACAATGTAGAATTTTTTTTTAATAATTTTGGATTCTATTTAAAATAATGGATCTTGGCAGCCCAAAGTGCACACACACATATGTAAATAATAATTTAGTAAAGTGCACACACACATTTGTAAATAATAATTTATTAGAGTTGTTTACTTGTGATGTATTTCTTGCATGGAGTTAGAATGCACATCTTGTAATTATTCAGACTCAATGGTGAATCTCTTACAATATCCACAAAAATATTTCTCCATGACTTTGTGGGCACAAGAGTAATTTATTAGAGTCCTTTACTTTGTGATGTGCTTCAGGGGTGTTAGAATGCACATCTTGCAATTATTTGTCCACTCAATGGTAAATCTCGTACAATATCCATGAAAAACATTTCTTGATGATTTTATGGGCACAAGAAGAGCTATGCAAATTTATTTTCTATTATAGATCTACAAGTGTAATAAAGTTTGCAACCTCTTAACAAATTTAGCTAGTTCTTGTTGCATTTTAAGCCAATACATATGCCTTTGAAAATGAGCCATTATCATATAAGTTCCAAAACAAACACAACTTTGGAGTTATATATAACCATTATAAATTGAAGTCTTTGCTCTTTTAGTACATAGTTGTACAATTTGTAGAGCAACCCATCCTTAGTAGAAATTTTCTTCACTCTCAATTTCTTTGGTTTGCAATTGCTTGAATTTCTTCACACAAGTAGTCATGATCATATTCCTCTAAAGGCCTATGTGAAAAGTCTCAAGTTGCATAACCATGCTTTATATGCTCAAATTGGTTTTTGAGATGGGTGGCTTAGATAGCATATTTGGCACCCATTTGAGCTCCCCCTTTTTGTATTTGATTACTAGAGGGAATTGATTCAAAAGTCCCACCCACTTGTAGTGCTTTGCCTTTTGTAACAGATTGTGCTAGCAATTATTATAGAGCACAATGTGCTACCAATTATTATAAAGGACAATAGTTTCATTGTTGATCAAATAGTCTTTCTATTTCTTAATTGCTTGAGTTAGTTAAAACAATTCATTAGGTAAAACAATATCTTTTGATTGTAGAATTAAAAATATCCAAATAATAACAAGTGACCTTAACTCTTTGCAACAAGATGATGCCCATGACATACCAGTATTAATGTCCTCTTGAAAAGGTTGATGAAGGTAGGGAAGAGCAAGCACCATAGCATGACTAATTTTATGTTTAAGAAACACAAAAGCATCATTATGTTCCTTAACCATGAACACTCTTAACCATGGCTGTAATTGCATGTAGAGGTGTGGTTATAACTAGGAAGTTTGGAATGAACTTCTCACATATTGCATTGAACCTACAAAACACCTTGTTTATGTTATGGCTTTACTCTTATCTCATCCTCTCCAACCACATGCTCCGAGTAGACAAGTCTTTCTTTTGCAAATTCACATTTCTTCATGTTGCACAAAAGTTGTGTTTCCTTCAAAACATTCACATAGACCTTGCTACATTTTGAAAGTGGTCTTTTGATGAATCATTTTTTATTTGAACTTGATGGTATCTTAATTTGAGATCCAACTTTATGAAGTACTTGGCATGTTGTAGTTGGTTGAGTAGGTCATCTTTTATGGAAGAAGATAGTGGTTACTCAAGATAATCTCATTTAAAGCTTAATAACTAATGCAACTCGATAACCAATCCATATCCTTCAGGGGCCATCTATTTTTCATACCTTGACAATTGGCAAACCACATGGAAAATTTGCTTGGTTGAACAACGCTTTGTTCAAGTAAATCTTGAAGTTGCTTCTTGACTTCATTATTTTTCGAATGGGATTTGCTTGTATAAAGTAATGTTAGGTAAATTATGTTTTGGGAGCAATTGAATCTCATGCTCTACCTCCTTTCTAGGTGGCATACCCTTGGGTGTTTAGAAATATTTTTGAACATGTCTGATCACATTATACAAATCTTTCATGTGCTCATCAATCCTTGTAATTGTAGAATACGAGTGCTTTATATAGGACAAGAACTAATCACCACCCATGCATCACTAGCCATTATGGTGTCACACTTCTATGTATTACTTGTAAAATTGAGGACTAATAGTCATTGTGTTTGTACTTAAAAAATGGATACAAAGTATCCGTTTTCACAAGTCACATCAAAGAAACAACCAATGATATGATGACACATGAAGCATGCAATAATATAGGCTTTGAAGCGCATCTAATTTGGTTACATTGTTGATGCCTACAACTCCAAACAATATTTTTAAGCTCTTAACTCACCTACGGAGGCGATCATATCCTCTTCTGTATCACTTATATATTAAAGAACAATTAGTTTGAAGTCCAATTCTAAGATTCAAATTAATTAAAAAAGATTATGCCAAAGGTTGCAATTGTTTAATATATCACTTGTAAATTATTGATTGTCTTATGATAATCTAATCATGGTAGGGAACATAAAGTTTTCTTACTAAACATATGAAGTGACACTCAAGGGGCTTCAATATCTATAATTATGGAGGCATAGATCCCATGATATTAGGAAAAACATATTAGAAGATAAATTGAACCTATTAGATTTCACATTTTGTTTTGGAGAATTTGTTTCTTTTAATTATTTTTTGGTGAATTTGTTTTTTTTCTATATTTATGATAGGATGCAATGTTCTTTTTCAACAAATTATGGGACCACTAACTTCTTAAAAATTTCAAACCATTTTTTTTACTATTACCTACTCCTATAAAATTGTGGGGCCACCTCATTATTAAAAACTCTTAAATTTAAATTTTAGATAGACAAAAATATATTAACTATACTTCACAAACCATGATAAAGAATTAATTTTATTTTTAAGTTAAAACTATATATAAATTTAGTTAATAATTTTAAATTATTTTTAAAATGATAATTCACCATTTATATGAACTAGTGAATTTCAATAGATTGTTTTATTCTATTTGAAGCCCAACTAAAATTGTTAGCATAGTTTATTTGCAACAAAATTTTAACCATAACTATGACATGTTTATGTCAATGAATATACAACAAATACAATCATCAAGTATCGGTATGCTTATTTATGGTTCATTGTGGAAAGAGATATGAATATGAACAGTTGTGGACTATTTTCTCTATTGTATTTAATTGCATTTCTTCCATACACAAAAAAAAAAAGAATTCTTCAATACAAAAAAAATGAATTCTTCAATGCAAAAAAAAAAAGAATATAAACCAACTACCAACAAAAAGTGCAATGGATGCAAAAGAAAGAGTCTTAAACATTTTTATTAGTCTATATAATAAAGATTTAAACTTCCAAATGGTACATTTATAAAACTTCTTAAAGTTGCACAAAATTTCAAACACGAAAGGTGTAGATTTGTTAAAGAGCTTGGAGTGCATTCCATAGGGTTGGGAATGCATGTAGACCACCCTCTAAAATATTTTTGACAAGGAAATTTGTGCAACCTAAATCTCTTTTTGTGTTTATGTTTATCTAAAATAGTAGCAACACTTAGATTGTCATCAAATGGTTGATAGGTACAAATATTTATGTTGGGAATTTAAGCCTTATTATAGTCAATTGATAGATTTGGATACACAATACTTTAAGATTATGTGATGTAAATACAAGTATGTTGTAATAATTCAATATGTAATATTAAAGAAAGGACATGAGATAGTATGCACACCACATGAACATAAGACCGATATTTTTGTGGAAAACCTTTACAAGAAAAACCCACGAATGAAAGGAAGTCTCTCTTGTTAAATGTCTTAATCTGCAAACTTGAGCATATAACCTATCTCCATTCCATTTGTACCAATAGTTATATATAGACGTTCGACCATCCTCATAAAATTCTAACACTTGCAATTGTCTAACTACTTATGGATTGCAAACAATCACACAATCATTTCATGATTGTACCATGATGTCAACATATTGCACATTATACTAAACATGGCTCCACATGGATAATCACAACATATGATTTGTTGAAGCGACTCACACTTGGTCAAAATCTATTAACCATCATCATCTCAACTATATACATGTCTTTTTGTATTATAGTCAATCACCACCTATGGTTTACGGTAGCAAAGACAATCTATTGATTGTGCCTAGCTACTTACAATGCCTTTGAGTATTCTCCAAAACATCACCATGCTCCCAGTTGTCATTGCATATACTCCAACTAAAAAATGTGAAAAATGTACACTTTTGTAACAAACCTTAGCTAGCAACCCTTCCTCTAAAACCAAGAGTGATTGAAGAACCTTTTTAGCAGCAGTGGCTCAACTTTGTTAGACCTATCAATCTTCATTCTAGTGTTCGCCACACCCATATATTGATAGATATTAATTATTTTACAAAGTGGATGAAGACAGTCCCTATGAAGCAAACTATGTCAAAGGTAGTATGTAACTTCATGAAGGAAGACATCTTGGTCAAGGGTTCCATAGAAGATAGTCATTGATAATGCATCAAAATTTTCTTCCGCAATGAAATTTTTTGCTTTTGTTATGAGCATGACATCACCTTATCACATTCATCAAATTATCATCCACAAGGTAATGATTAGGCAAAATCAAGTAATAAGAGCCTCACAACTATTGTTCAAAAGATAGTTGATGAAAAGGGATAGAGGTATAGCTGCACCAAGCTCTTTCATTTCAAATTCAGCAGCAAGTTGAAATTTCAGTTATGAAATCATACCTTTCCCTTTACCAATAAATAACATATCATCAACATATAATGCAATAAATAGAAATGATCACCATTAGTTTTATAATAAACACAATGATTTGATTTAGAACGCTCAAATCCCAAACTCAACACATATGTATCAAATTTATTTTACCACATCTTAGGATTCTGTTTTAGGCCATACAAAGATTTTTTCAATTTGCAAACCAAATTATCTTTACCTTTCACCACTTCACCACGTAGTGTTCTGGTTGTGTCATCTAAATATCCTCCTCCAAGTCACTATGAAGGAAAGTAGTTTTCACATCCATTTGCTCAAGCTCTAAATCATAAGCAGCAGCAATAAAAATAAAAAATCTAATGGATGTCATTTTTGCAACAGGAGAAAATATCTCACCATAATTAACACCCTCAACTTGAGAGTAACCTTTCGCAACCAACCTTACTTTGTACTTCTCAATACATCCATCTGAATCAACCTTTTTCTTGAACATCCATTTGCAACCAACAGGATTTTGTCCTTCAAGCAATGGTACAAAATCCCATGTATCATTCTTTTTCAAAGATGTCATTTCTTCATCCATAGCAATCTTCCAGGGTTCTGCATCATTCATACCTAATGCCTTTTCTACAGATCTGGGTTCATCCATGTTAGTATTCAAAGCATAAAAACATCTCCAATCATCAGGTGAATACATTTCAATTGGTTGTCTATGCCTTGTAGACCTACGAACAAGTTAAGTTGGAGGTTTTTCCTCCTCTTCTGAAGATTTAGGGCTAGATGAGCTCTCCTCAACTTCTTGTCTATCCATGGGCCTCGATTCAACTTTCTTAGGTGTAGACGGAAGTTGAATCACATCTTCCTATTTACTTTGTTCTAGCTACAATGTAATAGAAGAAGGCTTAGTTTCTCTAAAAATAACACTTCTATTATATATTACCTTATGTGCAACAGGATTCCAAAGCTTGTATCCTTTCACACCATAACTATATCTGATGAAGATACATTTCACAACCTTGTTATCCAACTTTGTTTGCTTCTCCTTTGGCACATGTGCATATGCCTCACAACCAAAAACTCTAAGATGTCTTAATGAAGGCTTGTGATTCGACCGTGCCTCTATAGACGTCTTATCAACAAGAGCTGATGTAGGAGACTTGTTAATCAGGTAACATGCAGTGGCAACAAATTCAACCCAAAACCTTTGTTCTAGACCAGCACCACTCAACATACTCCTAGCCTTCTCCATTAGTGTCATGTTCATTCTTTCTATAACTCCATTTTGTTATTAAGACTACGAAGTAGTCTTTTGTCTATGAATACCACAATCTTTACAATATCTATCAAAATCATTAGAGCAAAATTTACCGCCATTATCATTCCCCAAACATTTTATTTTCTTCCCAGTCTGCAACTCAACCATCGCTTTAAATCCTTTAAATCGATTGAAAACTTCAAATTTACTCTTTAGAAAGTATATCCAAGTCCTACTATAATCATCAATAAATGAAACATACTATGTGGATTTTCCAATTGAAGAAACATCTACAGGATCAAACACATTAGAATAGATAAGATCAAATACACCACAGGATTTATGAGAACTTGAGTAAAACGAAACACAGTTTTGTTTTCCATAAATGCAATGCTCACAAAAATCAAATTCAAGATTACAATCAGAAAACCCTTCAACAAGGTTTTTATTTTTCAAGGTCCTTAGACTCTTTTCTCCAATGTGGCCAAGTCTCTGGTGCCATAACATAGTTTTCTCTGCATGTAACTTTGATTCAGAAGAAAGAGCACCCTTGGGTACCCAAAAACCATGACCATATGCTGAAAATGAAACCCTCATTTCTTCCATAGACTTGCTTTTCGCAGAAGTCCTATTGCACTCAACAATGCATGCATCAAGTTTATGTAATGTGCCATATCTAACACCTCTAGCAATCACCATAGCACCTTTAATCATCTTGCATCATGCATTAGAAAATACTACTTGTACACCTGCATCTATTAGTTTGCTCATAGATAACAAATTTCGTGCTAATCCAGGTATATACAACACAGCATTAATCTTTTTTATTCTACCATTAGGAAACTTGATTCTAATGTTATCATGGTCAACAATATTTAAATAAGAATTATCACCCAAGTACACCTTACCGCCATCAAATTCTTCATATTCAGAAAACCAATATCTATTAAAGGTCATATGGAAAGATGCACCTGAGTCAATTAACCATGCATCATTACTTGCATGAGTTGCCAAAGATGCAATGAATGCATCACCATCTTCCTTCTCAGACTCAGAATCAGAATCAAATCTCTTCTTTTTCTTCTTTTCTTCTTTGCATTCCTTACGAATATGTCCAGGCTTACCGCAGTTCCAACAAACAACATTGGACTTTCTAGGAGATTTGGATCTCCTCTTGGACTTGGATTTATCACGCTTCTCAATCTTCTTTCCTTTTTCTTTAGGTCTGTTATGAATATTTAGGGCCTCCTTAGCATTGATGGATACCTTCCTCCTCATCTCTTCAAAAAGAAAAGAACCCACCACATCTTCAGTCTTCAATATAACAGAAGCACTCCCAATAGCCATAACAAGAGAATCCCACGAATCAAGCAAAGAACAAAGCAATATTTGACATTTCTCCTCCTCATCCATTTTGACACCAACTGATGCCATTGAGCCACCAACATATTGAATGCTTTCAAGTGGTCTGTAATTTGTCCACCCTTTTCCATTCTCAAGGAATACAATTTCTTCCTCAAAAAAATTTTGTTCACTAAAGATTTGGCTTGATACATCTCACCAAGCTTCTTCCATAGTTTCTGTTCAGAGGTCTCTTCATGGACATTGATTAAAACAAAGTGCCAAACACAATCTGATTAGACCCTTAGCTTTACGGTCCATAACATCATATTGAGAAACCAAAGTAGGATCTACAGGCCTTGAAACTTTCTCATCAACAACATCCCATAGATCCCGATCTATTAACCAATCATCCATCTTTAGCTTCCACATTTCAAAATTATTTCTAGAAAATTTATTCACCTCTATTCTCCCTGATGAACTTTCCATCTGAAAATTCCTACATCAAGATCACAAAGTGTTTTCTGCACAAGCTCTCACTCAAATCTGGATTAGTTCAAAAAAACCAACAACCCACAATTGAAACCAAAGGTGATCAGGCTCTTATACCACTTGTAAGGAAGTTAAGGTAGCAAAATAACTTCCTACACTAATCTTGAGAGGAGGATAATGTAAAATTTTACAGATCTTTAACAGTTACAGAGACTTAAACATAAATAAACATAGATATCATGCATACCACAACATAATGATTTACATAGGGAAAACCCTTTCGGGAGAAAAACCCCACACTTCAAAAGCCACCCAATATATTATTCAAAAATCATAAAGATTACAATATACTTGTAGAAAAAGCTTCTCATAGGAGTATCACCACCAGAGATCCAAAAACAACACAACCGCTATCAGACTCTCAAAATACAACACAATACCGTAGCTATAATACAATGCCCTCATAAAATAGGGTTACCTTCTTGGGCAAGACAAGCTAACAAAATATCTTCCATCAAATCTAAAACCTAATAATGAACGGTCCAAATTTACAATATATCATTAATTTAATGTATGTCGGCCATTTAACAGTTTTTGTTAACAAAAAATGTTAACACGCATCTCACTCCACCCCATGCTCCCATTGTATATTACACCTATCAGTGTAACTAGGAAATATATATAAATATATATACCCTATCAACAATAAGCCTCATATTATTACAAGGTTGAGACACATTTTTCCAACAATCATGACATGTCCTCAACACATCAAAAATTTCACTAGCTCTTAAGAACCTACATAGCACAAAGTCAGGCCCACATTTAAACAACAAACCATTCAACCATTTGTAAGATAAACTTTCCTTGACCAATCTCTTTTTCTGTTTAGAAGTGAAATGATAAGGAAACAAACCTGTAGCCAAGAAATTTACCATGTTAATAAACCAAGGTGTAATGGAAGAAACAACAAAAAAATGTTCATTTGGAAACTTATCTTCCACTGGTTGATTTTCTCCACTTGTATGCAACCTTGACAGAAAGTCAGCAACGAAATTGAATTTCCTTGGATTAACTATGATAGTAATATCAAATTCTTGTAATAGTAACATCCATCTAATTACTCTTGCACCTACTATAGGTTTGTTCATTAAGTATTTAATGGCTACATGATCAGTGTGCACAAAATTTTTATATCCTATGATGTAATGACTGAATTTGTTAATAGTGTAGATGACTATCGGGAATTCGTTATTAGTTGTTGTGTAGTTCTTTTCAGCAGGGGTAAGATTCTTATTTATGTAGTAGATTGTATGCATGCCTTCCCTTTCTTCTTTTTGTCCTAAGACTGCCCCTATTGACTCATTCGAAGCATCTTCTTGGATGTGAAATGGGAGATTCCAATTAGGTACCCTCAAAACAAGTGTGACTGTAAAGTTTTCTTTAATGGTTTCAAATATTGTTTGGTAGTCTTCTGTCCACTAAAATTCAGTGTCCTTGGTCAGCAGGGAGAACATAGAGGCAGCTATCTTGTTGAAAGTTTCTATGAATCTCCTATAGTATCCTACATGACCTAAGAAACTTATAACATCAGTTTGGTTCTTATGTGGGGGCAATTGTTTTATCACTTCTACTTTGTTTTGACCCACTTTCATTCCTTCTACTGATATGTTATGTCCAAAGATAATTCCTTCTTCTACCATAATAAAGCATTTCTCATGGCTTAAGGACAACTGATTCTTCTCCCAACATTGCAACACTTTGTCTAGGTTCTTGAGGGCTTCTTCAAAGGTGTTCCAATACACAGTGAAGTCATCCATGTAGACCTCCATACACTCATTGTCTAGTTCAACAAAAATGACAAACAATTCTCTGAAAGGTAGCTAGAGCATTACACATGCCAAATGAAAAAAATCTATATGCAAAGGTCCCCCATGAACATGTGAAGGTAGTTTTATCCTAGTCTTCTGGTGGTACTTGGATCTGGTTGTATCCACTAAACCCATCTAGGAATGAAAAGTATTTTTTTCCTGCTAGGTTATCTAGTACTTGGTCAACGAATGACAAGGGAAAATAACCTTCTTTGTAGCTTTATTTAGCTCTCTATAATCAATGCATACTCTCCATTTTACATTCTTCTTAGGTACTGTTGGTTATTTTCCCAGACTGGATGCTTATTCCCAGTTATCCCTACAAGGTAGCGATCATTGATCAACAAGATTCCCGGGCTAAGGGCCAACAGTACAGGAGATAGACTCAATAAATATCTCCTCCTCTTCTTTAGGCTTTGCAGAACCAAGGGGGGTATTCCCTATTCAACATCCATGAGATATGCTTGTGGATTGACTGGGATGTTGATACAAAGCAGATAAATCCTCCTTTAGGCAGACCAAAACTGTGGGATAAGAGCAAAGGGGCTAGCTTTAGGCTTATATTTAGTTGTGAATCAAAGGATTTTAATCCTAAACTACTTCTAAAGTCCTAATGGTTTAATTTAAAGTTGAAGTTCGATTTTATGTTTGGATGCAAAACTGAGATTTTGGGTTGCAACCTTAATACAAGACTGGATCGGTGCCTATCCAGGGCTCGGAGTCAATAGACATACACATGTGAATGGCCAGCATAAACATATACCAAAGACTGGATATCAAGGAAATTTTTAGTATCTGCCTTACAGATACTTCCCAAAACAGAGTATCCTGTTATCTCTACTTACTAATATCCCTATTGCAATGTCTTCTTCCCAACACTTGATCTGAAACGTTTAATCTACTCCTTGAGTAGAAGTAAGAAATCAAGCATTCAACACAACAAACCTATATTCTAGAATCATAAACATCCCTTAAATGCTTAGATTCATAAGAACACACTCAATTTGGAGACAGATAACAGAACACATGCAATATAGCATTACTCATTTAAATCAACATGATATCAGTAGATTTATGCAGAAAAACATACAACATGAGACTCATAAACTCACAAGAACATCCAAAACAGGGCCACCAATGAAGTTGTATCTTATCACAGCACCAAAATGTTGTCCAATTTTCAACAACCACAATGAGTAACACAGTTTGGCTTTTATACCAAGACTGTGTACTCAGCAAAAAATTAATTACAAGGCAAAAATAAAAAATCACTAGATACAGTGCACCAGAAATGCCGTCCAAAATATTCAATACTGCGGAGAGATAAAGAGGAATGAGTAGGTGGAATCAGGATCTGCACCGCCGCTCAAAGATTTTCATCTTCAATCGGGTGGTTGACATGTCATCTTGATCCATCGTGCCTCCTGAAACCGCCATTAATGCCACAGCTACCCGCAACACCCTTTGGAATTTACAGTAGCGCATCCCTGGAGCCTTCCCGCCCAAAAACGGCCGCACACGCTCAGGAAAAAACCTTTGCTGCAGGTTCAAAACATGGCCATTGATCTACTCCCATGTTGAAATCGACGGCCCCAAAAATGCCCTGAAATTCGCCAACCAGTCAGATCGTGCCACGTAGGCACCTCATGTTTCTATCGCTGGCCTTCTTCCCTCTCATTTTTGCCTTTTTGCCCTTGTATATGCATGCTCAAATGCATATACAATCGTCTGATATACAAGCCGGACCTCAAACACTTACTTGCCACATTTGATTTCCCTATCGGGTCTGAAATGCATATGTTTTATTGCACCTGTCGCAATGTATACACAAGTGCAACATACATACAAGGCGGACTTGAAATTGTTATGAAGTAAATTGGAGACTAATTCGGATCCGGCTTGTACCTCTTACCTTTGTATATCCGTGATATACAATACACACATACATACAAGCAGCGGACTTGAAAACATTATGCATCAGAATGTACCTTCTTTTGAAGTCTGGCTTGTATCACCTTTGTTTTGTATATCGGGTTGTATGCTGCATATACAAACCTAATATACATGCAATCCGGACCTCATACCTGCATCAACCAGAATGTAATACTCCTCCAGTCCAGGCCTTGCATATTTGATTGCATGCGCTAATATACAACTACCTTTGTATGTCGAACATATACAAATTCATTTGTATATACCCGCAGGCCCCACCGAATGCATCTTTGCTGCTTTGTACGTTGCTGAATATATAAGGCCCCTTGTATATTATACTGTAGCGAATGTATGTCCGCCCCTCCTTGTATATATTTCGTTGTATAAGACCCAATGTACATTGGACATACATTCAACTTAGCTTCATACATTTGCGGACCCGAATTTCACTTTAGCCCTGATTTGAACCCCTTTTGAAGTCTACAATGCATCTTTGGCGTTGTATGTCGAACATACAACAAAATAAACATACAACTCACCTTCTCGATACAACGGCGACATTTTCAAGGAATCTTCAATGTATATTCTGCCATTGCACATTTTTCGCTTGTATATAGCCTTTGTATGTTAGAACATACAACAAAAACATGTACAAGAAAAATTGATATACATGCAGAGAATATTCTCAGGAATCTTGCGAAAGATTCTCCCAATGTACATGCGTCGTTTTGAACCTGATATGCATTTGGAAATGCATACAACTGTAGAATATTCCTGGGAAATCTGCGACAGATTCTCCCTTGTATATGCAACTCGATGTGCATTTAGAAATGCATATAACTCAGTTTTTTTCAAAGGGCGATAGAGTTTTCTAACCTGCCAATGCACATTTTACTGCATGTATATACAAGCAACCCTATATATACAAAGACATCTGCACCTTAACTGATTTTTTGCAATTTTACTATTGTAGAGGCCGAAAGTGTTAGAATTTTTTAGATTTTTTAGGAGGGTGCCTGCGAATTAAAATGCCTGAAACTTGAATGTTTATACAAGCACCACCAGTGGCTCTGTCTGGAGACGCATGCCTCTTGCAGGCATGGCGAGAACCATAGATCTCTAGGATGCAGACCAGTCCCTTGTCCATTGGGCACAGAGTCAAACACATACCAACCTGCATCACCAAACATATTTAGTTAAAATTTACTTGGTGGCCCCAGGCCACCAAAAAGGAAAAACCAGAATTTTCCTCTGTCAAACACTTGATTTTCTTCTGATCTCATTGGGTCAAGCCTGAAGATGTTGCCATAATTTACCCACAAACAACCCTTGTCATTTGCATATTCAACCATCTTATTTAGCTTGTCTCTGTCATCCTTATGCAAACAACCTTCAACATCAAACATGTGAATGTTATATTTATCAAACAATGCATATTCATATAGCATATAAAGCTTATCATCATCTATATCAGCAATATGCATTGCAAAATGATCTCCTAGCTGGACTGAAAACTGAAAGCACTCAAAGTCCACCACAAAGCTGGGAGCATCAGGCCTCATTTTATCATAAGCTGGCATATCAAAGATAAAGCTCTCAAATTTATATTTGTGCACATCATGCACACAACCATCAGCAACACCAAACTAGAAAAGATCAGACTTAGGCACCTCTCTGCAATAACCTTCATGATGTATGTTGGCTTCTCTTTTGTCAGGATGAGAACTAGAATCCACGTCAACAACAGTGCCTTGATTTTCACCATACTCAAACAAATCATCATCATTATATGCGTCAAAAAGGGTTGATCCAGGTGTTTCAGCTTCATCATGGTATGTCGTTGGTTCATGGGCAGTAGAACATGCATTTTCATTACCAATGGATTCCCTTTGTGGAGGAGTATCAACCTGTGTGTCATAAGTAAAACAACAGTCAAATAAAGAACAATCATGCTCAACACTAGCACTTGTTTCAATCCTTGATTGCTCTTCATCATCTCCATGTGTCTGAATAAAAGGCAATGACTCAAACATGGAATTGCTCCTTTGTTTGCTAATCTCTTCTCTATCCTGAGCACAATACTCACAATCATCTCCACAAACCCATTCAAACAAGTATTTATTGCTGTCCATAACCACATCATTGTTTTCAAAACTAGACACCTCAACTTTGCAATGGGAGTTAACATTGATCCTTTCATTGGCATCCTCAACATCTATCTTTTCATTTTCATCTCTGTCTTCACATGATGCCATGATCACTTGGTCATTTGCAGCCATACAACTGTTATTCACACCAAAGCCTGTGGACAGGGAATTCTGCATACGCTCATTTCTCATTTTTTCTATATTTTCTAAAAACTTGTATGCCATCTGCATACTTGTTATCTTGAATTCCCTCAATAATACACTAGAGTCCTCCTCGAAAGCTTCAAAGTATATGCCAATGCAGGCTGAAATATCAAGTCTAAAGTCTCCAGGGATTTGTGAAAGGGCAACTGTAAATCTATGACTAAAATCAATAGCGGGCTCTTTATCTTGTCTTCTAATTTCTATTAATCTTGCAACAAGATCAGTAGGTTCTCTTGCAAATTCTTTTCTAAAACAATTAGCAAGTTCATCCCAACAAGCAAATGACCTCTTTGGAAAGCTCAAATACCAATCTCTAGCTCTAGCACCAAAGGATCTAACAAAAAACTTCATCCACATATCCTCATCTCTAAATGAGTGATTCTCCATAAAGCTGTAAATTTTTTGGATATGTGCACCCCCATCACATACACTGTGTCCACTAAATCTAGGCATCTGGTTATAAATTTGGACAGGGATACTTTCCATTTCATAGTCAACCCATGACAAATCTAGTTGGCCATACAAAGGATCAAAAGGGCCGGCAAGAGGTTTAGCATTCTGACTGGCAGACAAAACATTATTACTATTTAAATGAGCTTGCCTAGCCTCTAAGGATATCAACCTATTCTTTATTTCTTCAATTTTTTTACATAACACTTCATCCCCCTCTTGACTGAGTATGGGTGAATACATATTGGGATTCATATAAATTTTACTTTCAGATATCCTATGTCTACCTAAGACCTAAGGCTTCCCCTTGGCATCTAACTTATGCAATAAAACAACAAATATAAATGGGAAGGAGCTAGGTACCTTTTCTCATCCAAATGCTGAAACCATGAACAGAGCATTCTTTTATCACATAACATGCATCAGTCTTTCATGTGCACCAAAACTTTTTTGCAGAGTCGCCACCTCTCACAGAGAGGACAATAAAATTAACAAGGCACTTTTGTTTTCTGGATTCAACACGCCAGCAGAGCACCACATGGTCATTTTTTGGTATTGTTGCAACAATCTTCACTAGAAACTAAATTTTCCAGCCCTCAAATCACTTGACTCCTTTGTCCCCAGCGGAGTCGCCAAATCCGTCGGTTATTTTCCCAGACTGGATGCTTATTCCCAGTTATCCCTACAAGGTAGACATCATTGATCAACAAGATTCCTGGGCTAGGGGCCAACAGTACAAGAGATAGACTCTATAAATATCTCCTCCTCTTCTTTAGGCTCTGCAAGACCAAGGGGGGTATTCCCTATTCAACATCCATGAGATATGCTTGTGGATTGACTGGGATGTTGATACAAAGCAGATAAATCCTCCTTTAGGCAAACCAAAACTGTGGGATAAGAGCAAAGGGGCTAGCTTTGGGCTTATGTTCAGTTGTGAATCAGAGGATTTTAATCCTAAACTACTTCTAAAGTTCTAATGGTTTGATTTAAAGTTTAAGTTCAATTTTATGTTTGGATGCAAAATTGAGATTTTGGGTTGCAACCTTAATACAAGACTGGATCGGTGCCTATCCAGGGCTCAGAGTCAATAGACATACACATGTGAATGGCCAGCATGAACATATACCAAAGACTGGATATCAAGTGGATTTTTAGTATCTGCCTTACAGATACTTCCCAAAACAGAGTATCCTGTTATCTCTACTTACTAATATCCCTATTGCAATGTCTTCTTCCCAACACTTGATCTGAAACGTTTAATTTACTCCTTGAGTAGAAGTAAGAAATCAAGCATTCAACACAACAAACCTATATTCTAGAATCATAAACATCCCTTAAATGCTTAGATTCATAAGAACAACACACTCAATTTAGAGACAGATAACAGAACACATGCAATATAGCATTACTCATTTAAATCAACATGATATTAGTAGATTTATGTAGAAAAGCATACAACATGAGACTCAGAAACTCACAAGAACATCCAAAACAGGGCCACCAATGAAGTTGTATCTTATCACAGCACGAAAATGTTGTCCAGTTTTCAACAACCACAATGAGTAGCACAGTTTGGCTTTTATACCAAGACTATGTACTCAGCAAAAAATTAATTACAAGGCAAAAATAAAAAATCAGCTAGATACGGTGCACTAGAAATGGCGCCCAAAATATTCAATGCTGCAGAGAGACAGAGGAATGAGCAGGTGGAATCAGGATCTGCACTGCCGCTCAAGGATTTTCATCTTCAATCGGGTGGTTGACCTGTCATCTTGATCCATCATGCCTCCTGAAACCGCCATTAATGCCACAGTTACCCACAGCACCCTTTGGAATTTGTAGCAACGTGTTCCTGGAGCCTTCCCGCCCAAAAACGGCCGTACACGCTCAGGAAAAAACCTTTGCCGCAAGTTCAAAACATGGCTGTCGATCTACTCCCATCGTTGAAATCGATAGCCCCAAAAATGCCCTGAAAGTCGCCACCCAGTCAGATCGTGCCACGTAGGCACCTCATGTTTCTATCGCTAGCCTTCTTCCCTCTCATTTTTGCCTTTTCACCCTTGTATATGCATGCTCAAATGCATATACAATCGTCTGATATATAAGCCGGACCTCAAACACTTACCTGTCACATTTGATTTCCCCATCGGGTCTGAAATGCATATGTTTTATTGCACCTGTCGCAATGTATACACAAGTGCAACATACATACAAGGCGGACCTAAAATTGTTATGAAGCAAATTGGAGACTAATTCGCGTCCGGCTTGTACCTCTTACCTTTGTATATTTGCGATATACAATACACACATACATATAAGCAGCGGACTTGAAAACATTATGAATCAGAATGTACCTTCTTTTAAAGTCCAGCTTGTATCACCTTTGTTTTGTATATCGGGTTGTATGTTGCATATACAAACCCAATATACATGCAATTCGGACCTCATACCTGCATCAACCAGAATGTAATACTTCTCGGGTTCGGGCTTTGCATATTTGATTGCATGCACCAATATACAACTGCCTTTGTATGTCGAACATATACAAATTCATTTGTATATACCCGCGGGCCCCACCGAATGCATCTTTGCTGTTTTGCATGTTGCCAAATATACAAGGCCCCTTGTATATTATACTATAGCGAATGTATGTTCACCCCTCCTTGTATATATTTCGTTGTATAAGACCCAATGTATATTGGACATACATTCAACTTAGCTTCATACATTTGCAGACCCGAATTTCACTTTAGCCCTGATTTGAACCCCTTTTGAAGTCCGCAATGCATCTTTGGCGTTGTATGTCGAACATACAACAAAATAAACATACAACTCACCTGCTCGATACAACGGGGGCATCTTCAAGGAATCTTCAATGTATATTCTGCCATTGCACATTTTTCACTTATATATAGCTTTTGTATGTTAGGACATAGAACAAAACATGTACAAGAAAAACCTGATATACATGCAGAGAATATTTCAAGAATCTTGCGGAAGATTCCTCCAATGTACATGCGTCCTTTTGAACCTGATATGCATTTGGAAATGCATACAACTTCAGAATATTCCCGGGGAATCTGTGACAGATTCTCCCTTGTATATGCAACTCGATATGCATTTGGAATGCATATAACTCAGTTTTTTTCAAAGGGCGATAGAGTTTTCTGACCTGCCAATGCACATTTTACTACATGTATATATAAGCAACCCTGTATATACAAAGACATCTGCACCTTAACTGATTTTTTGCAATTTTACTACTGCAGAGGCCGAAAGTGTTAGAATTTTTTAGATTTTTTAGGAGGGTGCCTGCGAATTAAAATGCCTGAAACCTGAATGTTTATATAGGCACCACCAGGTACTATAACCAAGGGTGAAATCCACTGGCTATCTGAGATAGGATAGATGAATCCAGCCTGTAGCAGTTTTTCTATCTCAATTTTGACATGTCCTTAAGTGCAGGTTTAACCTTCTTTGGGGCTATCTAAAAGGTTTGAGATCTTCTGTGTATATGTGATTGGTGCAGATCTTAGGAGGGATGCCCTTCATATCTTGATATTCCCAAGCAAATGCTGTTGAATAGGAGGTAAGAAGATCAAGAAGTGCCCTTTCCTGTTGTGTTGTTAGCTGAGTGTTGATTTTGAATATTTTCCCAGGTGAGACCATGACTTGTTTTGTAATATGTTCCATAGATGTTCCTAACCCATATTCTGGATTCATAGTGTTAAGAGGGCAAGAATATGGAAGCAACATATGAAAAGTAGCTAGGTCTCTGTAGAAGGTCTCCCCACAAGGAATGATATTAGCAAGGGTACAATGGGAAACAATCAAAGTTCTTTCCTTATGTCTTGAGCTAAGTCCATTGTGTCTTTCCCAATGAGAATGTGAGTTATATCTTCAGGTGTGTCATACTTTATTTCTTCTTCCAACTCTCTCAAATGTTATATGACAATAACCATAGCTAAACAAATATTGTTTTCCATGTTGTTAGGCTCATCTATCCACACTTTTCCTGATAATGTATGGACGGTTTAGTTGGAGGTACAAGGTGATTTTTTTCGTGTCCAAGCCATTTGAGATGACCATGTACCCAGTTCTGCAATCAATGGTTGCTACTGCAGTAGCTAGCCATGGCCTTCCTAAATCAGAGGATAGCATTCATTTGATTTCTTGGCTCTAAGATCATGAAATCCACTGGAAATTCCCATGATTCTATAATAACTAGGACATCAGTCAACACCTCTTTTGGGATGGTCACTAATTAATCAACCAATTATGGATGTGGCCTAAACACATGTAAGGGACAATTTATTCAGGGTGTGAACTGTCATAACATTTATTGTTTCTCCTAAGTCAACTAAAACATTAGATATTTCAACTCCTGAAATGTGAACTGTTATGACAAGGTTCCCAGGATCCATGTAATTTGGGAGGAGCATTTCTCCCAATAGAAGATCCACTACTTTTCCTTCCGCATGAATGGTGGTAGGAAAGTTTTTCTTCCTATCCTAAGTCTTAACACAATGATGTTTGATTAATTTCTTTAGTTTAGGAACTTCCTTGATTGCTTAGAGGAGTGGAATTTTAATGTTTAGCTACCTGATTTCTTGCAGCAGTTTTTGATTCAATGGTAGGTTGGACTTGTTTTTGTAGGACTATTTTCTGAGGGACATGTTGTTTGAGTCGTTCTAGGTATAGTGCCTACTTTTCAGTCTCCAGAGCAGCTCCAGAGTGCATTTTGGAAGTAGCTCTAGAGGTTATCTCGAGAGTTGTTCCTTTAGGAGGAACTCCAGAGTTACATGAGGGATGTTCTTGTGACACAATTTCTGTTGTAATCTCCTCCTGGGGTTGAGTGGATGGATTTTTAGGTTCCATGTCATCTGTTACTTAAACTATAAGTGGGGGAGATGGTCTTGGAAGTGCTTTCCCAAAACGTAGTTGGAGGTTATTTAGATAAATAGCATTTACACCGGCCATGTTTTCTTGCTCAGTCATGTAAACAGTTGCTCCCTGTTTATTTCAAGGGTTTGCTACAGGTTGAGATGGTAAGGGTGGTTGACTATCTGGCTCATTTTGAGACTATCCCTGTATGTTTATTGGTCCAGTTAGGGAGGCTTGTTGATGGGGTTGGTAACATCTAGGTTATCCTTGGAATTGTTGATTATAACCATACTGAGGATCCCACTGAGGCTGCATGTTTTGTGGTTCATATTGTGATGGGAATTGTTGTGGCCACTGTTGATTACTCGAAGGTTGGTTTTGCCGCTGCTGGTTTTGCCATTGCTAGCTTGACCAGTCTTGTGGTACCCATGGAGGAATGTTTTGAGGTCCATACCAGGTTGGATTCCATTGGTTATTTCCCCAGTTTGAAGGGCCCCTATAAGAATCCTGAGTTGGGTACTAGTTATATGGTAAATGACTAATTTGTTTTTGCCCTACATAGTTCAACTCTTCTTCTATTATGGCATTCTTTTTAGTCAATCTTTTTAAGGCTGGGAGTTGATCATAGTGACTAGTAGGGTGTTCTTCGTCATAGATCTGGGAGATCTTAGATTTATCCAATGGGAACTCTCTCAAAAGGTGTTTGTTTTTGCATCTAGGAGAGTAAATTGATAGGGGTTCAGTTGTTTTGTTATGTTTAGTTGATCTTGTTTTTACCTGAATTCCATCTAAGGTGGTATTTAGCTGAACTAAGATATCTATTTTTAGGTTTGCAAACTCCTCCATTAACTGCGCTATATCATTTTTACCTTTTAGAGACCTTGGTGTTCTTACTCCATCTTGTGTTATGGAGTAGTTCCTGCAGATTTCCTCAATTTTAGGCATGTCTATTTTGTTGATATTCCCTCTTCCCATTAGATCTAGTGCGTGCTTTGACTCTTTATCCAACCCTTTTATAAGCAAAGTTTTGGCCAATCCTTGGGTTATAGGGTTGCCATATCTTCTAAGGGCAAAGTTGAATATATCTAGGTAGTCCTCTAAGCTTTCATCCTCTTTTTGTTTAGTGCTAAACAACTCTTCCTTTCTATCACTGATTCTGCAATAGTCCTGGTATTTGTCCAGGAACTCAGTTTCCATTTGTCCCCATGAGTGGATAGAATTAGGGGCTAATCCCATGAACTACCTCATGGCAGAGTCTTTCAATGTAGATGGGAAAAGTTTGAACTTTTGGTTATCAAATCCATAGTCATATGTTTGACATAAGACCTTAAACTCAAAAATAAACTGATCTGGATCCTTAGAAGCAAGTCCCCTGAATGTCGGCAAGTTTGAAAGTGAAATGTTTTTCATAGGGACATTTTCCCCAGGGGCAAGGACAATGGGGTATGTAAAGGTTCTTGCATTCTCCTGCAGAGGGTCAGCTGGGTTATGATTGTCCCCCATGTCTGATAGTTCTCCTTGTGATGCTTCTTCCTCCCAAAATTTAGTTTGAGTTTCTAGTAAAATGGATCCTCTTAATAGGTCTTCCTGGTGCTTTTCCTGCAGTTCTTGAATACACTCAGAATGAAAGATTTTGAGGACTTGTGGGAGTATTTAACTATGGTGTAATTTCCAAGGCAGGTCTTAAATGTTCTTCTTCCTTTTCAACAAGATCTTGTTTTACCCTACTGTTTTCACTTGTAGTTTGCTGCTTGGGTGTTTGTTTGATGTATCTACCTTTTGGATCCCTAGATCTAACCATGTAGAATTAATCTAATCTAAATGGGACTGTTAACTAGGGTTACTATTAACACACATCCCCGACAATGACTCCAAAAATGACAACGGTCATTGTACCTTGGCATTTAATAATATTTTATGTGTCAAATCTAGGACTGTGTCCATGGTTGTTTGTAATAGAAACATGATAATCAACAGTCCTCAACTAATCTACTGAATTGAACTTCCCTAATCAATCAAATTAATGCTTCTAATTATTTTCTTAAAAGAAAATCCTGATCTAAGGACTAAAACAATAGTTTGTTGAAATGATCTATTTGATTCACATAAAAGCTTGAACATGCATTAAATAGAAACAAACTTGCTTTTAAGAGAAGTTGATCTATCTTATGAAAATAGGAAAACTATACTTCATAAAAACTGTAATAACATAATAAAGTAGAAAATACTAGCCTCCTATCTGTTGGTGGAGTGGGCCCTTGCTCCACACCTTCAAAGATGAAGGCTAAACAAGAAACTCAGAGCAAAAGTATAACAATACTACTTTCTTTAATCTAGTCTATCTGAAGCATACTGTATTAAAAAATATATGTTTCTATTGAAGAATGAAATTACATAAACATTTGCTACAAAATCTAATTAATTTATTCTGTTGTTCACATCCATATATATCAGTCTAAGCGACATAATATTTTTGGCGTTAACTACTTTTCCTTATAGTTCAACTTGAGATATAAATAATCTCTTATTCTTAGAACTAAAACATGCAAATGTCTATCAAGAGTAGAATCATGCAAAATCTTTAAAAGGACTTAAATGACATTGAAGGTGTCACTAAATCTGAAGTTTGACTTATAATAATAACAGGTTGCGAGGCCCTGATAAAAAGGAACTCAACTTCCCAAAATAATGGACTATAAGAAATCCTCTAATCTCATGCAAAAACAAATAAAAGTGCATTATGTGCCTGTGGACCACTGGAGTCATCTACTGGGACACTCAGGCCTATATAATCAAACTCCGTAGTTCCTTAAAATCCTTGGAGATTCTGGTAATTAATGGCACTGGAGACAATGTGCAGCTCTGGAGACTCTGTGTTGTTGCTAGTAGCTTTGGAGACGCTTTCAAAACCTGCTAAGACACTGCTCCAGAGGTCTTCATGATCACCATCTTCTCTATACTGCTACATCACTCTGGAGATCCTCTAATAAGCTAAAAAACATTTGAGTGCTGGTGGTGTCCTTCTGTTAGGGTTCAGGCAGATCAGAGCAATAAACACTAACAAGTATATGCAGATTAAAGAACCCAAATATAACAATGAAGAATAACACAAAAGAGATCAATAGTTACAAGTGTACAATATTTGCATGATCAGTCGCCACATACCAACAATCTCCCACTTGGAGACTGATCAGGCTCCACACAAAACAATTTCCCACTTGGAGATTGATCCTGGACGATAGCACTGCACTTGCAGCTCCCACTGGATTACAAGTTTGACTGGTTTCTGATGTCCACCATTATCAGTCATGAAGGCCAATGGAAACTGATGAGAAAATCAGTTTCTCCCGTGTAACTGCCTTTGTGAACATATCTGCAGGATTCTCACTTGTGTGAATTTTTCTAGCTTCAACTGTCCATCCTCTAAAACTGACCAGATGAAGAGGTATCTGAGTTGTATGTGCTTGGTTTTTAAATGCAAAGATGAATTCTTAGCAAGATGAATGGCACTGGCTATCAGTGTACAAAGGGCTAGTTGCTTGTCGTTGTCCCAATTCCTCTAGAAAACATTGTAACCAAATCATCTCCTTGCTAGCTTTCGTAGCAGCAACATGCTCAGCTTTAGTGGTTGAAAACTCAACAACCTTTTGCAGCCTTGAAATCTAACTAACTGTAGTACCTCCTACAGTGAAAACATACCCTGTACTACTCTTTTTATCAATATCACCCACCAAATCATTGTCAACATACCCTTTTGGAGCAGAATTTGTTCCTCCAAAACATAGTTTCTTTGAAGTAGTATCTCTCAAATATCGTAGAATCTATTTTACTGCATTCCAATGTTCCATTCCCAGATTGCTCATATACCTTCTCACAATTCCCACTGCATGTGCAATATTTGACCTTGTACATATCATTGCATACATCAAGCTACCAACTGCTAATGCATATGATATCGTAGACATTTTGTCTTCCTCCTCTTGTGTCTTTGGAAACATCTCCTTAGTCAACTTAAAATGACTAGGCAAAGGTGTACTAACTGCTTTTGCATTCTGCATGTTAAACCTTTTCAACACCTTCTCTACATACTCATTTTGAGACAAAAATAATTTTTTGTTTGTTCTGTCCCGTATGATCCTCATACCAAGGATTTGTTTTGCTACACCCAAATCCTTCATAACAAATGAATTTACTAATTTCTGCTTAAGTTCATTAATATGTTGCATGTTAGACCCGGCAACAAGCATGTCATCAACATAAAGCAACAGGATAATATAGTTGCCATTACCAATTTTCTTAAAATAAACACAATAATCAGAATGACATCTTTTGTAACCTTATTCAACCATAAAACTATCAAATTTCAAATACCATTGCCAAGGTGCTTGCTTCAGGCCATACAAACTCTTCTTAACCTATTCACAAATTCCTCCTTACTCTTGACCTCATATCCTTGTGGTTGCTGCATGTATATTTCCTCTTCCAAACCCCCATGGAGAAATGTTGTTTTCACATCTAGCTGTTCAAGATGCAAGTCTTCTGCAACCACAAGACTTCGAATAGTTCTAATAGAAGTCATCTTTACAACCAGAGAAAATATTTCATCAAAATCTATACCTTTTTTTCTATACAAAACCTTTTACCATGAGTCTGGCCTTATATCTTTTCTTGCCTCCATCTTCTTCCTTCAACCTATGAACCCATTTATTTGGCAATGCTCTTCTACATGCAAGCAATTAGACTAAGTCCCAAGTCTGATTATGCAGTAAGGAATCTATTTCCTCTTTCATGCCTAGCTACCATTGCTTTTTGGTATCTACCTGCATTGCTCCTTCATAACCTTCAGGTTCACCAGAATCAGTTAATAATATAAAATATAATGATGGAGAAAATCTTTCTGGAGGTCTAGTTATCCTTGTAGAACGTCTAACACTTGTAGGAGTCTATGGGATAACTTGTTGTTGAGCATCAGGTACCACTGGCATTTTATTTTCTAGAATCTCATCCAGCACCACATATTCCTTTTTGGCCTGTTCATGCTTCTTTTCCTACAACTGATCCTTATACATGACCTTCTTAATGAATATAACATCTCTGCTCCTAATGATTTTATGAATTTCATAATCACATAACCGATAACCAAATTCATCTACTCCATATCCAATCAAGGTACATTTTTTAGACTTAGCCTCAAGCTTGGTTCTATTTTCAATATCAACATGAACAAAAGCTTCACAACCAAAGGTTTTTAGAAATGAATAGTTTACCTTTTTACCCATCCATGCCTCCACTGGAATACCACCATCCAAAGGATTTGAAGGTTTCCTGTTTATTAAATAAACAACGGTATGTACAACATCTGCCCAAAAGTGTAAGGGTAGTCCAACATACAATCTCATGCTCCTTGCACACTCCATAATGATCCTATTCATCGTCTCAGACACACCATTTTCTTGTGGGGTTCCAGGAACCATTTTCTGCCTACGGATTCCATTATATGAATAGTAATTTTTAAATTTTCTGTTACAATACTCACCTCCATTATCAGATCTAAGACACTTCAACTTTTTTCCTATCTCATTCTCAACCAAAGCTTTCCACCTTTTAAAACTTTCAAATACTTCTATTTTTGTTTTAGGAAATACACCCATGTTTTCCAAGTTGCATCATCAATAAAAGTAACATAATAGTAAGAGCCACCAAGAGAAGATACCTGAGTTAGTCCCCATACATCTAAATGCACAAGTTCTAATTTCTCACTCTTCTTCTCTTTCCCAACTTTGAGAAATTAAACTCTTTTCTGTTTTCCATAAACACAATTTTCACAGAACTCCAAGTCAATCTGCTTCAAACCTGGTAGCAACTTTTTGGAGTGAAGGATCTTCATCCCTTTCTCACTCATGTGCCCAAGTTTATGGTGCCACAATTCTGTTTCTGTCCCCAGGTAGCAAGTGCTATAACTATCTTAGTATCAACTGTTTCTATAACAACTAAGGTAGAATAAGTATTACCAGTACACAAATACAATGTGCCTACCTTTTCACCTTTAGCTACTACTAATGCACCTTTAGTGACCTTCCAGACTTTGTCTGAAAAGGTAACTATGCAACATTCACTACCTAGTTGTCTTACAGAAATTAAATTCTTTCTCAAATTTGGAACATGCCTTACCTCTTATAGCAACCATTCATTTCCATTCTACAACTTGATTTTTATCTTTCATTTTCGAACAATCTGACAAGGTTCATCATCACCCAAATATAATTGTCCAAAATCACCTTAAACATAATCTACAAAAATATTTCCTATAGGGTGTGGCATGAAATGAATCCCCTGAATCTATTATCCATAAATCATTAGCATTATCTAAACATATAATTAAAGCATCTTGTAGTTTATTACTTGCAACATTAGTTTCCTTACCGTCATCACATTGTTCGTCTCCTTGTTTGCCCTTTTGAGACCAACAATCCTTCTTCAAGTGTCTTGGCTTTCCACAGTGCCAACGATCCATTCTTCCTATGGATTTAGATCTGCCTTTCTTCGACTTCCGTTGTGACTTCCCACGATTTTTTGGAGTTTTTCCTCTCTCATATGTTCTTCCCCTGTTCTCTACAATCAAAGCATTACCCAATGTTGAACTCTCACGTGTGCTTTTCTGTCACATTTCCTCGCTAAGGATAACACCAACAACATCATCAAATTTCAAACTATTTGAACCAGAGACAGAGTTACTTACAACCATTACCAAGCTATTCCAACTTTCTAGCAAAGAACATAAAACCAAGAGAGACCTCACCTCTTCATCAAATTTTACTTTTACAAAAGTTAGCTGACTGATAATCGTATTAAACTCATTTAAATGATCTATCACAGATCCACCTTCGATCATTTTCAAATTAAACAAACTCTTCATGAGAAATACCTTATTTGAGGTTGAGGGTTTTTCATATAATTTAGCCAAAGCTTTTATCAGATCATCTGTTGTCTTCGGTTCTATTATATTGATCGCCATAGATGGTGCTAGGCACAAACGAATACTTCCCAGTGTCTTTCTCTCCAGAAGTTCCCAATCATCATCAGTCATTGCTACCAGTTTCTTGGTTTTTCCTTCCAACGATCTCCATAAATCCTTCTGATAGAGATAATCCTCCATCTGCATCTTCCATAACTGATAGTTTTGCCCATTAAATTTATATACCTTCAATTTACCCTCGTCTACCATTGCTCCCACTTAACTATGAGGCTCCCACTCAACCATGAGACCTTTCTACAGACGATAATTGTTGGGTGAATATTTTGTCATTAACTAACAGTAAAATGGTTATATCGCCACATCTATGATGAGAAATTTCTCTCCTCTCAACAAGGGGAGGTTCCCTTTTCTAACCATTTTAAACTTATTTACAATAAAACTAACTTTGGGGTGATTTCATATCATCCATTTCTCTTTTTTTAGAAATGATGTTTACAATGCTCAATATAAAACTCAAAATAATTTACTATTTAAAAAGTGCCTACTTGTGTTGATAACCAAGAAACCCATGAAAACACAAAGTTTCTCATTGCTTCTTATGCCGATTGAAAATGAAAGATTTCAGAATAGAGTGCAGCTCAAAGTCTTCACTATATGCTGAGCTAAAATGACACAATCATGAACAATAATTTGCAGCCCAAAGTCTTCAAATTACTTTTCATTCACAAACTTAAACTCTAATCTCAAATATGAAATAGCACCAAAAAGTCTACAAATTCCAATTTGAATCACTTCCCAAACACTTGATATTTGCGCTCACAATTCAAACATTCATATAAGATCATGTGATAGAAAAGACATAAGAACAATTCTATAACATTCACAAACTTGCTCCAAGACAAATATTGGATGCCAACTTGCTTCTTAATATTACTTGAAAACTGATTTACAAAATAAGCTCAAAGTCTCAAATTGCTCTTCAAAATGGCAGTGCTTCGCTTCAATAGTCAAAAGATAAATATTACAATAGAGGCCCTCTTTATTTATAGGGAGAGGCCTTAAGAAAATTTAGGAAAAACCTAACTACTTTGACTTGTTCAAAAATAGGAGTCCTTATTGACTTGGGACTTCTTATATTTTTACATGTAATTACATATGAGAAAAGTACATGTAAATATGTCCAAAACTGTAAACAAAAGACATATGAAATCATAAAATAAATTAAGTTATAAAAAGTTGCATCAACTTGTATTGCCATCTTTCTTCAAATGAGCATCATACATACTAAATATTGCTTGCATCCCCAAACTATCTGGACTAACAGTGTTCCTAAAGATCATCCGAGCCTTGATCACTGCATCCTTCACTATTGTGGTCGCCTTTGCATAACTAGTTAACTTAGACTTCAGGTTATCTAATGTTAACTAATTATCCAAAATGTTGTCCAAAGAAGAAGTTGAGAAAACTTTATCTTCAAACTCTTTTTGGAACATATTTTTGAATTCTTGAATCATCTCGTCTCCAAGGAGGAAGTGATGATCCTTTGCTATCAAATTACATGGAAGCTCCTCCAATTTACGCTGGTGGTACAAATCTGTGTCACACTTTTATAAAGGAAATGACTAATGCTGATCCAACTTTTAAACTTGAATCACTAAAAAGTGACATATATGTTTTGAATTTTGAAATGATGTAAACTAATAAAATATTTATTTTTTAGTATATTTTATTTTTGTATTTTATAAAAAAATTAAAAAATTATTTGAATATAGTTTTTAATAAATTGACACTATAATTTAGTTGCTGATAAAATGCTGAAAAATGAAGTTACACGAGACGTCAATCTTTATATAGTAATTTTTTTTTCTTCAATTTTTTTTGTGTATTTATAACTTGAAACTTTAGTGCATGGATTTTTTTTTCAATTTTGATAAATATATATTTTTAAATAAATAATAAAATGTGCATGTATTAAAACGTAGTTGTTTCCATTCGACGTCAACTTTCATATTAACTATTTATCTAAAATAGAAAAAAAATTATACCATCTTGATATAGATTCTTTTATCTAGTGCATCATATTTTTTTCAAATTTTTTAAATAATTTTTACTATTATTCCTTGACATGGTAATCGACCTAATGTTTTGTGCTGATAACTTACTTTTTTTTTTATTGGTAAGTGAGGGACTTTTAGGTTGGCCCACTCCAGCGGAGGTCACAAGGGGGACCTCCTCCCCATAGAACTGCCACCACCACTGCAACGCGGATCACCAACGGTGTGGCCCTGCTAAGTCTGCCATCATGCCGCTTGTGGCGCAGATCGCCACTGGTGGATTCGTCATTGTACACCATTGCTACCACGACTTGTCGAGCTGCGGAGACCAGAGTACACCAGAATTTGGACACACTCCACTTAAGGACCTCGGAGTGTCAAGAGTCACCTACATATAGCCACAACCATTTAGAAGCCAAGATGTCTTTGGGGGGATTTGAACCTTGGTCTCCACAATAAGGACTAAGTGGTCTTAACCACTAAACCACACCCACTCGACACTGATAACCTAATTTTAGTAAAAATAGAAAGAAAAATATAAATAATAATTAAACTATTGAAATATATATATTTTTGAAAACTAAACTTATAGATCTAAAAAAGGGTATTTTTATATTTTTTTAAAATGGTTATTTACACGAGTAGAAGTTGAAATATCAAGTTTTTCAAATAATTTTATTTTTTTGGTAAATTGGCCTCATAGTGGTGCTGCATATGCATTTAGCCAACAATTTTAGTTGGAAAAGTTGTGAACATATCTAACTTATCTAGAATGAATCTTACAAGATCATATGTTTGACCAAAATTGATTTTTAGTTAGAAATACTTAAATTCACTTGTGCTGATAAGTTCGCTGAAAGTGTGAAACAACTTTGTGATTTTTCAAAACATTACTTTGTTCACTTAGCTCCTTGGTGCTTTCCAAATCTTTGGTCAAATCTTTCAAAACATTACTTCAATAGACCAATGCTTCTTTAGTCTCCACATAAGAATCACGATTTGGAATAACACCAATTGATATCAGAGTATTTACCTTCAGCTTCTTCATTTCGATCCACTTCTCATAGCTTCCCTCCAGATATAAATAGTATCAACCAGGTCATCAAGTTTTGTTCTGATCTTCTCCATCTTTCTTGTCTTTTCAGCTATCCCTATGAGAAGAGACACTCCTTGCACCCGCATCTTTTCCAAATACTCTTCAACCACTTTTCCTTTTAAGTTAGTCTTCTCAGCTTTCTGAATGATAGAATCTTCTATAGAAACAGCTTCAAAAGTTATTGACTCAGATGCCAGAGTAGTTTTCCTCACCACCGCAACCAACTATTCTGCCATTGCCTTATAGTGGTCCTTCATTTCTTTTTCCCGATCAAACTTCTGAATTAAAGAATCCAATGCAGATTGCATATCGGCTTTTGCACTTTCATGCGTGATCTTTCCAAGTTCAATTTTAGAAATGGTGTAGTCATTCATACTGAAATTTTCAACAGTTACATCTTGTGGTGGTCGAGCGATCTCCGCATATTTGTGGCCTTTATCTTCCAGCAACCGAGAAAGAGTTTTAGGCTTCTTTTGAGTTTTAGCCTTCACTAGTACCAACTTGCCAAAATCAAAGTCATCTGGAGAGATGACTTGTTTCTTCCTCTTAGGTGTATACGCTAAAAGACAGTGAGGAAGCACTGATGTACTAACATTTGGATCAGAAACTATTGTTGGTGTAGGAGGAACTGTACTCACACCTGTGGTAGTAATGATAGGAGGAGTATTAGTAAACACAGCACCTAACATATCCACATTAGCAACTTGCTCAATACCCAAAACAAAATGTTCAAAGATTGAAGAATCGCCAATGTCATAAGAGGGCGAGGACAAACTAGGAATTGAATTTGAAGAACAAAGAACATTATCAAAAACAGCTTGAGGATTATCAAAATTGTTCTTAAAGATGACGGTGACTCAGAAGATGGAATATTGATGGGTGAAACTGGGGTAGTAGGAAGAACAGACAAAGGAGTTGAAATAGATACATTAGGTAGGGGAGAAGGGTTTTTCAGTTTCTTGTGGCACATCCCTTTGTGGAGACATGGTTGTATCCTATAGACCTTCCTGACTATCTCCTTCTTCTTTCTCCTATTCATCTCTTTTCTCCCCTGAAGACTTATCTTCAATATCCATTTCTTCAGTAGCTTGTTCATCAACACCCTGTTCTTCAACTTCCATGTCCTTAGCATCAAACTCTTCTACAACTTTGGCCTTCTTGCCTTTGGAAACAAATTTAATCCTAGGTTTGGAAACCTTGGATGTGCTTGGAGTATCACTTTTATTCTTTGTTCTTAACTCAACCTTCTTACCTGTTTGTTCTAAGACTTCTTCCTCTGATCCAGTTATGAAATCCTTCAAAGGAATACCTTTGCTCTGAAGCCACAGATTTGTATTAGCCAGAATTGGCTCAAACCTTTTCCTCAAAGAAGTTACCTCCTTCTTTGACCATTGTACATAGCAGGCAAGGGAGAGTTAGCAATATTTTCATTGACATAGCTTGAACTGACAACTTCTTCAGTATCCACCATATCCGCTGGAATATCAGCCAAACCTAGATATTCAATTTGATTCAGGGTCAACCTGTTGTAGTCCAACTTTTTGATCTCCTCTTCTCTTCTTAAATCAGCCCAGATATCTTTGACCATTGGCTCATGAAATTGAGTCTTTCTCTTTATTCTGTCTTTCACTCCCCTATAATCAAACTGAAGTCTCTTTTTGAACATCTTCATAGTGACCATCTACATTTTTGTTTCCATTGCCTTGGCCTTAGCAGTAGTTGCCACAGAATATCTACCAATCTCAATAGGAAACCTAAATCCAGGCTTTTTCAACTCCATCTATTTGTTATGAACAACAATCATTTATCGACATTGTTGCAAGTATGGGCCTAACCGGTGTTGTCATTGATGTCAACATACTCCTGTTGCATTGATGAAAAGGATTGGATGAGCTGAGTGCTGAGGATATTGAGAAAATTAGTCCTAATCAGGAACAGAGAAGAACAGTGAAGACAGTAAGGTAAAGATCCAAGACAAGATGACTATCAAAGGATGCGGTTCAAAGGGTTTGTAGATATGAGTCTTAAGATGATCCAGTAAATATTTCAGAGGTCTGCATGAAGATTTGAAGGAGTTGTGACCGCTCAAGTAAAACCGGTTCTGGCAGGTGTTCAGAGGTGATAGAGTGACACAGATAGATCCGGTGAGATCCGGAAATACATTATCCTATTTTACAGATTTGAGGGAGTGTTGAGGAAGTCTTTGTGAAGTGTTAACTCAATTGGTTCGTGGTTTGAAGGTCCTCAAGTATCTAGTCCTTTGTGACAGTGATGACAGACTGTGTTCTTGAGGTTCCAGATGAAGGAGAGAAGGATTTTAGTAAGCAAATGAAGTACAGATATTCTTGGTGATTCAGGCAATCTTGTGGAGGTCTTTGGATCATGTCCAGTTTGTGTTGGTGGTCCGCATTAGAGTTGGAGCTCGCAATTGAAGAATAACTTCCAGATGATGGTGTTCTTCCTGAAGACTGGCCGACCAGATGTATTACACATCTTACAGATGTTCTTGTAGATGTTTTCTGACTTAGATGATTATTCCTAAGTCGATGCCTTGTATAAATAAGAAGTTGTAAAGTCATTTCAAAGTGTGTCTTGTGGAGATGTGAGTGTGGTAGCGAGGAAGAGAGTGAAAGGCAGAGCAGAAGTATTGGGCTTAAATGGAATTGATTCAAGCATGGTGAAGATGCTATTCTCTAGTTCAAGTATGTGATACTTATCATTTTGTAGACAGTGTGTCTCTTGTAGGCAGTGAGCCTCTTGTGAGCAGTGTGCTCTGGCAGTGAGCCCTAATTGACATGTACCATCTTGTTCTTTCTATTATTCTAACAGAGAATACAATCTTGGGTTAATCACCCCGTAGTTTTTCCCTTAACTAGGTTTTCCATGTCAAAATCTTGGTGTCTTATGTGTTGATGTGTTTCTACTCTTAATTCAATGCATTATGTTTCCATGATTGATTTATTGATATGCTGCTAAATCACAAAAGGATTTAAGTGTGTAATTGGAAATAAAGTTTTTGATAACTGATTGACCCCCCCTCTCAATTGTCTGCCCTGAATCTAACAATTGGTATCAGAGCCAAGTTCCTCTAAAAGGAGCTTAACCGCTTGAGGAGATCCAGGATGTCATCCTACCAGAAGGATAGTCTGAAGTTTGATGAAATCAATTTTAATCTTTGGAAAAGTCGCATGAAATGTCATTTGCAATGTATGGGAATGCAGTACTGGACCATGGCTTCAACGAAGTATACTCCTCCACAGGGTGGCCTGAAAGCCCGAAATGAAATCACAGATGCTGAAAATAATCTACGGACTATAGAAGCTCTTCTAAGCGCATTATCTGATTTAGAGCTTTCAAATGTTGTTGACCTACCAACTGCCTTTGAGATTTGGGAAAAACTGGAACTTCTGCATGAAGCAGACAAGTATGTTAAATGTGCAAGGCTACAGAATCTGAAAGAAAAATTTAAAAATCTGAAGATGAGAGAAGATGAAAATATCACTACTTTTATGCCAAGAGTAAATGAGCTTGTTTGTGGAATTAGATGTGCTGGTGGAGTCCTGGATGAAGATGAAATTGTTGGCAAAATTCTTAGATCCCTTCCTGCTTCTTATAAAATCAAGGTTGCTGGCATTGAAGAATTCAGAGCCCATACAACTGTCACAAGAGATAAATTGGCTGGTAAATTAGCTGCATTTGAAATGACCGAGTTTGGAGATGCCCCCCCGAAGACTGAATCAACATTCAAAGCCAGTGCTTCTGTAAAAGGAAAACAAAGGTTTGATTTAGAAGAGAACTCTTCAAGGAAACTATCATGGTATGAAAATGCAAGAAAAGACTTGGAAGAAGAAGAAATTGAAATTGCTCAGCTTGAAGCCCTTATTGCAAAAAGACTACCAAGAGGATCCAGTAAGTATGAAGGGAAATTGCCTTTTAAGTGTTTTAACTGCAATAAGATTGGTCATTTTGCCTCAAAGTGTCTGGAAAGATTTTCAAGGCCAAATCCTAATAGATTAAGGTTCCAAAAGAATTGTTACTATGTTTATGAAGAGGATGATAATGAAGGAGTAACAGATGATGAATCAGAGATAGGAAACAAATCCGGAAGTGATTGGGTGTTTATTGCCATCAAGGAAGAAGATCCAATGCCCTCTGAATCTGTCAATCATAAAGTTATAGGAAGAGCTCTGGCTGCCCAAGTTGAAGAAAAGGATGATTGGGTCATTGACAGTGGATGCTCTCACCATATGATAGGTGACAAAAATAAGTTCTTAGATTTGGAAAGGTATGAAGGAGGAGTAGTAAAGTTTAGTGATAATTCTGCTGGTAGAATCAGAGGTAGAGGAACTATTTCTTTTGATAGAAAGAACAAAACTGGTAATGTACTGTATGTTGAAGGATTGAAGCACAATCTTCTCACTGTTGGACAGTTGGTGGACAAAGGCTATGATCTCCAATTCAAGAATGGAAAATGCAAGGTCTTTGAAAGTTCCAGAACAGAGATTGCATCCGGAACTCAAACAAAAGGTAATATCTTCCATTTAGTTGGTACCGGCAAAAGTGGTCTATTTGTGCAAATTGATCAGAGTTGGCTATGGCATAGGAGGATGTGTCATGTGAATTTTGATAATATCATCAAGATAAGCAACACTTAGGCTGTAAGAGATCTTCCAAAACTGGTAAAGCCTACAAATAGTTTGTGCAAAGAATGTCAGTTAGGAAAACAAAGCAAAGTCTCATTTAAAAGCAAAGAACAATCTTCTACCAGAATATTGGACTTAGTTCATACTGATCTATGTGGTCTGGCAAGAATCAGGAGTGTGCAAGGTGATAGATACTTCATGTTACTAATTGATGACTACTCTCAGATGATGTGGGTAACTTTTCTGAAAGAGAAATCATAAGCTTTTGAGAAATTCAAAATATTCTATACTATGGTAGAGAATGAAACTGGATTAAAATTAAAGTGTCTGAGGTCTGATAGAGGTGGAGAATTCACATCCGGTGAGTTCATAGAATTCTATGAGAAACATGGAATAAAGAGACAGTTGTCTGCCCCTAGGACTCCACAATAGAATGGAGTAGTGGAGAGAAAAAATCAGACCATCCAGGAAGCATCTAGGACAATGATGATGGAAGCAAATGTTCCTCAGATCTATTGGAGAGAAGTTGTTAGCACTGCAGTCTATACTCTCAATCGAGTTCAAATCAAAAGCAATACCGGTAAGATTCCCTATGAACTTTGGTTTGGCATCACTCCTACTGTGAGGTATTTCAGAGTCTTTGGTAGCAAATGTTACATCAAAAGAGATGAAGATCTAGGAAAGTTTGATGCTAGAAGTGATGAAGGAATATTCTTGGTTACTCTACTCAAAGCAAAGCATACCGGTGTTATAACAAGAGACTGAGAAAGATCATAGAAAGTACAAATGTGAAGGTTGATGAAGGAATTGAAAAACCCTCAAGGTTTTATGAATATGATGAAGATGATCAGAATGATGTTTTGATTCAAGGAGCCCAAGCCCCTTCTGTAATTCAGATTCAAACTGATCTGGTAAATCAAGAAGAAGAAATGAGTTTCAATGAGCCTGATCAAGAATCAGAAGTGCAAGAAACTCCCAAAGTTCCCAGGTATGTAAGACTGAACCACTCTGAAGATCAGATCATAGGTGATAAAAGCAAATGTGTACAAACAAGAAGGAGAATTGGTCAAGATTCAGATGAGTATTGTCTGATGTCAAAGATTGAACCTAAGACAGTTAATGAAGCTTGCAATGATGAAAACTGGACTAAAGCAATGGAGGAAGAGCTGATGCAAATTAAAAAAATCACACTTGGGATCTTGTTCCCAGACCTAGAAACAAGAATGTGATTGGAATAAAATGGGTCTTCCGGAACAAACTGAATGAAGTTGGTGAAGTAATCAGAAATAAAGCCAAATTGGTCTGCAACGGTTACTCTCAAATAGGAGTTGATTTTGAAGAGACTTTTGCTCCGGTGGCAAGAATTGAAGTAGTCAGATTATTTCTTTCTTTTGTTGCCTTCAAGGACTTCAAGTATATCAGATGGATGTCAAGTCTGCCTTCCTGAATGGTGACTTGGAAGAAGAAGTATACATTGAGCAACCAGATGGATTTCAATTGTCTGATCATGGTGATATGGTCTGCAAGTTAAAGAAAGCTCTGTATGGACTAAAGCAAGCCCCAAGAGCCTGGTATGAAAGATTGGATAAGCATCTTTTGAAGATTGGTTTCAACAAAGGTACTACTGATAGTAATTTGTATTTTAAAATTGATCATGAAAACATCTTGATTGTTGAAGTGTTTGTTGATGATATCATTTTTGGAGGAAGAGATAGTATGTATAAAACCTTTGCAAATCAAATGAAAAGTGAATTTGAGATGTCCATGCTTGGGGAAATTAATTTCTTCTTGGGTCTACAAATCACTCAAACAAAGAAAGGAATCTTCATTTCTCAGTCCAAATATGTGAAAGAATTGTTGAAGAAATTTGGGATGGAAGACTCAAAACCAATGAATACTCCCATGACAACCGGATGTAAATTGGGCAAAGATGATGACTCTCCTAAGGCTGATCAGAAAAAGTACAGGTCAATGATTGGAGGATTGTTATATCTCACTCAAACTAGACCTGACATTATGAATGCTGTGGGTCTTGTTGCTAGATTTCAAGCTGATCCTAGAGAATCTCATGTCATGGTAATCAAGAGGATTTTTAGATATCTAAAAGGAATAGTTGAGTATGGATTGTGGTATCCTAGAGATCATGATTTCTCTCTTCATGCATATATAGATGCTGATTGGGCAAGAGATGTGGATGACCGAAAGAGTACCAGTGGTGGAGCATTCTTTTTGGGGAAGAGATTGGTTTCTTGGCTGAGCAAGAATCAAGAGGCAATATCTCTGTCCACTGCAGAAGCAAAATATATTATAGTAGCAGGTAGTTGCACTCAAGTTTTGTGGATGAAGCAAATGCTAAGAGACATAAGAGTGGAGTATGAGGAGCCTATCACAATCTTCTGTGATAATTCAAGTGTAATAAATATATCTAAGAATCCGGTGTTGCATTCAAAGACTAAGCATATATCTATCAAGTTTCACTTTCTGAGAGAGCAAGTGAACAAGAATGAAGTCAGATTGGAGTTTGTGCCTTCCAAGGATCAGATTGCAGATATCTTTACTAAACCTCTACCTAAGGACTCTTTTGAGTATCTCAGGGAGAAGTTAGGGGTTATTACCCCTCCAGTGATGAACTAAGGTTCACTGATGTGCATCAGTCCGGTGGATATCACAGTCATATCTTGTGATCCGGATTGATGATAGGAAGCTGCTACTTAGGGGGAGTAGCTGGTATGATTCTGAAATGGTGGAATTGCAAGTATGTGTCCTTTGCCATTGATGTCAAAGGGGGAGAGAAGACATGTGAAAAACAAGTGGTGGCTGATCAAAGGGGAAGCAATAAAGAAAGAGAAGACAAGTGAACGGTTGTTGGCGATAGGGGGAGTTGTGTCAGTAAAGAAAAGTTCTTGTCTTGATGGTCAAAATAATTTTTCACATCATATGTTGCCATCAATGACAAAGGGGGAGATTGTTGCAAGTATGGGCCTAACCAGTGTTGTCATTGATGTCAACATACTCCTGTTGCATTGATGAAAAGGATTGGATGAGCTGAGTGCTGAGGATATTGAGAAAATTAGTCCTAATTAGGAACAAAGAAGAACAGTGAAGATAGTAAGGTAAAGATCCAAGACAAGATGACTATCAGAGGATGCGGTTCAAAGGGTTTATAGATATGAGTCTTAAGATGATCCAGTAAAGATTTCAGAGGTCCGCATGAAGATCTAAAGGAGTTGTGACCGCTCAAGTAAAACCGGTTCCGGCAGGTGTTCAGAGGTGATAGAGTGACACAGATAAATCCGGTGAGATCTAGAAATGCATTATCCTATTCTGCGGATTTGAGGGAGTGTTGAGGAAGTCTTTGTGAAGTGTCAACTCGATTGGTTCATGGTTTGAAGGTCCGTAAGTATCTATTCCTTTGTGACAGTGATGACAAACTGTGTTCTTGAGGTTTCGGATGAAGGAGAGAAGGATTTTAGTAAGCAAATGAAGTGCGGATGTTCTTGGTGATTCAGGCAATCTTGTGGAAGTCTTTGGATCGTGTCCAGTTCATGTTGGTGGTCCGTATTAGAGTTGGAGCTCGCAATTGAAGAATAACTTCCGGATGATGGTGTTCTTCTTGAAGACTGGCCGACCAGATGTATTACATATCTTGCAAATATTCTTGTAGATGTTTGCCGACTTAGATGATTATTCCTAAGTCAATGCCTTGTATAAATAAGGAGTTGTAAATTTATTTCAAAGTGTGTCTTGTGGAGATGTGAGTGTGGTAGCGAGGAAGAGAGCGAAAGGCAGAGCAGAAGTATTGGGCTTAAATGGAACTGATTCAAGCATGGTGAAGATGCTATTCTCCAATTCAAGTATGTGATACTTATCATTTTGTAGATAGTGTGTCTCTTGTAGGCAGTGAGCCCCTTGTGAGCAGTGTGCTTGGGCAGCGAGTCCTAATTGGCATGTGCCATTTTGTTCTTTCTATTCTTCTAATAGAGAATACAATCTTGGGTGAATCACCCCGTGGTTTTTCCCTTAACCGGGTTTTCCACGTCAAAATCTTGGTGTCTTATGTGTTGATGTGTTTCTACTCTTAATTCAATGCATTATGTTTCCATGATTGATTTATTGATATGCTGCTAAATCAAAAAAAGATTTAAGTGTGTAATTGGAAATAAAGTTTTTGACAACTGATTCACCCCCCCTCTCAGTTGTCTGTCCTGAATCTAACAGACATAACTCCATCAGGACAAGTTTATCAAAGGGGAATTTTGGAAGCATATAAGGACAACCCTGATAAAAGCCAACTCTCAAATATGTGAAAGTGGAGAATTGAAGAAACAAGCAACCATAACCATTCACCACTGCCCAAGCTTCATCTGAGACTCTTCTCTGTTCCAATTGAGGATCAAAAAGACACAAGAAAACAACAAAGAAGGCATAATTCACCCTTCTGAAATGATGAATTGAACCTTTCAAAGTGAGATGGGGATAGTACTGATAAACCAGTACAACCCTCCTATCTCCATCAGATGTTAAGCCTGGAAAACTTCTCATAGAAGCTGCTATATACACCAGATATGAAGTCATGTAGAACTTTGAAGTAGTTGACACCTTAGTTAGCTGCTCATGAAGAGCATTACTAAGTTGTTCTCCCCAGAAGATAGTCTGCTTACCCTGAAGTATGACCTTGATGTATGGGTACATTCATTCATGGAAAGTTGAAGATGAAGATAGACCTCTAACTCTACTGAGAAGAGTTATTAGATCACTTACTTCCTCCGCAAAGTCACTCCTGGGAAAAATCCTGGGCCATCTAGACAAATTTGGTCTAGCATTCTTGAGCCACTTAGTGTTTATCACCCTTTTTGCCTTTTCTATATCTTTATCATACTCACGCTGAGCAATACCAAAATCTAGTTCTACAACATTTTTAGCTCCTGGACACATGAACACCTTATCTATGAATTCTGGATCAAGCCTCATGATGGCATTGTCGTGTGCATCTACCACTGCCCTGGTATCTCTGTTGTAGAAATAAGCAACTTGGAGAACAAACTCCATATTGTGTACATCAACTGGGAATGAAGATATCAGATCAATGTTGCTTTTAACAATCTTCTGCATATAGGGATTGTGTTTATCTAACTTCGTTCTCTCAACAAATTCAGCCATATCCACATGGCCGATCTCTGTATACCATATTTCATCAACATTTGATGTCACTGAAGTTACGGGAAAGACACCTTGATATTTGTATTTCATGGCTTTGGCTTTCTTTGGAGACGGATCAGTCATCTAGAAAGAAGACTCTTTCAGATGAGTTGAAGACCTCGGTAGCTTGCAAGAGAAACTGTAACAAAAAGTCATGATCTTGTAGTTAGGGGAAATATAGGCAATTTTGGGAAACTACACATTATTGATCATGACCACAGGAATGAGCTTGAAAGGGATAAAGAGCAAGTGGGTCAAAAAAATAGATGAAAGTGGGCTCAAGATAGCTTTTTTAGAAAATTCTCCAGAGTTAGAAAAATTCTAAAGAGTGATGCACGGGCGGCGATTTTTGCTGCCCTTGCATGTAAAGAGGAGTTGCAAATGTCAAGGCGGCAAATTTTGCCACTCTTGCATGTAGAGTAGCATTTGGAAGTGCAAAATGTATAAGCGGTAAAAATTACCGCTTTTGCAAAGAAAGATGATTTCTGCAAACTGTAACGGTAGCGAATTTTGCCACTTTTACACAGGATGAAGGAAATGCAAGATTTTATGTTGAAGTGGAAAATTCCACCAATCTCACATTAGCAAGGTTCAAATTTCATGTAAGGGCAAGAAAATACCCCGCTCTTATATCGAGTATTACATCAGTCAAAACAAAGGCAAGGGCAGCAATTTTTTGCCGCCCCTACTCAACCTACATGAACATGAGTGTATCAACAGTGATTTCTATCGTCGATACATTCATAAATGAATAACCTTCAGAACAATCAAAACACAGCAAAAATGACATCTTAACATAAACAAAAATAAACAACATGAAAATGAAAATCTAGGGTTTCACAATCGGCAGATTTTAAACCGCTGATAACAAAGAAAAACTCACTTAGCCAAAGGGTTTTAAAAATGACAATAAAGAAATAAAATCGCCCAATGATAAATTGTAACAATTCATTTGCAAGCAAACCCTAACAAAGAAAAGAAGAACAAGAACGAAAAGAAATAAACGAAAACATACCGGTTAAGAGCGCTAAAAACCCTAGATGCGATCACCAACCCGATTCGTCCAATCCACAGTATGCGTGATTTGATCGACTTAAGGAGAAGTAGATTCACATCACAAGGGGACTTAAAGCAAATGTAAACAAAAATAACAACAAGAAGCAATTAAAAATGGTTAAAAGACTGCATTAAAAATCACATGAGTGACATTAATGCAGTCATAGATAACTAGATACGCCCGAGATATGCTTGAGCGGTCATTTCCACTGCTTATGCATTAAACATGAACAACATGCACGGGTGGCAAAATTTGCCGCCCCTGCACTTTGAAAAGTTCGTAAAGATTCATTTGCAGTACCGGTGAAATTGATTGCTTTTGCACCTAAAACCAAGAGAAACATATTTGGGCAGTAAAATTTGCCGCCCTTACATCACTCAAAACAAAAACATGCAATGGCGGCAAAATCTACTGACCTTGAATGTTCACAAAATTTCTCTAACTCCTCAAAATTGCGAAAACCAATTTAACAACTTACGCAAATTTTGAGAAATCCAAACGAGAAGATACTCGAATAGATACTTAGGAGCGAGAGGACTATGCACGAGGATGAGATGACTCATCTTGACTTGCGAGCTTAGAGAGTAGGCTACGAAAAGGACAAGTTTTGTAGTGGTCATCCTACAAAATGAGCACATCTGATTTTGAGGACAACAATAATCAAACACAACCCACTCTGATACCAGTTGTTAGGGTTCATGCAAATTGGAGCAATAAACACTATCAATTATATGTAGATTAAATAACCCAAATATAACAATGAAGAATAATACAAAAGAGATCAACACAGAATTTTAACGTGGTTCACCCAAAACGGGCTACATCCATGGAAACTCAGCCATCCAATGTTTTGGCACCCCTTATGGTTTAAGGTTTTAGGGTCCATAAATTTCAAGTGTCTTCCTAAAAGATCCTTTTACTTTTTTTTTCCTCAAGTCCTGCGCATCAATGTCTTATTCTGCATTCACCTCCTTTAGGGGGTTCCCAGTTGCTTAAGTTACAACTTGATGTCTTCTTAGTCGTAAGTAACCGGCCCCTTCTTCTTAGCAGTAATGATCATGGCCCGTCGCATCATAAAGTTTAAATGCTTAAGTCCTAAGAGGGGCCCAGGAGTGCCATGTGGCTACTTATCGCAGCGTCACACTGCATCATCAGTGACAACATCGTCCCCCTCCGCAGCCACAATAAGGCGCCAATTGTCAAAAGGGATATGGTTTTCATCCATCATATCGAAGATCCATAACGATGAATCAAGGGCCGCTAGGTGTCGAAGTGAAAAGAAATTTGTGGAGGGGGGGAAGATCTAATAGTCGCACATAAGCACACAGGGATTCTGTCAGAAGGAATATTCGTTGCACTGGTGCGACAGGGCGGCACGTGGCCTGACTTTAATTGAAGGAGCACATAGCAAGTAAAGAAAGGGTGTGTGGGGGGATTTTGCACGCCAGCGCAAGGCACTTTGGTTGTGGTCCACTATCGTCTGCGACACAGTGATGGGGCGCCATGTGTGAGGAATAGAAGGGAAGGAAGGAAAAGTCAGAGGAGAGAGATCGCCTTGCTGGTGCGATTTCATTGGCGGAGGACTTTTCAATGGTGTTGATGGGGACTCTTCAAGCATTTCAAAACATCGATCTATCTGAGGGACATACCCGAATCAACAGATAAATTCAAAATTGGGAGTGGCTACCTGTCAGCGTAATTCCCACCCTCCTCCATACTGAAGTAAATGGACATGCTGCACGGCTGCGGACTAAAACATCGAATTTGCTCATCTGATCAAGGAAAAAGTTGCTTGACCGGTGGATTTTCAGGGATTTCAGCAAGGACTTGACTACTTCAGCTATAAAATTTATTAAAGATCTGATTGTACCATGAAAAATTTGTAAGGAGTAGATCTTTTCATTTAGGGAGTTTGTCAGAAGGCAGATGGCTAGTAGCTTGTTTGCTCCTTTAAAAAGGAATCCATGGCCATTCTATGTGATTTGCAAGTTGGTTGGGTCTTTTCTTTTTTGACTCTGAATATAAGGTATTCACATCTTGGAAGGCATTTCTTGTTACCGGCTTGGTTCCTTGTTTGGTGCAGAGGTATTCTCTATTTTGTAGATGTTAATTTTCTAAATGACAATATTTTGTTCAGGTTGAATTAAAAATAAGAAACACCTTGTGTGTGTGTTGTCTATGACTGTCTCCTCTGATGTCATTGTTTTTCTTTTGAATGAGTTTATCAAGGATTTCTGAGTTCTTCAATGTGCATATGTTACATTGTGTGCCTAGTTTCTTGCTTTTGCTCAAGGGGTAGATTAAATCTGCTTTAGAATCAGGTATTGGGAAAAGTGGGTGACGTCAAAGGATTTGTGAAGTATGGTCATAGGTAATACTCATTTTGGGATATATTGTTGTTAGGCAGTAATATTTTGTGTTGGGTCCTCTGAATACAAGCTTTTGTTGACATATAGGAGCATTTACATCTACAATTTTGACTATGTTGCCCCGGTAAGGCACCTGTTTCAGAATTTGCTTGTCCGAGGGGTCTAGGAAGGTCCCACTGCTTCAATCACAAAATCATTTTAAAATCTCAGTCTGTTAATCTGTAGGAATAGATTAGGACCTTGCATGCTCTCATCCTCTAATCAGTGATAGTCCAAGAACATTGCCAGTCTGGATACATCCAACAAATCTTGGTATACATGTGAGAGCATTCTGCCTGATATTGTAAAGCTATATCCTCTTGTTCTGAGAGAATCAAAATTAAATCTTTTGTTGTAGGGATACCCCCTAGGTGCGGCAGAACCTGAAGTGCAGGGGAGGTAGGTTCACACAACCTCCCATCTTTGTTGGTCGAATCTGTTTGAACATGAGCATTGGAAGTGGCAAACCCTTTGTTGATTTGGGAACCAACAAAATCGGCGACTCTACTGGGGACTCATTGTCAATTTTTTTTGTAGAGTCTCTGAAGTACCAACGCTGGCCTGTGTAGAGTTTGCATATAAACAATGATTTACCTTTCCCTTTGGAGGGTGGCGACTCTTCTTATAGTTGTTGCAACATAATCAGATAAAGACTGTGTGGTGCTCTACTGGTGTGGTGAATCCAGAAAGTAAAGGTGCCTTCTTGCAGGTTTATCCTCTATGGAGGTGGCGACTCTGTCATTCGAACCTATTTAGAGTAGCAAAATTTCTAGGTATTCCATCTTTGCATTCAAAATGATTAGGATAGAGCAGCAGTCCTGGTCTTGCTCTCAGAAAAGATCATTTTTAATTGAAAGGTATAAAGCCTTGAATTTTAATGAAATAAGTGGTTACCCTAATGTTGTCCTCCATGAGGTTAGGAAATGTTTGCCAAAATATAGTGGATCAAATTCTGAATCAACAAATAAACATCTACAAATTTTTTGTGATTTGACCAAAGATTTTGAGATAGAGGCTGAAGATGTTGTAATGAAGCTCTTTGTTTCGTCATTAAAGGATGATGGTAGGGTCTGGTTTTCAGAATTGCCTATGTGTTCAGTTTCTTCATGGGTAGAATTAGAAGATGCATTCCTAGAACAGTTTGGTGAAAGAACTAATGTGGCATCATTGATCATACAATTCATGAATATTCAAAAAGATGATGATGAACTGGTTCCAGCCTTTAATTTAAGGTTTGTTAAGTTGCTTAAGCACATTCCAGAATGCATGAGACCCAAAGATGCATTGTGCTTGACAATTTATTTGGCTACATATGATGATGAAACGAGTTATCTATTAAGAGATAAGGAACCAACCACACTTCACCAAGCTTATAAATTAGCTACAGAGATTGAAAATAACTAAAAATATGAAATGCCAATAGGGTTCATGATTGCAAGTTTTAAAAAAGAAATATTTCAAAATACTCAATGCAGTCGTGATCTGATGCATGAAGAAGCTGCTGCAAAAAATTAGGGTGCATCCTACAGTGATGAAAACAAAAATTCCAATTAGCGTCTGGAAGAGAGATCTGCGGACACAGAGTGCCTTTCAGATGATGAAATAAAAGAAGTATATGAGGATGCGTCTTGCAACAATAGGCATATCCTTGTTGATCAAGAGTATCTATACAAGGCGGATATGCAAAGCTTCACTCTGAATACAGAGGATATTGACTCAAAGAGTGGCAGTGAATGTGAATATTCAGATCCATGCCTTTCAGATGATGAAATATATCTGAAGGTTGAATATGAGTGCTTCCTTGAGGCTAATGTCTTCCTCTATAATGCAGAGGTTGAAATGTTTGATTTTCAGTACATTAGTGGAGAAGGAAAACAAGATCGTTATTCAAAGGTGAACAAATCACTTGTAGATGTTTATGTTCATGGGGATAGTATTAGTTGTGGGGGTAACCATAGAGCCTGTAACGATGGGCTACATTCTGAGTTTCATGTGCCTTCTCTCGAAGCATTCCAGGTGGAGTTTAATGGTGAAACTATTGAGCACAATGATGATGGTTATCTGGGTATTTCTAAAAGATTATATGATTATGAAATGTTGCTTATGCCTGAATATTGCTTGTTCAGCATAAAGGAGCTCTTATTGTTTGAATAAGGGCAAAATCTAGATGAGAATTCAACTGTTTCATATGAGTCTGTTACCTTTCCAAGCAAAATTGGTGACTCATATGATGAAGACAATCTACAGCAATGGATAGCAAAACCAGATTATTTCCGTTGTAGACTTGTCAAAGATATAAGGAGCAACAGTGTAGCTGGCAGCAAAGCAGGATACTACAGTCAGCTTAAAATTTTCAGGCTTCACTTGAAGAAATCAAAAGAAAATAGGGTATATGACAAAGGGAAGTACTCGTTCTTTCTTTTTGGTGGTGCTGGGCCACCAAGTAAATTTAAGAATGTGATTTGTGATACAGGTTGTTGTAGGTGACTCTGTGGCCCAATGGATATGGCACCTAGTCTGCATTCCAGAGATCTGAGGTTCTCGCCATGCCTGCAAGAGGCATGCATCCCCAACTAGAGCCAATGGTGGCACCCCTTATGGTTTAAGGTTTTAGGGTCCATAAATTTCAAGTGTCTGCCTAAAAGATCCTTTTACTTTTTATTTTCTTAAGTCCTGCGCATCAATGTCTTATGTTGCATTGACCTCCTGTAGCAGGTTCCCAGTTGCTTAAGTTACAACCTGATGTCTTCTTAGTCATAAGTAACCGGTCCCTTATTCCTAACAGTACCGCTCATGGCCCATTGCATCATAAAGTTTAAATGCTTAAGTCCTAAGAGGGGCCCGGGAGTGCCATGTGGCTGCTTATCGCGGTGTCATGATATGTCATCAGTGACATCATCGTCCCCCTACGCAGTGGTGATAAGGCACCAGTTGTCAAAAGGGATATGGCTTTTAGCCATCGTATCAAAGATCCATAATGATGAATCAAGGGCCACCAGGTGTCGAAGTGAAAAGAAATCTGTAGGGGAGCAAGATCTAATAGTCGTGCATGCACACACAAGGATTTTGTCAGAAGGAATTTTCGTTGCTCTGGTGTGACAAGACAGCATGTGACCTGACTTTAATTGAAGGAGCGCAGAGCAAGTAAAGAAAGGGCACATGGGGGGCTTTTGTGCACCCGCGCAAGGCACTTTGGTAGTCACCTGCTATTGTCAGTGATGCAACGATGGGGCTCCATGTGTCAGGAATTGAAGAGAAGGAAGGAAAAGTCAGAGGGAGATCGCCCTGCTGGCGCGATATCATTGGCGGAGGACTTTTCAACGGTGCTGATGGGGACTCTTCAAGCATTTCAAAACATCGATCTATCTGAGGGACAGGCTCGAATCAACGACTAAATTCAAAATTGGGAGCAGCTGCCTGTCAGCGTAATTCCTGCCCTCCTCCATACTGAAGTAAATGGACATGCTACACAACTGTGGACTAAAACATCAAATCTGCTCATATGATTAAGGAAAAAGTTGCTTGACCAACAGATTTTCAAGGATTTCAGCAAGGACCTGACTACTTCAGCCATAAAATTTATTAAAGATCTGATTGTATCATGAAAAATCTGTATGGAGTAGATCTTTTCATTTAGGGAGTCTGTCAGAAGGTAGATGGCTAGTAGCTAGTTTGCTCCTTTAAAAAGGAATCCATGGCCATTCTACGTGATTTGCAAGTTGGTTGGGTCTTTTCTTTTTTGACTCTGAATACAAGATATTCACATCTTGGAAGGCATTTCTTGTTACCGACTCAGTTCATTGTCTGGTGCAGAGGTATTCTCTATTTTGTAGATGTTAATTTTCTAAATGACAATATTCTGTTTAGGTTGAATTAAATGAGAAACACCTTGTGAGTGTGTTGTCTATGACCATCTCCTCTGCTGTCATTTTTTTTCTTTTGAATGAGGTTATCAAGGATTTCTGAGTTCTTCAATGTGCATATGTTACATTGTGTGCCTAGTTTCTTGCTTCTACTCAAGGGGTAGATTAAATTTGCTTTAGAATCAGGTATTGGGAAAAGTGGGTGATGTCAAAGGATTTTTGAAGTATGGTCATTGGTAATACTCGTTTTGGGACATATTGTTGTTAGGCAGTAATATTATGTGTTGGGTCCTCTGAATACGAGCTTCTGTTGTCATATAGGAGCATTTACATCTACGGTTTTGACTCTGTTGCCTCGGTAAGGCACGAGTTTGGGAATCTGCTTATCCGAGGGGTCTAGGAAGGTCCCACAGCTTCAATCAAAAAATCATTTTAAAATCTTAGTTTGTTAATCTGTAGGAATAGATTAGGACCTTGCATGCTCTCATCCTCTAATCAGTGACAGTCCAAGAATATTGCCAGTCTGGATACATCCAACAAATCTTGGTATACATGTCAGAGCATTCTACCTGATATTGTAAAGCTATATCCTCTTATTCTGAGAGAGTCAAAATTAAATCTTTTGTTGTAGGGATACCCCCTAGGTGCGGCAAAACCTAAAGTGCAGGGGAAGTAGGTTCACATAACCTCCCATCTTTATTGGCCGAATCTGTTTGAACATGAGCATTGGAAGTGGTAAACCTTTTGTTGATTTGGGAACCAACAAAATTGGTGACTCTACTGGGGACTCATTGTCAATTTTTTTTGTAGAGTCTCTGAAGTACCAGCGCTGGCCTGTGTAGAGTTTGCATATAAACAATGATTTACCTTTCCCTTTGGAGGGTGGCGACTCTGCTTACTGTTGTTGCATCATAATCAGATAAAAACCGTGTAGTGCTATGCTGGTGTGGTGAATCTAGAAAGTAAAGGTGCCTTCTTGCTGGTTTATCCTCTGTGGAGGTTGCCACTCTATCATTCAAACCTATTTAGAGAAACAACATTTTTGGGTATTCCATCTTTGCATTCAAAATGATTAGGATAGAGCAACAGTCTTGGTCTTGCTCTCAGAAAAGGCCATTTTTATTTGAAAGGTATAAAGCCTTGAATTTCAATGAAATAAGTGGTTACCCTAATGATGTCCCCCATGAGGTTAGGAAATGTTTGCCAAAATATAGTGGATCAGATTCTGAATCAACAAACAAACATCTACAAAATTTATGTGATTTGATCGAAGATTTTGAGATAGAGGCTGAAGATGTTGTAATGAAGCTCTTTGTTTCGTCATTAAAGGATGATGTTAGGGTCTAGTTTTCAAACTTGCTTGTGTGTTCAGTTTCTTCATGGGTAGAATTAGAAGATGCATTCCTAGAATAGTTTGGTGAAAGAACTAATGTGGCATCATTGATCATACAATTCATGAATATTCAAAAAGAGGATGATGAACTAGTTCCAGCCTTTAATTTAAGGTTTGTTACGTTGCTTAAGCACATTTCAAATTGCATGAGACCCAATGATGCATTGTGCTTGACAATTTATCTGGCTACATATGATGAAGAAATGAGTTATCTATTAAGAGATAAGGAACCAACCACACTTCACCAAGCTTATAAATTAGCTACAAAGATTGAAAATAACCAAAAATATCGAATGCCAATAGGGTTCATGACTGCAAGTTTTAAAAAAGAAATATTTCAAAATACTCAGTGCAGTCATGATCTGATGCATGAAGAAGCTGCTGCAAAAAATAAGGGCACATCCTATAGTGATGGAAACAAAAATTCTAGTCAGCCTCTGGAAGAGAGATCTGCAGATGCAGAGTGCCTTTCAAATGATGAAATAAAAGAAGTATATGAGGATGCGTCTAACGATGGGTTACATTCTGAGTTTCATGTGCCTTCTCTTGAAGCATTCCAGGTGGAGTTTAATGGTGAAACTGTTGAGCACAATGATGATGGGTATCTGGGTGTTTCTGAAAGATTATATGATTATGAAATGTTGCTTATGTCTGAATATTGCTTGTTCCGCACAGAGGAGCTCTTATTGTTTGAAGAAGGGCAAAATCTAGATGATAATTCAATTGTTTCATATGAGTTTGTTACCTTTCCAAGAAAAATTGGTGACTCATATGATGAAGACAATCTATAGCAATGGACAACAAAACCAGATTATTTCCTCTATGGACTTGTCGAAGATAAAAGGAGCAACAGTGCAACTAGTAGCAAAGCAGGATACTGCAATCAGCTTAAAATTTTTAGGCTTCACTTGAAGAAATTAGAAGAAAATAGGGTATATGACAAAGGGAAGTACTAGTTATTCCTTTTTAGTAGCCCTGGGCCACCAACTAAATTTAAGAATGTGATCTGTGATGCAGGTTGGTGTAGGTGACTCTGTGGCCCAATGGATATGGCACTTGGTCTGCATTCCAGAGATCTGAGGTTCTCGCCATGCCTGCAAGAGGTATGCATCCCCAACTAGAGCCAATGGTGGCACCTCTTATGGTTTAAGGTTTTAGGGTCCATAAATTTCAAGTGTCTGCCTAAAAGATCATTTTACTTTTTTTTCCTTAAGTCCTGCGCATCGATGTCTTATGCTACATTGACCTCCTTTACCAGGTTCCCGGTTGCTTAAGTTACAACCTGATGTCTTCTTAGTCGTAAGTAACCAGCCCATTCTTCCTAGCAGTACCGCTCATGGCCTGTCGCATCATAAAGTTTAAATGCTTAAGTCCTAAGAGGGGCCCAGGAGTGCCATGTGGCTACTTATCGCAGGGTCGTGCTGCGTCATCAATGACGTCATAGTCCCCCTACGCGACCGTGATAAGGCGCCAGCTATCAAAAGGTATATGGCTTTCAGCCATCGTATCAAAGATCCATAATGATGAATCAAGGACTGCCAGGTGTCGAAGTGAAAAGAAATCTACAGGGGGGCAAGATCTAACAGTCGCGCATGCATGCACAGGGATTCTGTCAGAAGGAATATTTGCTGCACTGGTGTGACACAGCGGCACGTGGCCTGACTTTAATTGAAGGAGCGCAGAGCAAGTAAAGAAAGGGCATGTGGGGGCTTTTGCGCGCCTGTGCAAGGCACTTTGGTGGTGGCCCGCTATTGTTTGCAACGCAACGATGGGGCACCATGTGTCAGGAATCGAAGGGAAGGAAGGAAAAGTCAGAGGAGGGAGATCACCCGTGATTTCATTGGCGGAGGAATTTTCAACAGTGCTGGTGGGGACTCTTCAAGCATTTCAAAACGTCAATCTATCTGAGGGACAGGCCTGAATCAACGAATAAATTCAAAATTGGGAGTGGTTGCCTGTCAGCGTAATTCCCGCCCTCCTCCATACTGAAGTAAATGGACATGCTGCACAGCCGTGGATCAAAACATCAAATCTGCTCATCTGATCAAGGAAAAAGTTGCTTGACAGGCAGATTTTCAGGGATTTCAGCAAGGACTTGAGTACTTCAGCTATAAAATTTATTAAAGATCTTATTGTATCATGAAAAATCTATAAGGAGTAGATCTTTTCATTTAGGGATTATGTCAGAAGGTAGATGGCCAATAGCTTGTTTGCTCCTTTAAAAAGGAATCCATGGCCATTCTACACAATTTGTAAGTTGGTTGGGTCTTTTCTTTTTTGATTTTGAATACAAGGTATTCACATCTTGGAAGGCATTTCTTGTTACCGACTTGATTCCTTGTCTGGTGCAGAGGTATTCTCTATTTTGTAGATGTTAATTTTTGAATGACAATATTCTATTCAGGTTGAATTAAATGAGAAACACCTTGTGTATGTGTTATCTATGGCTGTCTCCTCTGATGTCATTATTTTTCTTTTGAATGAGGTTATCAAGGATTTCTGAGTTCTTCAATGTGCCTGTGTTACATTGTGTGTTTGGTTTCTTGCTTCTGCTCAAGGGGTAGATTTAATCTGCTTTAGAATCAGGTATTGGGAAAAGTGGGTGATATCAAAGGATTTGTGAATTATGGTCATAGCTAATACTCATTTTGGGACATATTACTGTTAGGCAGTAATATTCTATGTTGGGTCCTCTAAATATGAGCTTTTGTTGTCATATAGGAGCATTTACATCTACTGTTTTGACTATGTTGCCCCGGTAAGGCACTGGTTTGGGAATCTACTTGTCCGAGGGGTCTAGGAAGGTGCCATGCTTCAATCACAAAATCATTTTAAAATCTCATTCTGTTAATCTGTAGGAATAAATAAGGACCTTGCATGCTCTCATCCTCTAATCAGTGACAGTCCAAGAACATTGCCAGTCTGGATACATCCAACAAATCTTGGTATACATGTGAGAGCATTCTGCTTGATATTGTAAAGCTATATCCTCTTGTTCTGAGAGAGTCAAAATTAAATCTTTTATTGTAGGGATACCCCCTAGGTATGACAGAACCTGAAGTGCAGGGGAGACAGGGTCACACAACCTCTCGTCTTTGTTGGTCGAATCTATTTGAACATGAGCATTGGAAGTGGCAAACCCTTTGCTAATTTGGGAACCAACACAATGATTTTATTATCCAGTGCAAAACAAATTACAATCTCATGAATTTCATCCTGCAACATACATCCCAGCCGCTTATAACAAGCTTTTTGGAAGCTTCTAGAATTAGGGTTTTACAAAGTAATTTTTCATTTGTCAGTTAACAAAAATTAACTATCGACCCTGAACATGCAAAAAAATGGGTAATTTTTTTGGGATCTGTGCCCCAGAACCCCTGCTCTCGGGGGCTACCGCTCTGAACCCTCACTATCGGGGACTGCCGCCCCTGAACCCCCCCTCGGGGCCTGGCTTGACTCTGAACTCCAGCAAGGATACGTTACGAATGTACAGTATTTGCATGATCAGTCACCACATACCAAAACCTTCTTGTTCGGCTTTGGAGGTAATTAGGATCACCTCTGGAGTTCCTCAAAATTGTCCTCCACCTGAGTGATGGATACATGTGAAACCAAAAAGATATAATTCTGCACAATTCTATCAGTTTCAATGTAAACATAAGTCTTCTCATCATAACAATAATCTTCAACATTTCATCTCTTATTAGCATAATTAAAACAAGACTTCACAGTTCCTATAGTGTAAGTACCATGACAGGTAGTGTATAAAGATGAGAAAAAAGAAGTAAAAATGCATGTTTAGATGAGTGCTACCTGACACTCATCAACCTTGGTTGGCATGCCTCATATTTTGTACTCAACCCATGAGAGGTCTAGATGATTATACACCGGATCTAAGGGAGATGCAAGGGATCGAGCAATTTGATTTTTTGGGGCAGCAGGGAAAGCATTGGACTGCACCCTAGACTTTAGGAGCTTAACTTAATTTTCAATCTCTTTCTCTTGTAGCCATAAAGACTCTATCAGTTGTTTAGTTTTATCAATTTCATATTGCTACATTGTTAAGTCATTTTGGTTTTGCATGGGTGCATATAGGTTTGGGTTTGTATAACATGTAGAGCCATGGCTGGAAAAGCCATTGCTAGGACAGTCATGAGAATCCACACCAACGTAGTTTCTAGGGTCTGAGATATAGAAAGACTCATATGAAGGGGCAACAGTAGAATAGTCATATCCATACCAATTTTCCATGACTAAAACATCCTACAATGCAGGGCAAAAAAGAGAGGTGTACAAATTTGTTCCTTCAACATGATAGGAATGGCACTCCTCAAAGGTCAGAAAGAAAACCATGTGTACCTTTATTTCACTAATTGTTGCACCTTGAAATGGGGTCTTTGATTCACCAATAACAAACAATAGCAAATTTATTCATGTTATTTGATAGCAGAGTCACCACCTCTTTCAAATAGGGGAATTCCTTGAAGTGTGACAATCTTCAAGGCTGCAAAATAATTCTGGGTTTTCTAACCAGTAGAGTTTTCAAATTATTTACAACCCAACAATAATCTATCCTTAGCAATGGTGCTGATCCATTGGCATATGTTGGCATGATTCTAAACTTATCCAAACAATATGCACAACTACAAGATTGCTACAAGGGTGTTGAAAATGTTTTTAGCTGCCTAGACCCGACAATGGCTAAAGTGACTTTATCCCCGACAACAGTGCCATAATGTTGAGACCAAACACCACAAGTCCAAAATCCCAGAGTATGTTCTCACCTTTAGGGCCAGGGAATGTCATCAAGAAGGTAAAAAAGGGACTTATCAATAAACCTTGGATTGTTAAAGGCCAACTAACGAGAGTGGGTACACAAACCTCTTATTAAGTTGATCAAACATCTTGCACATGCACTCATAGATGACATCATTTACATTCCCATAAGATGAATTCATTTGATAATCTACACAATGGCAAGATGCAAACATACGTGATCATGATTCCAAAATATTAAAATAGTTTTACATCACTTCAGATTTATCCCTTGTTCTCACATTGAATCATGGGTAGCATGTGAACTAAACTAAATTAAACCTACTCCTAATCCTATAGCTAACAGGACGAGGGTTTGATTAAATAAGAATAATTGATCCATCCACAAATTAGACCGATGTCTACTTAAAGGGGGAACAAAGTCATGAATGAAAAGAGGAAGGAGATACATAGCAACCATCAACAAAATCATGAAGTGTATTCATATACAAACCTAAAAAATATGAATCATACAAAAGACATACTTAGTAATCCTGAGCATAACTACCACAACCCAAATGCAACAAAATGTAGACCAATACAAAGCCTTTATATTGCTGTAGAATGTTGTCACACATTAATATTAACTCTATTACAACATATCATCAAGTGTGGTAAAAGAAAATACATAATTGGGTTCATATAGTCCCCTAAATCATCACAATCTGTCACAGAGACATACTTTTGCATGAAGATATTTATTGAAGAACTTTCTTATGAACTACTGGGCATATTCCTTTGTTTACAGATCTAACTAGCATTGTTTGATGCCCTAAATCCTCCTTAGGCATTTTCTAGATCCAAGATGGCTCAAATACCAACCCTTGAAATGAGTCAAAAAATGTCATTTATAGCACTTGGATTCATGCCCTAGGTCGTAGAAGAAGATTTCCGCTCAAAAAACACAATTGGAGAACTCAAATTGAGAAATAATGGTGATCTTGGGAGTTTTTGGCACATCCTACAATATTTCTGGGCTTTGATAGGACTTCAGGTTATGGGAGGACAAACTGATCTGGAACCTAGAGCAAAAGTTCCATCAGGTTCCGAAGTCCCGCATGAACCTTACTTTATATTGTGGGAATTGGGTTTGTGGGTGGACGTGAAACTTTGGAACTAGGAAGGGTCCTAGGATGGGAAAAGAAGTGGGGAGCTGGTGCAGGAGCACCTCGAGACCTAAGAATCAGGAGGATTCCATGCATGCTCTGTTATGTCCAAAGTGTCATGTTTGTAAGGCCTTAGCGCCATATTGAATCATAGTTGGCCGAGTAACGGCATAACATTGAGTCTGTATACGTGTCATTAAAGATTGTAACCAAACTGAATGGGTGTAACCGAATGGTAGAAGTGGTTGTAGGGCGATTCGCCTTCCATCTTATGTAACTGCCGATATGAGTCTATATAGTCGGTCTATGTTCATTAAGAAAAAAAAATAGAAAGAGAACAGACACAGATGGAGAATCAATTTGTATGTGTATTTTTTGAGGAATAAGAAATTTTGTTCTGTCGTGTATATTTGTGTAAGGTTCTATTGCACGGAATGTAGATTGGAAGCATTCCACTGGTTGGGATTTCTTTGAAATCAGTGGAATGGCTTCCTTAGGAGTAGATCATTTTCCGTTCTGTTGAGATTTTGTTGTTTCTGTATAAGTTGTTCAGTGTTTGCATAGTTGCAGAGTTGCAGAGGTTTACATCGGCGTAAGTTTCATATCATTTCACCGAATGTATATTGCGAATGCATATCGCAAAAGCATGTTGAGAATGTATGTTGAGAATGTACCTTTCGTCAGATACAAATAGTGATCGGTCGTAATGGTGAAATCAGGGTAAAGAAACTTTAGTCCACCGGTAATAGCAAGTCACGCCAAGCATTTACTAAGTTGGTATATAGGCATATCAGGAGAACAAACAAGGAGTTCGCTGACGAAGGAAGTCACACCGACAGTTGAAGCCTATCGGCGCATCGGAAGAAGAGTAAAAGATCCCACCGACGAAGTAAGTCTTGCCGACGAGTGTGGTTCGGAGGTGACATCAGAGTGATCGGTGTGTCGGCAAAATAGTTTTTGAGTTTTTCGATGGAGTAAGTCTTGCCGATAATAAAAGACGAAGGACAAATCGCTGAGACAGAAGGACTCTCATCGAAGGTTCCAGAAGTAAAATTTTATAAAGTTTTCGCTTCCATTGTGCGCTCTGCATTAGGAGGGGGATTTTGGGAGAACCAAGGACGAAGGGATCGGGTCCAAAAGTTCCAGCGGGACCCGAAATTCCAAAGGGAAAAGGAGGTGCCGGGCTGGAAAAAAGTTTTGACCTAAATATTTGAAAAGTGAAATAGAGAAGGGAGTTAGGAAGTGGAGGGAACTTGGACTTTCTGAAAAGTTCCAAGGTGCTAGCGGGACCAGAAAACCCGCAAGTATATACATAAAATATTTCCTCTTTTAAATTTACTTTCTTATACTTAAATGTTATATTTTATGTATATACTGTCAAGATATTTCATATTGGTTTCAGACCTCCAAAAGTTATAATGCAGATTCTAGAATTTGGAGGATCTCAAAAATTCCAGACAACCAAATTTTTAGGGTTTCAGATGAATCTCAAACTTAGTCAAAATTTAGGGATTCAACAACATAAGACACACAACAAGAAGGGACTAAACTTGGGAATTAAACATTTTGGGCACAAAAAGGGGAGGAATTTGGGTCCCAACATACTCCATATTCCAAAAATTTGAAAAAATGTTTAATATGACGAGGAATGTCAAAATCTAGTTGGAATAGTAGAAGGTGATAAAAGAAGAGGTATCCATAACCTTAGAGTTGATGAAAGTGATGATGAACCAAATATTGGACCAACTGAATATATCATACTAGATGAATTAGACATGGATGAAAGAATATTGATAGCTATTTCTAACATTAGTTAGAAAACTAGAGTTGATTTGCCTAATTATTTTGGTAGTTTGAATCCTGAAGAATATTTTGAGTATGAAGAAATTACTAACCCTAAAAAAGTGAAGTTTGTGAAGACAAAGCTGAAAGGTCGTGCTATTATTTGGTGGAACAAAATTTAGTTGGAAAGGACTAGAAAAGGTAAGTCTAATATTGAGAAATGGGATATGATAGTAAATAAGTTGAAATCTAAATTCATTCCTGCAAATTATTAGTTGGATTTGTTGAAAACTTGCAAAACTTGAGATAGAAATATCTAAATGTGAATGATTATATTTAAGAATATTATAATTTAATAATAAAAGTAAGTCATCGTGAGGATAATCAAGAGAAGTAGCTAGATATATCAATGGTTTGAGAGGATCTATTCAAGAGAGGCTAAGTATGTTAACCATTCAGTCTATTGATGAAGCATATCAACTTGTCCTAAAAGTTAAAGATAAGTTTAATTGCAGATTTTAGAATAGACAAAACAAATGAGGGAGAAGTGATAGATTTATAAGAGGTAGAAAGAAAAGAGGTGGTAGAGGATCTTACAATGATGATGCAAAAACTAAAGAAGGTAATGAAAGTTGCTACAGTGGTAGATTTGATTATCAAAGAGGCAAAGGAAGATCATTTAGATGAACTTATTTTAAATGTGGAGGTGAAAGACATAAAGCATTTGAATGTACTCAATCACAAGAAGGATATAATAGAAAATATAAAAGGATTGCAAGGACATCACATGTTGATGAAGAAGTTTCTTCCAATGGTGAACAAGTATGCGAGAAAAGGGTGAATCCTTATTATTGAAAAGAAATTTGTTTAAGCCTCCAAGAGACTTGAATGAACTTGTGCAAAGAAAAAGTTCGTTTAGAAAAGTATGCAAATTTGGAGGTAAGTGTTGCAAGGTAATTATCAATAGTGGTAGTAATTATAACCTGGTTGCAAGTGAAATGATAAATAACTAAAATTTGAAGAAGATAGAGCATCTTAACCTTTATAATGTATCCTGGTTGCAAAAGGATTTTAAAATTATGATTAGTGAGCAATGCCATGAAATTCAAAATTGGAATTTATAAAGATGAAGTTTTGTGTGATATCATGCCTATGAATGTCATATTGTATTGGGTAACTCATGGCAGTTTGACAAAAAATCTATACATGATGGTAGAGAAAATACTTATAGGTTGAAGAATGGAGTGAAACATGTACTTCTGCCTTTAAAGGAGGAAGGTGAGAGAATGAATGGTATTTCCAAAGTAATGTTTTGTAAATAGTAAGCAATTTATGAAGGATATTTGTTGGGACTAAGATGCCATTAACCTTGTAAACCCTTGTAATTATTTATTCTTATTATTATTTGTAATTTACCCATAAGGGATGTACAAGTTTTAGAGTTATCGATGGTAGTTATCAGATGTCATTTACTGATGGTAATTGTAATTAGTCGATGTAACTAAGGTTGGGCAGCCCACTTGGAAGAATCACCTATTTTGGGGTTATGACATGCGTCATAGATATTGTAAGAGGGGGTAAGAGATTCTATGACAACTATAAGTTGTCAAAGAATCTATGACATCTATGACAACCTATGACATGTCATAAGATGTTGTAAGTTGCTATTCTTAGTCTTAGGTGCCCATATTGGGAAGTTGCTATTTGGGGGGTATTATGACGAAATCTATGATGGTTATGACAGCATTTAGTACCCCGTAAGTGACTATTCTTGTCTATGGGCACCCAAGGTTGCATGAGAATCTTTGGAGAAGTGTTGGTTGCATGTATGACAACATTTATTGTTGGATGTTGGAGTTTCTAAGATGGGGAATCTTGGACGCCTATCTTGGAGGTTTGGCTTGTTCTATATAACCATGGCACAGTAGATGATATGCAATACAGTTTTTAGGTACCCAGGTTCTTCCGGATTGAAGGATTGAAGAAACAAAGGAAGTGCATGTATTGTAATCTCAATTTTGAAGATAATACAACTTGAAGCCTCTTTTCTTGGTGGAGTTTTTACCCGAAAGGGTTTTCTCCACGTTACATACTGTGTTATGTGTTCAGTTTCTTCATGCATGTTATTTATGTGTAGTGGGTTTTATTTATGTTGCAATCTCCATTGATTCTACATTGTTTAGAGGATATGAATAAGGTTAAAATCACATTTCCATTGTGTGGTTTGTACCTTCATTTCTAACATTTGGTATCAGATCCTGACCAGTTTTGATTCTTGGGTGGTAGTGTGAAGGTTTTTTTAGCTACAATGGGAGATTTGGTTATTTTTTGTTTGCAGATCTTGTGTAGATATCATGGCTTCATCCACTATTGCTTCTACCTCTCAATTGGACATTGAAAAGTTCAATGGCACGGGGTACGAATTGTGGAAGCTAAAAATAGAGGATTTAGTAAAGGAAAGAATTCAGTGGTTGGTTGTAACTAAGGAGAAGAAACTTGATGATGTTGCTCCAAATGAATGGGAAAGACTGGATAAGAAAGCACAGGGAACTATCCGTCTATGCCTTGCAGATTCCATTCTATTGAATGCCTCGAGAGAAGAGACTGCTTACAAACTCTGGAAGAAATTGGGTGAGATCTACCAAGCCAAGAGTAGGGTAAAAAAGCTTTATTTAAAGCATAAATTATTTTCTATGAAAATGAAAGAGCGTGAATTAGTTGCAAAGCGTTTGAATTCTTTTAAATTGTTATTGAGTCAACTAGCATCTATAGATGTTGATGTGATTGAGGAAGATAAATGTATATTACTTCTTTGTTCTTTACCTAAGTTGTGGGAGAATGTTATTTTGGCTATCACTGCTAACCTCACAGATCTGAATTTGGATGCTCTTGTTTCAGTTCTGTTGTCATAAGAATTGAGGAAGAAAAGTTTGGATAGTTTAGGGGATGCTCTCAGTAACAGGGGAAGGTCTAAGGAAAGAGGGCCAAAAAGAGATCAGAAGGGGTCTAAAGACAAGTCTGAGGGTTGTTCTAAGACTCTTAGAAAGAAGAACAGAGTTAAGTGTTGGAGCTGCAGAAAGAGAGGACATGTGAAAAAGGAATGTAGAAACTTGAAGAAACAATGGGATTCAGCTACTGATAAGTCTTCGAATGTAGGTGATGAGGTTTTACTTTCTGTATGTAATGTTGCTTCCATGATCATTGGTTGGTTCACTTAGGATGCTCATACCACATGACCCCGCATAAAGAATGGTTTTCCACATACGAAGAGCATGATGGAGGAAATGTGTACCTCATGGACAACTCTACCTATCCTATTGTTGGACAAGGGAAGGTAATGTTGTGTTTTAGTGATGGGAGAATTAAAACCCTCCCTGATGTTTTGCATGTTCCTGGATTGGCTAGAAATTTGATTTTTGTTTCAAAGTTGAATGATTTGGGAATGCATGTGACATTTGATAAGCATGGATACAAATTGGTGAGAGGAAGCTTGGTGGTAACGAAGGGGAAAAGATTAGGAACTCTATTTAATCTAGAAGCCACTATTGTTTGTAATGCCTCTTAAGCATCTGAGGCTAATACTGAAAATACATGTATGTTGTGTCATCGTAGATTGGGCTACATAAGTCAGTCTAGTTTAAAGACTATTTAAATAAAAAGTTGTTAGACGGTTTATCCTATTCTGATGAGAGTTTCAAATTTTGTGAACATTGTGTGTTTGGAAAGAAAAATAGATCTCCTTTTCTTTCTGGCAGTAATAAATCTAACGATAAATTGGAACTTATTCATTCAGATGTGTTTGGTCCAGTGGATGTGGAAACAATTGAAAAGTCTAGATATTTTGTTTCCTTCATTGATGATGTCTCAAGGTTTATCTAGATTTATTTTATGCGTCACAAATCTAAAGTTTTCATTAAGGTTAAGGAATTTAAAGCTTTAGTTGAAAAGCAATCAGATCATAAGATAAAGGTTTTGAAATCTGAGAATAGAAGGGAATATTATTCTAAGGAATTTAATGAATTATGTAAGCATGCAAGTATTGTTAGATAGAATAATACTCTATATACTCCACAACAAAATGGAGTAGCAAAAAGGATGAATCAAACAATAATAGAAGTATGTTGAGTGAATCATAGTTGAACAAATGCTTTTGGGAAGAAGTTGTATACTGCAAACTACTTGGTTAACAAATCTTTGTGTAAGGCTCTTTCTTCAACTTGTTATGAAATGTGGACAGGTAAGAAACCTTCTATTTCACATTTCAAGGTATTTGGCTATGAGGCTTATGTTTATGTGCCTAAAGAAAAATGAACTAAGTTGGATCCAAAAGTTGAGAAGTGTATTTTCATTGGATATGGTGATAATGTGAAAGTTTATAAGCTTTGGAATCCACTAACCTGAAATATTATCTATTCTAGAGATGTTATTTTCATGGAACTTAGTGTTATCTCAGAACTTGAACAGCCAAAGGAAAAAGAAGAAAAATTGAAGAGAGTGTATTGTGAATTAGATCATTAAGATGCATCTCAGGGAAAACTAAATGATGGATTGGGGGTGAGGAAGCAAAAGAAGACTCGAGTGGAAGCTCTGATGAAGAATCTATTGTAACAAAAGAAGTTGGTACAGAAGAGCATGCAGAAGAACCCAAAGAGTCTCTTACTCCACCTCTGAGAAGATCAAAAAGACAACAAAACCTAGTTGACAGGTATATCCCACCAGATTTCCATTGTGTATTTGTTTTATTGAGTACTGACGATGAGCCTAGATCCTACAAGGAAGCTATTATGCAGATGATAGTGAGTATTGACAGTTAGCCATCTAGGAGGAGATGATGGCTTTAGACTCTTACAACACTTGGGATCTTGTTCATTTTCCCAAAGGAAGAAAGGCCATAGGTTGCAAGTGGGTCTTCAAGAAGAAGTTTGGAGCAAAGGGTTCATTGGAGAAGTACAAGGCTAGACTGGTTGCCAAAGACTACTCCCGGAGAGAGAGAGTTGATTTTGGTGAAATATTCTCTCCTGTTGCTAAATTAACTTATATTAGATTTCTCTTATCCATTGTTGCAACTTTTGATTAGGAAATAGAGCAAATGGATGTTAAGACTGCATTCTTGCATGGAGATATTGAGGATGAAATTTACATGCAACAACCTACAGGTTTTGAGGTAAAAGGGAAAGAACATTGGGTTTGAATATTAAAAAGATTGATTTATTTGTGTTGAAATTGGGTTTTGTTAGAAGTGAGGAGGATCATTGTGTTTACATTAATTATATTGATGATTCTATTTTAGTTATTGCATTGTATGTTGATGACATGTTATTTTTCAACAATATTAAGGGTATGATAAGTGAGTTGAAAGCCCAACTTTCAGGTGCATTTGAAATGAAGGATCTTGGAGCTGCTAGGTATATTTTGGGGATGGAGATCAAAAGGGATAGAGGTAACAGAAAGCTTTGGTTATCACAAAGTAAGTATGTGAATACCATTTTGCGGAGATTTAATATGTAGGACTATAACCCAGTTAGAATTCCTTTACACATCAGTACTAAGATTTCATTAGACATGTGTCCAAAGAATGAGGATGATTTAGAGGATATGTCTAATGTGTCATATGCTAGTGTTGTAGGGATTTTGATTTATGCAATGGTTTGTACTAGGCCAGATATTGCCCAAGCAGTGTGAGTTTTGAGAAGGTTTATGTCTAACCTTGGTAGAAAACATTAGAATTATGCAAAGATGGTGTTTAGATTTCTAGTAGGTACTCCTGATTACTGTTTGGTTTACTCTGGTACTAATAGTACTAACAAAACTTTAGACATGATTTGTTGATGCATATTGGGCAAGTGACTTGGATAGTTGAAGGTCCACTAGTGGCTATGTTTTTACTTTGTTTGGCAAAGCAGTGAGTTGGATGAGCAAAAGGTAGCCCATGGTTGCGTTGTCCACCACCAAAGCAAAGTATATGTATGTTACCCATTAACAAGGGTCATTGTACCTTGGCATTTAATCATGTTTTTCATGTGTCAAATCCAAGGATGTGTCCTAGGTTGTCCGCAATAAGGAACTTCATAATCATCAGTCCTTCAACTAATCCTACTGATTTGACTGTCTAAAGCATTAATGCTGCTAATTTATCTGCTAATGCTAAATGATCTATTCTAGTTCACACAAAGCTAAAAACATGCATCTATTGGAAACAACTATTAAACAAGAATAGATATATCTTATGAAAGTAGTAAAATTGTACTCCTAATAAAATCAGTAAACAAAACAATGAAGCAAATATACTAGCCTCCTATCTGGTAGAGGGAGTGGGCCCTTGCTCTACACCTTTAGGACCAAAGGCTAAGATAGGAACTCAGAACAGAAATGTAATAACACAATCTTTCCTTCAATTGAATCTCATCAAGGTACGCTATATTCAAAAAGTATATTTGTTCTGAAAATGAAAATTACAATAACTCTAATAGAAAAAATTTGTATATGTTTCTGCTACTTCTATCTAAACATATATTAGTCCAAGCAACAAGATATCTTTTGGAACTAACTGTTCTATCCATCAGTTCATCTATGAGATACAACCAATCTCTTATTCTAACTAAGACATACAATTGTCTAGCTGAAAAGTATAACCATGCAAACTGAAAAGGCTTTAGTGGTACAGAAGTTCCACTAAATCTAGAGTCTTAACTTAAATAACAATGGGCGGCGAGGCCCTGAAATATAGGTTTTAAACAAGTCTTTGAAAGTCATGCAAAATCAAATAAAAAGGGGATCAGATCCCTATAGACAACTGGAGTCTTCGTCGAAACATTTGGTGTTAGATGGCAGACTTCATAGAACTACAGTTGCCCACAGAGATGTAGGTTGACAACAGTGCCGGAGACTTTGCACTGTTACTAGCAACTCCGTGTGTTGTTGCCATCAGCTCTGGAGATGCATCCATGATTCCACTAAGGCATGGCTCCAGAGATCACCCACCTCCTTTTCTCTCCTGCTCCTTCTTTAGAATTCCTCCAACACTTTGGGAAAATGTTGGAGTTTAGTGTAGTATCTTCTATATCTAGCTTTGGAAATCATCAAAATTGCTTTTTGCCTGTATAGCTATACCTGTGAACCCAAAAAGAGACTTGTCTGTACAATTTCATTAATTTACTACAACACAAGTCCTTTCATCAAAAAAAATAATCTTCAGTAATTCATCTCTCATTAGTATAATTAAAATAGGTCTTTACAATTTCCATGGTGCAAATACTAGGACAAACAGAATGAAAGGATGGAAAAAGGGAGTAAATAGTTATGTTGTTTTAAGTGCTACTTGCCACTCATCACCCATGTCTCTAAGGAGGCAGTTTGGTTGAAGAGATTGTGTACAGGTATTGGTTTTGATTGCAAGATCATTCAGATTGGTTGTGATAGCTAGAGTGCTATTTGATTGGCCAAGAGTCCTATGTATCATGCTCGGACTAAGCATGTTGATGTACAGTATCACTTTATTTGAGAAATGGTTGTAAGTGGATAGATTGATATAAAGAAGGTAGACACTCAGGAGAATTTTGCAAATTCATTGACCAAGCTTGTGAGCACAGAGAAGTTTATTTGGTGCAGAGAGGCCATGGGACTTGTTTCTAGTGCCTGATTATTTTTTTATTGTTTCCTATGGGTATTTACAATGTATAATGTCAAGTGGGAGAATGTTGGGACTAAGGTGCCATTAACCTTGTAAATCCTTGTAATTATTTATTCCTATTACTATTTGTAATTTACCCATAAGGGATGTACAAGTTCCAGAGTTACCGACGATAGTTACGGGATGTTATTTACTGATGGTAATTGTAATTAGTCAATGTAACTAAGGTTGGGCGGCCAATTTGGAAGAATCACCTATTTTGGGGTTATAACATGCATCATAGATATTGTAAGAGGGTGTAAGAGATTCTATGACAACTGTAAGTTGTCATAAGAATCTATGACATCTATGACATCCTATGACATGTCATAAGATGTTGTAAGTTGCTATTCTTAGCCGTAGGTGCCCATATTGGGAAGATGCTATTAGAGGGGTCTTATGATGAAATCTATGACAGTTATGACAGCATTTATTACCCCGTAAGTGACTATTCTTGTCTATGGGCATCTAATGTTGCATGGGAATCTTTGGACAAGCGTTGGTTGCATGTATGATAACATTTATTGTTGCCTGTTGGAGTTTCCAAGATGGGAAATCTTGGACACCTATCTTAGAGGTTTGGCTTGTTCTATATAACCATGTCACAGTAGATGATATGTAAAACAGTTTTTAGGTACCCAAGTTCTTCTGGATTGAAGCACTAAAGAAACAGAGCAAGTGCATGTATTGTAATCTCAGTTTTGAAGATAATACAACTTGAAGCCTCTTTTCCTGGTGGAGTTTTTTACCTGAAATGGTTTTCTCCACATTACATACTATGTTATGTGTTTAGTTTCTTCATGCATGTTATTTCTATGTAGTGGGTTTTATTTCTGTTGCAATCTCCATTGATTCTACAATGTTTAGAGGATATAAATAAGGTTAAAATCATATTTTCGTTGTGTCATTTGCACCTTCATTTATAACAATATCAAGAAGGAGAAAGTTTTTATTGTTTTTCTTCCTAAATGCATGTAGGTAGAGGAACCACAAAGGAAAATGATGAGAATGTGATAGTTCATCTAAAAATTTGTAAATTATTGACAAAGTATAGTGATATTATTTCTAATAACCTCCCTGAAGGGTTACCACTCATGAGAAACATACGTTATTATGAATCTAATTTTGGGAGAAAATTTATCTAATAAAGCAATTTATATATTGACCCTAGGTAAAAGTGAGGAGTTAAACAAGAAATTTGAAGATTTGTTGAAGAAATGATTGATAAGAGAAAGTTTAAGTCCATGTGCAATATCGATAGTATTAACATTGAAGAAAGGAGGATAATAGAGAATGCGAAAAAATTCTAGAGCCATAAATAAGATCACTATTAATTACAAATTTCCCTTACTTAGGATGGATGGTTTTATGGATTGTTTAAGTGATGCAAAGTTCTTCAACAAGATAGATGTAAAAAGTGAATATCATAGTATTGAAGTTCGAGAAGGTGATGAGTGAAAAACTACATTCAAAACAAAGGAAGGTTTGTGATGAGGTGGAGATTGGCCTCATCATATTTTGAATAAAGTACCTTCCTTTATTACATAAAACCTTGTCATGCTATTATTAATCTAATTATATGATAAATTATTAGCTATCATAATTAAAAATAATGTATGTATTTATATTTTTATAGTCTATGTTAAAAGGAATTTCAATGCTAACATATCTTGGCGAAAAAAAAAATTATGAAACAAGGCAATATAAGCTGATAGAGTTCATCTGGCTCCAAATGACAGACTCCAATGTAAGTCGAAAGGAATGCTCTGGAATGTCTATGGATCCACAATGCTCACATCCCAAGCGTGGTTCTAGAGAAATTATGGTAACAGGAAATTACAGCTGGTTCATCACACTTGTCCCTTGTTTGGTGAAATGGTTGAATATATATGGCGATGTGATTCATAAATGGTTCAAAAAGCTCTGCAAGAAGTGGTGCAAATAACTATTATCTTTTTCAAAGACTTCACTCATCCAAAAATATGGTGCAGGTATTAGATAAGAAAAATGAGAGTTTTAATAATCATATAAATCTATATTTATTTTAAACACCGGCAACTCTCCCTGCTCATGTTGAATGCTAGATTTACTTTTATACATCAAAAAGAAGATGACTCGAGCCCAAGATAGACTCATCCGAATCTTCTTTTATTTAGAAAAATTAAAACCACTCCTAAACTAACACTAGCCTCCTAGATACAAGGTAAAAACAAATAGATTTAGTTTTATTGTTGGCTCATTATAAAAGGTTATAAACAAACAAATTTATACCTATGTGTATGAGCCTATAAACATCTAGAAACTATGACAATACCAAAAAAAAATACACATATAAATGATGCACCTGCATCAAACTACCAAGGAACAAAAGAAATGTTCATGGGCTCTTGTCCATGAGTTCTTCAATGCTACTACCATGCTTTGATATATTTGAAGTTATCATCCACATAGCATCTTCAAGTGGATGATCTTTCCACTTGAACAAATATTGAAGATACTTTTTGCCCCTAGTTTCTTCACTATTTATTTTGTCTAGGATTGATTCAATCTCCTTTGGTTGTGTTTTAGGTAGTTGTTGTTCCCAATTAATGATTTGATCATTATCAGGTTCAAGTGCATTTACTAAATCTTCTTCCCCCTTGAAAGGATACAAATCTAAAACATTGAATATAGGGGAGATTCCAATGTCATTTGGAAGCTCTATTTCATAGGCATTTGAGGAAAATTTCCTCAAGATATTGCAAGGCCCAATCTTTTTCATTTTTAGCTTGTTGTATTCCTTCTTAGGAAACCTTTCTTTTCTTAAATGTGCAAGAACCAAATCTCCAACTTCAAAATTCACCTCTTTCTTCTTCAAATTTGCTCTTTTCTTGTATTTTCCCGTATTCTCTTGAAGTTGTTGTTTGAGTTTTGTTACTCCATTTTTAAGCTTGTCATTTTCCATGTCAGTGCCTTATTTTTTCTAACTTCCATCAACGAGTTCAACTTTTCTAAAACTCACCGATTATCCGATGTAGCCCAAAGATGAACTTGGCCTCCTTCGTCAGTCTTGTCTTACATTCCCGAAGTCAAGTTACTTTCGATCGACAAGTTGTAAGTTTATGAAACCTTTTGATTCTCGATTAGCTTAGCCCTAAAGGTTTCTTGTGTTTCAAAATTCATTGATCTCCTGCTCCGTCACCTAGTCTGCATATCTTGAGTAAATCTGACATTTATTGCCATGCACGAAGTAAAGGACACTTGTCCATTCACATTAAGTGGGAATTATTTTGGAATACTCAATCACACATATCTCATTAATGGATTATAGTGACTCATTTATGAAGAGTACTAACACACGTGAGATCCTATTCAAGGAAGTTTAGTAAAGAATATTTATAAGAGTTGTCATCCTTGCAAACATTCCATCCTTTGATGATATTGGTGATTCTGCTTCCGAGAGTTCTGGCGCAGTGACGACTACCAGTATTGTGCACGGGCTCTTCCATACAGGTTAACCAACTGTAATTTGTCTTTTGCTTCACTTGCTTCTTTCTGTTGTGGATTTGAATTGTCCAGTCACGGTAGTGAGAAGAGCATTCCAATTTCATGAATTCAAATTGCTCCTTTTTCCCAAATGCTTTGGGAGTGTGTTTGGTACCCTAGGTGATATCAAACATATATATATATATATATATATATATATAACTTAAGCTTGTGAAGATGAAATATAAATACCAAGGTTTCCAAGTGGCTTCTATTATTGAGAATGGTTTAGTAGGCATAAGGGATACTGAGTTGGGGCATATTTATTTAAATGAGTTCTGGAGTAGGATGAAGCAGGACCTGAGGTCACCGTTGGCAAAGAAAACCTTCACAAGTGGATTGGCTCATATTGGAGGTTTCCCGCCAGCCATGTCTTTCCCTGACCTGGTTCTCACTTGTGTTAAAGATTATCATCTAGAGTCTCAAGAGATTAGAGCTTATGATGGCTTTGTGATAGTGAAACTTGATCCTGAGGCTATCACCTGAACTTTAAGGCTGCCTAAACAAGAGGAATTTGTTGAGATGTTTGTTGAAAAGAGTTGGAATTATTTTCTTGATAAGAAAGATTGGCGCTGACCTCCATTGCAAAAGGATGGCTAAAAATGAGAAGAAAGGTAAATCACAAGTGTCGTCTAACTTGAAAAGAGCACATTTTAAGGATGATATCTTTGATATGATTACCTTGCTACATTGAGTGGTCGGGAGTGATGAGTTAGATTCTTTTGAGAAATGGATGTGCCAATTTATTTTGATTGTTTGTAGTGAATCCCAATTCGTGGATTGGGTGAAACTAATTAGTGATCATCTTAATGATCAACTAACCAATTTTTATCATAAAAATTCTTTCTACACGTGTTCATATTTGTTTTATGTGATAGCCATAAAGAGGTGGTATGGCCAGGTTTGAAAACTCATGGTTCCCTAACTCCAGATATGCCTGTGTATGAATATTTTCCACAACTGCAAAGGGAAGTGGGCAATAAGGATTTTCAGCACATCAATGATGCCTTCTTAATGCACAATGTGAGGAGAATTGAAGGCAATCCAGAGGTGAGGATATCTCTAGAGGTAGTGCAATTGATTATGGAGTTTGGAAGTTTTTATATTCAATTTGATAGATTTACTTACCTCAGGATTGGTGGGTTCGAAAATGACCCTTTAAAATTGCCCAGATATGCCAATGACTATCATTTTCTTAGAAGTTTGTTGTCGAATGGCCTATGTAAATAAGAAATATCACAGTATGAAAAAGAGGGGTTATTTTTTCTGTGTCTCTGACATTTTTCAAATGCAAGACTAATGACAATGCAAAGAATGTGGAGAGAATTCTTGTTGAGTTCAATTTTTGCCCACTTGTTACTAGACCATTCTTTGATAGTAAAAATTTTGTTAAGAGGAATCTATATGGAGGAAGTTTGTATGAGCACTAGCCTCATCTTGAAGATTATTGGGAAGATTGTGCCAACGAAAGAGAGGTACAGAGAAGAGATTGGATGAGACTAACTCTTGATCATATGCGTGCCTTTAAATTGCCACTAGAAATTCCTGATGAAGTGGATGATAATTCTGATATCATTGATGATGAATACCTTGTTGTTGCTGCTAAACCATTACCATGCATTCAGTGGTCAGAAAAGGAAGTCACTGACATAAAGGTTTGATCTTCTTTCGTCTTCAACAAGATTGAGAAGTGGCTGAAAGGTAAATTTCATGAATGTAATGTGTCTTCTTCTTCACAAAAAGAACCTACAACAAAGGAACAATGATCTGCTCATGCCACTAAGCATCAGAGAGCTTCAACTAGTGTGGAGATAACCAAATCTAGGGTTAGTTCACAACAGGGTGGTGATGGAGAAGACCCTGAGGAGAGTAGAAAATTGAAAAATATATGTGAAGAGGATAGTGAGAAAATACTTAAAGGGTCAAAAGCAGAAAAAGAACTAGATGCTCTACAGCAGATCCAAACAGACCATGAGACCTCTCCTGTATCTCTTGTTCCAAGTAATAATTCCTCTAGTTTTTCAGCAACTTGGTGAGGATAGTGCTTTTCACACTTTGTTTGATATTTTGGCTTCTCTTGTTTCCAATGAGATTCCTTCAATCAGCAGTAAAAGCCAGCAAGAGAATACCACTTTAGATGCCAACAATAGCAACATAGTATTGCCATCTTGGTGCAGGAGCACCTACCTGACAGCTGGCCTCCATGAGGCAGTTAGTTTGTTTTGAGTCTTGTTAATGTTTCCAAGAAGGTCTTATAAGACCAATGCATGTAATAAGGTCATGTTGACCATACTTTACTATTTTTAGCTAGTTTGTTAAGACAGCTGTTATGCTGTAGGTCCGGTTGGATCTCCCAGCCACCTGGAGAGATTTCCCAGCCGCTTGGAGTCGGGTCAGTAGTACTCGCAAGAGATCCTATTTATGCATGAGGATCGGTTGGTTTTAGACAGATTGAGAGATAGATGTTGAGAAGTTAGATTGCAGGAAGTAAGACAGAGTACTGTATTTGCATCTTTTGAAATCAATAAAGATCCTGTTTGTGTTCATTTTCTGTTTGATCTCCACTATGTGATCGATTTGCTGTTTTGGTGGTTTCATGGATTCGCTGATCCATTCCACCGGTTGATTCGTCGAATCGGTGGAATGGCTATGTACAGTAGTTTAGGATTTAGTCTGTATTTTGTGTTTGTTTGCATGCAGGTGTGCAGGATCATCGTCGAAAGGTGTTGAGGACCCTAGCATGGGTATGTGCTAGGTCATGCTGATAATTAGAGTCTAAAAAGTTGTCCAGGAAGCGGATCGGGTCACCCCAGGAGGTTCGGCGGATCAGAAATTCGCTAAGGTTGGAAATTTGTCGTAACGGCATCATCAGGATATTTCTGTGTATATCCTACAGTTACTTCGGGCGTCATCCGAGTAGATGGAGGTGAGCATGATGCAGTAGATTGCATAAGGTGAATGTGCATTGGGGTGATCATCATCAGGTGTTGCCGAGGAGGAGCGTATCGGCATAAGGTAGAAGATCGGGTTGACCATTCCTTCGCGGGCCGATAATGTTAAGTTTGGCCGACAGCAGGATATTGAAGGAACTGCATGTGACGTCATCGTCATCAGGATAATCGTCATCAGGATATCGGGGCAGCAGGATATTGGAGGAGCTGCATGTGACGTCATCGTCATCAGGATAATCGTCATCAGGATATCGGGGTGACGTAAGCATCGAAGGAAGGGTGCATGAGGTTGTCGTCATCAGGATATATGGGAGGAACCGGATGTTCTATATCCTGCTGATGAACATGATGTTGAACATCATGATGATGAAGAAAGAGGTTGGCGGTAAGATGAACAGTAAACATCAGGAGGATGTTTGCGCTTGCCGAATATGATGATGCTGCCGATAGCCGGATATGATGATGCTGCTGACAGACGAAGGGTCGAAGGTTTGTCTGCAGGAGGATATCGGTCGGCAGAGAAAATATGATGATGCTGATAGTGTTAAGGGAAATATGATGATGATGAAGGGTTGCGGACATCCATGCTGTATGTCAAGGTTTTAGTGTGGATGCCTCTGCATCATAGTGGTATCAGAGCTCAGCAAAAGGTCTGGGTTGTTGTGTGTTGATTCTGTCACCGAGAGGGCAGAGGTAGAGTTGATTCTGTCACTGAAAGGACAGAGGTAGAGGAGTGAGAGGTTGACAAAATGCCTCCGAAAGGTACTGGTACTGGAAGGGAATTGCAGGAGATGAAGGAAAAACATGCCAGAGAGATGAGGAAGATGAAGGAGCTTGCTGAAGCACTTCAAGCCAGGCTTGTAGCCCTGGAAAGGAACAAAAAGAGGGAAGTGGAAGACAGTGAGTCTGAAGAAGATGAAGATGCTGTTGAAGAGTATGAAGAGGTAGCTGAAGATCTGGATGCTGAAGACCAGAGATTTGCAAAACTGTTAAAGGCAGTGCAGAGTGATAAACCTAAGGTAAAGGTTGATGTTTCCAAGTATAATGGAAGTTTGAATGAAGATGAGTTGCTGGATTGGATTGCTGCACTTGATAATCACTTTGAATGTGAAGATGTTGCTGAGGATCAGAAGGTAAAGATTGCAAAGACCAAGTTAGGAGGTCATGCTTTGGTATGGTGGGATTATGTACAATCCGAGAGAAGGAAACAAGGGAAGTCAAAGATCACTTCATGGGATAAGATGGTAGCAAGGATCAAAGGTAAATTCTTGCCTAGGGATTATGAAATTCAGATGTTTAAGAAGCTGCAATTTTTAAGGCAGAAGGAAATGGATGTGAAGGCATATACTGAGGAGTTTTATAAGTTGAGTATGAGATCTGGTCATCATGAGAATGAGGTAGAAAAGGTGGCTAGGTACTTGGCTGGTTTGAGATTAAACATACAGGATGAGTTAGTTTTAGCTAACCCTAAGAATGTGGAGGATTGTTACCAAATGGCAATCAGGATTGAAGAAAAGGTGAATAGGGGACAAGATAAGTCCATGAGAGGAAGAGGCAGCAATATGAGGGGAAGACGATTAGCCCCTACAGCAAGGCAAACCAATGAGGGTCAAGAAGACACTGGTAAAGGACAGGGACAATCTGATTTCAGAGGTGGATGGAAAGGTAATAGAGGCAGATTTGGAAGTGGTAGAGGTTCTACTACATTTTCAGGAAAGTGTTACACCTGTGGTGAGTTTGGTCATCCATTTTTCAAATGTCCAGAAAGCAAAGGTTCATCATCCAGAAATGATAGAACGAATGACAAGAGAGTACAACTTGTGCAAGAAGAGAAAGTAGAGCAAAGTGTGCAAAGTTCAAACACTTATCAAGGAGATAGGGTTCCTGACGGTTATGGGTATCCTGAGGAGGGAGAAGCATTGATGCTAAGAAGAATTAGTTTGCAGACATCAAAGGATATGATGCAAAGAAGAGCTCTTTTCAAAACCACATGCAAGAGCAAAGGTAAGGTATGTAAGGTTGTCATTGATACTGGTTCAACAGATAACATGGTATCTCAGGAGATGGTGGATAAACTGAATTTGGAAAGGATTCCACACCATCACCCTTACAAGGCATCTTGGGTGAGTGATAGTCAATCACTTTTTGTCTATGAACAGGCATATGTGGATTTTCAGATTGGAGCATATCATGATAGAGTTTTGTGTGACATTTTGCCCATGGAATGTTGTCACCTACTGTTGGGTAGACCATGGCAATTTGATAGGAGGGTACTGTATGATGGGTATGCTAATACCTACACCATCAAGAAAGATGGGAAGACTATTAGGTTGATGCCATTGCAGGAAGATGCTGCAGCATAAGGGGCAGCCAAAATCATTTTAGTGGGAAAGAAGGAATTTGTGCAGATGCCTATAGGAGTAGGCATAAAGGCAGTTGCGGACACTGCAGGGAAAGGAGTTGTTCAGGACAACAGGTTGAAGAAAGCTTCAGTTGTGACTGACAGAGGTCAGCAGCAGGTTCAGAAACAGGTTTGCAAACAGCAACCAGTTGAGAGGAATGACAAGGATGTTGTCATAGTTGGGACTATTGTTTGTCCTATAAAGGTTGAAAGGAAGACAGAGTTGAACATTGCAGAAGTTCAAGAGGCAGTTCAGACAGAGGTTCTGGTCAGACAACCTGACAAACACAAGGTATGTGAGAGAAGGGCCTACATTGATAGGCATGAGGGTTTACTTGCAAGAAAGCAAGTTACAGTTCAGAAGTCTTGGAGCAGCCAAGAGACAGCAGAGGACAAAGCTGGAACAGGTCAGAACACTGACATGACAAAGTGTAAAGGTGGAGGACTTCCACAACCAAACTCATGGGACATGAGTTCTTTTCTGTTGGGGAGTATGGTGCAGGAGCACCTACCTGACAGCTGGCCTCCATGAGGCAGTTAGTTTGTTTTGAGTCTTGTTAATGTTTCCAAGAAGGTCTTATAAGACCAATGCATGTAATAAGGTCATGTTGACCATACTTTACTATTTTTAGCTAGTTTGTTAAGACAGCTGTTATGCTGTAGGTCCGGTTGGATCTCCCAGCCGCTTGGAGAGATTTCCCAGCCGCTTGGAGTCGGGTCAGTAGTACTCGCAAGAGATCCTATTTATGCATGAGGATCGGTTGGTTTTAGACAGATTGAGAGATAGATGTTGAGAAGTTAGATTGCAGGAAGTAAGACAGAGTACTGTATTTGCATCTTTTGAAATCAATAAAGATCCTGTTTGTGTTCATTTTCTGTTTGATCTCCACTGTGTGATCGATTTGCTGTTTTGGTGGTTTCATGGATTCGCTGATCCATTCCACCGGTTGATTCGTCGAATCGGTGGAATGGCTATGTACAGTAGTTTAGGATTTAGTCTGTATTTTGTGTTTGTTTGCATGCAGGTGTGCAGGATCGTCGTCGAAAGGTGTTGAGGACCCTAGCATGGGTATGTGCTAGGTCATGCTAATAATTAGAGTCTGGAAAGTTGTCCACGAAGCGGATCGGGTCACCCCAGGAGGTTCGGCGGATCAGAAATTCGCTAAGGTTGGAAATTCGTCGTAACGGCATCATCAGGATATTTCTGTGTATATCCTACAGTTACTTCGGGCGTCATCCGAGTAGATGGAGGTGAGCATGATGCAGTAGATTGCATAAGGTGAATGTGCATTGGGGTGATCATCATCAGGTGTTGCCGAGGAGGAGCGTATCGGCATAAGGTAGAAGATCGGGTTGACCATTCCTTCGCAGGCCGATAATGTTAAGTTTGGCCGACAGCAGGATATTGAAGGAACTGCATGTGACGTCATCGTCATCAGGATAATCGTCATCAGGATATCGGGGCAGCAGGATATTGGAGGAGCTGCATGTGACGTCATCGTCATCAGGATAATCGTCATCAGGATATCAGGGTGACGTAAGCATCGAAGGAAGGGTGCATGAGGTTGTCGTCATCAGGATATATGGGAGGAACCGGATGTTCTATATCCTGCTGATGAACATGATGTTGAACATCATGATGATGAAGAAAGAGGTTGGCGGTAAGATGAACAGTGAACATCAGGAGGATGTTTGCGCTTGCCGAATATGATGATGCTACCGATAGCCGGATATGATGATGCTGCTGACAGATGAAGGGTTGAAGGTTTGTCTGCAGGAGGATATCGATCGGCAGAGAAAATATGATGATGCTGACAGTGTTAAGGGAAATATGATGATGATGAAGGGTTGCGAACATCCATGCTGTATGTCAAGGTTTTAGTGTGGATGCCTCTGCATCACATCTCCTTCTTGGCTTAAGAAAGCAATGGAAAAGAAGAGGAGATATACTCCTATGATAGACATAAATGTGCATATTGTAGCTAAACTGCTACAAATAGGCCCTTGGCCTAAAAAGGCTAAGAGGATGTCAAGAGTAGTCATGGACTCTTCTTCTGGACACCAAATTCTTGAAATCATTGATTCTATTGGGGATAAGGATGAACACAATGTTACAGAAGTTGATTTTAATATAACAAAAGATGATATGGGTCCCCCAATTGTAGGAGGCATATATCATGCTAAGTTCTCAGTCAGAATGTTGGTTAAGAGAGTTGAAGCAGTGAAACAAGAGAATGTGAGATTGCAAACTTAGGTGAATGCTTTAACCTATTTTATTCAGCCAATTATGAATGTTACTTCTCAGCCTCCTGATATGGCTCTAGATGTTCCAATCGATGGAGTAGATCCCAAGATATTACAGAAAATTAAAAAGTACCAAACTATGGCCAAAGCCATTGAACAGTGGATTGAAAAGGTCACTATTGATAGTTTGTTGTATATTGAAGAAGCCATGAAATTATATGCTTATATCTCCAACAAAAGAAAATAGCTCATTGTAGAGTTACAAGCTTTCAATAAAGATGGAAGTGCTCTACTAATGGTATCTAAGGAGGTACAGGAGATGACGAAAATTGATACCAACATATTAGTGGTTGAAAAGGTCCTAAACAAACCTGAGGAGAATGATTTGATCTCTTGGCTGGATGTTGTGGATTGAAATTTGTCTATGTTTAAACAATCCATAGGTTAAATAAGGCAATTTTTGAATCAATATCATGGTGACTTGGTAGACATCAAGAATAATTGTACGCTTCTAGAAGTTGGAATTCTTGATGAAAGTGGAGAAAATTTACTCGATGTGAAGGGAGTCAAACAAAATTTCAAAAAGTTACTTATTGAAGATTTAACTAGTGTTTATAACATATAAACATCACTTCCTTGGAAAAGATTGGTCACGTGGCACTATATCTCAAGAACTTCAGGAATGAGATTGATGATGTCAACAAGAGGATAGTGGATGCAGAAAGAAGTATCAATATGTGGAAAATTAGAATACACTTCACTCTTAGCACAAGTGGGAAGATCTTGACTCCAATCATTTCTAAGTTCAAGAGTTACAAAGTGAGGATGAGGCCGTAGGTGGATTCATCAAGTGCTAAGGAACAAGAGAAAGGAGATGAAGCGGTCCGGGAAGAAGATCGTGATGTTGCCACGTGATGGCTATTTCTTTGTTTTATGCTCTTTCTTTAAGGCTTTGAAACTTGTCATTTGAAAGATTGTTTTATTATTAATTATGTTTTAATTGGCTAATTTCAAGAAGTCGTTATGTTGTTCTAAAGATAGTTCTTTAAGACAAGGCTATATATATGGGGCTTGTCGATGTTAGAAGGATCTTTTGACAATCTTTGCATTGTTGAATGGTCATCTTTATTTTCTAAAAACTTTATTTTTAGTTATCTTTGGTTATATATGAATTAAATTTGAAGAAGTTGCAGACAGATATTGTGGTCTTTGTATTACAATATATGGATGTTATATTCTTCCTATGTTGAATATGCTGGCTCTTTTGGATTAAAATCTAGTATTCATATAATTGAAAGTTTACATATTTTAAGCTCATTGATGTGGATTGTTTATCTTTCAGTTTTGAATTCCAATGATGATTATATTTTGAAATTATCAAGATTATTAGAATTGTGTGTATTGTTGGAATGAGTCTTTGTACTCCATTTTCTTAAAGTATTCTTTAGATTGAATGCCTTTCCTGCTTTTCGGTTAAAAGCACCACCTTTCTGCTTTCTGATTAAAAGCATACCTCATTTTTATTCATTTCAAATCTTTCAAAGGTAGTTGCTCCTTGTAAAAAATACAGAGATTCATTGCAAATATAATTGTAAATGAACTCAATTGTTAATATATTTGTCATTATATATGGGCATGAGAAATTAGAGTTTAGTGGCAAATCTGTATACTAACAACTTTCTCATGCAAATCTTGCATGGTCGTTGCAAACTCTTCTCCATCAGCACTTCTCATCTCTTGCTTACCTAAGTTTCTCAATTCATAAACACCTCTTGAATGCATGTCATACACAATCTGAAATGGACTAAAACTTGTGCTTCTGTTTGGTGAATCATTGTAGGCAAATTCTACTTAAGCAAGTACATGATACCACTATTTGGGGTGTTCACTCACTAGGCTTCTTAAGATGTTGCCAAGGCTTCTGTTGACCACCTGTAGACAATGCATTCCAAAACAAAAGTTATTGAAGTAAACAATCCACTTATTTATATCAACTCAAGTAAAAAGATAGATCTCATAATCATTAAACAATAATATCATTAAATCTTACAAATTGCATGCTTAATCTAGGTGTGAAGGAATAGTCCGAAGACTATTCCCATCCTTATCAAGGGAGATGCCAACCGTCTCTCCTTTTCTACGAACATAATCTGCTACAGGAGATAGTCTGTTACAGGAAACAATCTGCTACATGAGATAGTATGCTACAAGAAACAATTTGTTGTGACAGGAAAGTTCTGTTGTCTGCTACAGTAGTAGAGTTTGCCATGACAGGAATAATTTAGCTTGCTACGATAGGTTTTAAATAAAAATGGTGACAAAAACTTAAGAAAATACGATGACAGAAATAAATAAACAACAGGGACAAGGATTTAAACTATTGCGATAGGATAAAATTAGTATAAAAGTAAGCTAATCAGCAAAATAACTCTAAGCTTGTTATTACACAGGTCGACCATGAAGTTACCAGCGCAAGATATTTTTTCAAAAGGTCAACAAATTAATCCCAAGGCTGATCTATTTAAACAAAGGTGGTTTATTTATCAAGGAAGGCCGTTTCAATACTAAGATGATCAGTTAACTAACAAAGATGGTCACACAAGTATTACACAAGCCGCTATTCTAAAGTAACAAAGATTTAAAAGGAGAAAACTATGTAAATTTCCTGACAAGAAGATTACCAAAAGGCCGCACCGAGAGAAAGATAAATTGATAATGCAAAGTTTTAAGTCATAAATAAGGATTCTTCTACAAAGGAAAAATATTGGTCAAATTAAAGCCACATCCAAGACTACGTTTTTAAGAGAGCAAGGTGCTTAATCTTATGGCGAAGGAAAGAATACACAAACGGTAATTTAGATACCAAGGCCAATGTAAAATAACAGTCTTTGATAAGAATAACAGAGAGGTCAGATAAAAATCTTCAAATTGATTTAAAAGAATTACAGAGGCAAAAGATGGATATACATACCACATCAAAATAGCTCAAACAAGGCTTAAAGGTTGGAGATCATTTCATACGAACACAATCTGCTACAGGAGATAGTCTGTTACAGGAAACAATCTGCTACAGGAGACAGTCTACTACAAGAAACAGTTTGCTGTGACACACAACCGTCTCTCCTTTTCTACGAACACAATCTGCTATAGGAGATAGTCTATTACAGGAAACAATCTGCTACAGGAGACAGTCTGCTACAAGAAACAATTTGCTGCGATAGGAAAGTTCTGTTGTCTACTACAGTAGTAGAGTTTGCCATGACAGGAATAATTTAGCTTGCTGCGATAGGTTTTAAATAAAAATGGTGACAAAAACTTAAGAAAATACAATGACAGAAATAAATAAACAACAGGGACAGGGATTTAAATTGTTGTGATAGGATAAAATTAGTATAAAAGTAAGCTAATCAGCAAAATAACTCTAAGCTTGTTATTACACAGGTCGACCATGAAGTTACCATTTCAAAGATATTTTTTCAAAAGGTCGACAAATTAATCCCAAGGCTGATCTATTTAAACAGAGGTGGTTTATTTATCAAGGAAGGTTGTTTCAATACTAAGATGATCAATTAACTAACAAAGATGGTCGCACAAGTATTACACAAGCCACTATTCTAAAGTAACAAAGATTTAAAAGGAGAAAACTATGTAAATTTCCTGACAAGAAGATTACCAAAAGGCCGCACTGAGAGAAAGATAAATTGATAATGCAAAGTTTTAAGTCATAAATAAGGATTCTTCTACAAAGGAAAAATATTGGCCAAATTAAAGCCACATCCAAGACTACGTTTTTAAGAGAGCAAGGTGCTTAATCTTATGGCGAAGGAAAGAATACACAAACGGTAATTCAGATACCAAGGCCAATGTAAAATAACAGTCTTTGATAAGAATAACAGAGAGGTCAGATAAAAATCTTCAAATTGATTTAAAAGAATTACAGAGGTAAAAGATGGATATACATACCACATCAAAATAGCTCAAACAAGGCTTAAAGGTTGGAGATCATTTTATCAGATAGAGGAATAAAATTCAAAATGGCTAATATCTACCAAAGTAGGCGACAGGGATTGAATACATAACAAGGAGGACAGTAATCAACAACAGATCTTCCCAAGCATTTGATGGGCTAGAGGAAGTTTAAGAGTAGGTCTAATTTTGAACAAAATCTCTAACAATTTACACAGCTAAGAGTTTGCGTTGAAATTCAAAGAAAATACCTAGATTTTTACTCGCTTTCACAAGGTCGATCTCCTTTCTAGCGTTAATTTCTGATTTTCTCCTTTCTAACATTAATTTCTAATTTTTCTATTTCCTTCCTTCTGTTGCTAGAAAAGATAATGCTTTTGTTCTTTCTTTTTCTTAGTTTTTAATGATTAAGTTTAGATTGCAGTTTCCTTCTGATACTACCAGTTTATCTCCAGTTTGCATGATGCTCAGCATTCAAAATAAAGGATATTTTTATAGAAAATAATTAAAATCCCTCATTATTGGTGCTTCCCTTTTGCATGGCAGAAGCTTATTTTATTATTATATTTTTAGCCTTTTGTTTATAAATAGATTAATATAATGTTTTTATCTTTTATAAATAATAAAGCATATTTTATTTAAGTCTAACAAGAATAATAATATATATTAACTAGTCAATTTATTCAAATAAAGAAAACACTTCAATAATATACTTTATATATAAAAGCACTTCATTTTTTCATTGTTTTCAAATAATAATATTATATATATAGAAAAGCATTTAAATTATTTATTTAATAATTAAAATAAAAAAAATTATGCAATTATGATATATCTAAGTCGCATTACGTAATATAGACATGGTTAACTATGTATTTCAAGTAATCATATCATAGGAGTGGAAAACAAATATTTAATTATTAAGCATCAATCATGTCCATTCACCGAATAAAATGCACAAACAAGACTAATAACCACACGACGATGCACAATAAAACCATTCAATGATGCAATATGATATGAAACTACGTGAGTGTGTGCATGCATCGCATCTATCCATCCCAACAGTTCTTGCCGAGTGGCTAGAACATCTCTACCTCAACCATGTTCTCGTCTTTGACATTTTCTCCTGCACTCAGTCGCACTTAGATTTTCATTAATAGGTTAGTTCCGCAAAATCATAGCTGAAGAAAAACAAAATATACATCCATAATTGTTCCAATAGTATTCAATTATTAAATCAACTGCAAAAATCACACATTTATAATATTACGACAATTTCTTTCACACATGTGGATTTACTCATAGTAAAATAATCATAGTAAATGTCTAATAGTCTAAAATAATAATAAAGTCCAAAAACAAGACGTGACACCACCTTAGTTTTCCCATCTGTCTAAGGGTGGTAAGTTGAAATGAAACTAAGATTTGTTCCCAACTTCTTCCAAAGATTCCTCCAAAAATAGCCAACAAACTTAGTATCCCTATCAGAAACAATACTTCTAGGAAGTCCATGCAATCTTACTACTTCCTTGAAAAACAAGTTGGCAATGTTAGTGGCATCACTTGTTTTAGTACATGTTATAAAATGTGTCATCTTGGAGAATCTATCAACTACAACAAATATGGAATCATTACCTTTCTGAGTCTTCAGTAGTCCAAGTATAAAATCCATACTAATTGAATCCCATGGCCTATTAGGGATAGGAAGCGCTGATATAATCTTGTGTTTTGGCTTCTTCCCTTAGCATGTTGGCATATCCTGTATCTTTCAACAAACCTCTTCACATCAGCTTGCATTCTTGGCCAGAAGTAGTATGCAGTCAATTGAGCAAGTGTCTTATTTTGCCCAAAATGCCCTGCCAAACTGCCACTATGTTTCTCCTTCAACAAGTTCTCTCTCATGGAACATTTAGGAATGCATAGCTTGCTACCCTTGAATAGTAATCCTTCTTGAAGAGTGCAGTCCACCCATGGACTCCTATCTTTAGTTATAGGATCTTTACAAGTTGCATAAGCCTCCCTAAAGTCTAAATCCTCCGTGTACATGTCTTTCAAGGAATCAAATCCCAAGATATTCACTTGAGATTCTTGCATAATAAGATTTCTCCTACTTAATGCATCTGTAACTTTGTTAGTTTGTCCACTTGTATGCTTGATAAAAAAAGGTAAAATTTTTCAATAACTCAATCCATTTTACATGCCTTTGACTTAATTTAGCTTGACTACTAATAAACTATAAGGCATGGTTATCAGTATACAATACAAATTCTTTAGGCATTAAAAAATGCCTCCACTTCTTCAAGGCTTGGACAATGGCATATAACTCTTTGTCATATGAGGAATACTTCTTTTTAGCATCATTAATTTTCTCATTGAAGTAGGCAATTGGCTTACCTTCTTGGCTCAAAACAACACCTATAGCAATCCCACTAGCATCACATTCCATTTGAAAAAGTTTATCAAAATCAGGTAAAGCTAAAATAGGTTGTTCTGTGATCCTTTTCTTAAGTAATTGATAACTTATTTCAACTGCCTCAGTCTACTGGAATGGTTGTTTATATCCCTTAATTGTTTCCATAATTGGAGCACAAATTCCACTAAAATTTCTTATAAACTTTCTATAGAAGCTAGCTAAACTATGGAAGCTTCTTACCTTAAAGACACTTTTTGGAGTAGGTCATTCTATTATGGATTTGACCTTTTCCTTATCCATCTTCAAGCCTTATTGTGATATAACAAATCCCAAGTAGATTAGATTTGTCTTCATGAAAGTATACTTCCTAAGATTGATTAGTAATTTCTCTTTCTAGACTTATTCAAAACCAATCTGAGATGTCTAAGGTGCTCCTTCTTTGAATGACTATAAACTAGAATATCAACTAAGTAGACAATGAAAAATTTACTTGTGAATTCCTTTAGTACCTCATTCATGAGTCTCATGAAGGTGCTTGGGGAGTTTTTCAATCCAAATGGCATCACTAACCATTCATAAAGCCCATTATTTGTCTTAAATGTTGTTTTCCATTCATCACCCTCTCTGATTCTTATCTAATGATATCTGCTTTTTAAATTTATCTTAGAAAAGTATCTTGAACCACTTAAACAATCCATCAAATCATCAATTTGAGGTAAAGGAAATTTAAATCTAATTGTGATTTTATTGATGGCTCTTGAATATATACACATTCTCCAACCTCCATCCTTCTTTAGGGTCAACACTATTAGAACAGTACAAGGACTCAAACTTTCTCTTACTAGCCCTTTGTTTAATAATTCTTGTACCTGATTCTTGATTTCTTCATTTTCCTTTGGAGTCATCCTGTGAGCTGCCTTGTTTGGTAAATTGGCCCCTGGAATGAGATATATATGATGGCTAATGCTTCTCATTGGAGGTAGTTCATTAGGTAATTCATCCACAACAATATCAACAAACTCACTCAACAAATCTTGAATTTCTTCAAGAAAATCAATTAACTTTGTGCTAGTCATGACTACTCTTGGTCTTCTAATTAATGCAAAACTTACCTCCTCATTTTTTATTTGATGTAAGAATTTTTTACCACTGACAATCAACACTTTAGGATTGACCTCCTCAGTTGCATTCTCATCTTTCAAAGGTATGAGTGTATGCTTCTTTCCATCTTTTTCAAAGGTGTAAGTATTACTTCTCCCATCATGAATTGCTCTCCTATCAAATTGCCAAGGTCTGCCTAATATAACATGATAAACATCCATTGGCATAACATCACATATCACCTAATCTTTGTAACTCCCTATTTGAATCGCCACTTGTTATTGTTCATTTACCAAGACTTGATGTTCTTTTTTGTAGACAAGACACCTTATATGGAGTTGGATGTGTTGTCTTCTTTAGGCCTAGTTTATCAACCATTTCAATAGACACAAGGTTGTCAATACTTCCACTATCAATAATAACCTTACAAGATTTACTTTTAGTCTTGCATGTGGTTTTGAACAATGTCTTTCTTTGAGCAGGCTCTTGAATTTCTTTGTTAGGGTTTAACAATACTCTTTTCATGAGAAATGACTCTCCAACCTCAGGTGCATCTTCATGAATAATTGATTATGCACTTTCCTCTTCAGCTTGAACAATATGTGAACTCCCTTGGCTTGTTGTAGGATTCTCTAGACACTCATAAGATCTATGGCCATATTTATTACATTTAAAACATTTGCCTAAAAACCCTCTACTTCATCCTCTTAGGTAAGGTCTTATACCTCTAAAAGAATCATTACCTCTTGGGAATTGATTATATGAGCTACTGGGAACAACACAAAACAAATTTTCCTAAGGTTTTTCCTACAAATATTATTAAGCTTGCTTAGGTTAAAAAAGTGAATTTAATTAGGTGAGTGGGTAGTTTGAGGTGTCATCATCCTACAAGGGAGGTGCATTTGATATCTTGGGAAGATGCTCTTGCTGTCTTTAGGCCTCTCGATGGCCTCTCCATATTGGTTCTCTTTGCCACCTCCATCCTCTCCTTGATCTATATAAACTCACTACCTAGCTTGCATTTTGTAATTTGGTTGTAATTGTTGTCGATGAGGATTGCACCCTTATGCAAAGCTGTGACACTCTGCAATCCTTCAAAACATGGGGACAAACTCAGGCTGTGGGTGACCTATAATGAGTTTGAACCTCTAGATTATGGGTTGGTTCTCTTAAAATATTCTATTTTGAAACTATGATTTTCTATTTTGGAAAAGGGTAAGAAGGAAACTATAAGGAAATGAAACTATAAAATTTGGTGACACACCTAATATGGATAGAAAATATGCAATCTGGTTCACAATATAACTCAAAAATTTGACTCACACAATCCAATCTTCGCACAAATATCACAAAAAAGTGTTTCTAAGGGAGGCTTGAAAATAGGCTTTTTATGAAGGAAAAGGATTTCTCACAACACAAAAAGGATTATTTTCATTAACACAACCTAAGACCTGCAATAACACTATGTTTAATGCTTCAAGTAATAGTGAGAATAATTTTAAAGGTTTTAATGATTAAACACAGTAAAACTTCATCAAATCACTTCATACAATTAGCATCAAATGGAAAGGCAACTACTTGATTTCAAAGAACAAAGGAAATATTGCAAGAGAGATAAAAATGGAACCTGTAACCTGCTGATCTCTATAAAACTATAAAAAATTGAGCTACAAAACCTTCTCCTCTCTCAAAGTGTATAAAAGCAAAAAGGCAAGAACTCAAAAAATGAGTTACAAAACCTCTTGTCTTTCAATGTGTAGAAGAGAAAAGAATGCAAGAACTAGCAAAAACAAGTTTTGCTTTACAATATATAGCTTTTCTCTCACTAAGAGGCATGCAAAATATGAACTGTACCTAACTGCCTCCAAAAATAAGCACTCCAAAGTGATCCACTATAAGGCCTGCCCTTGTTGCACTGGTGCGTACCCATTCCTCATACAGTTCTAGATTAAAATATAAAATGTGTTGATTATTATATGATATAATTGTGTGATGGACAGGTACTTAGCTAGATCATGTACCCTCATTGTTCTATTAATGTTGCTTCAGCTATGATTGTGTTGTGGGATTTGATGTTTTGATTTGAGTGTGCAGGATATATATTGATATAGGAATGACCAATGGGTGGATGTGGAGGAGGAGACACGGAATCACTCAACCACTTGACCACGCCACCGTACCTAGCCTTTGGTCAGGTGATTGACCATGTGTTCTTATGGTATGTCAGTAGCTGTACCCACCCTGTTTGGTTAGAACTGAAGGACTTGTCCCTGTGGTTACCCTTCATCTTACCCATGACCCTTGTCGACTTGGATTCTTGTGCTTTGTAGAAAATCGTAAGTGTTGAGTCTTGGCATTAGTATGTTTTGCATGAGGCCTCCTTCTCTTATATTATTTTCCATTATGTCTTCTACGAAGTGTTTTCCTTTATCCTACATGTTTTTCTTGCCAGGTCCTTATAGTTAAACGACCCTTATGAGATGGTCCCTTACATTGTTATTTTATGTTGTGATTTGTTGTAATGCTTCCTTAAGACGGTTGCACTTATTCCTCTTACCATTAATGTGAAGTCAAAGGTAGTGCATCTTCTATCATAGTGGGATTCCTTGTTTTATGATATGGTTGAGTCCTCATTTTACTCCTTGGGTTAGGAAATTAGTCCGTGAGGTAAACAAAGAAATAGTATTTTCTAATTTGTGTATATAAGCATATCAAACCTTGTTGGTAAATTTACCCTGTGGAGCGTACACGTAAACTTGTAGGTGAGTTTAGTCGTTAAGCTTTCTTTCACGTTGAATAACTCGGGTAGCATATCGAGCTTAGTTCCAAAAGTCGACCTTGCTTGGAAAGTATTTTGTTTATGAATATTATCTTTTCTATAGTGTTCTCTAAAATACTACAACATATCTTAGTATGCACGATTTATAAGTAAACCAAATATATATCTATTTATATATAATTATTATCAAAATCCTAATTAAAATTAGGACGGGTTGATTTGGAATTCCTCCATTCTGGGCCTTAAGTCGTTAGTCAACCCCACTTGTCAATTGACTATCCTTATAGGATAGTTATCTATTTAACAGTGCCTTTAAGATAATATGCCATGCCTTGGTGGAAGCAACATTGTGAATAAACCATATTTATTCATATAAAATTATAATCCAGTCAAAAAAAAATTGTCAGTTTTTGTCCAAGATCTCTCCTTTCTTATGATATAGTCTCTTTTAAACTTTGATTGTTTCTCGAATTGAATCTAGGAAGGATTCCTAGATTCAGGGTTGTTATATTTATATCAATCAAATCACCAAAATCAATATAGGATTAAACTGATTTATTTTTCTGTTGATATTTTTTTTAAAGAGTTGCATATTCTAAGGCGATCCTATTAAATTGGGATGGTGTGATTTTTTTTTTTTGGAGGGGGTATTTATTTTTTTGACATGATTTAGGGGAGAGAGGGGTCGATTCTGGGGGGGAAGGGACGATGAGGATGAAGGGAAATTTAGGGTTGAGTTGGAAGTTAAAAAGAGGGAGGAGCTGGGAAAAGAGGGGGGAGGTAGGGCGCAAAGGAGAAGGGAAATGGAGCTGCACCCATCGCATGGATCTGTAGTCTCTAAAACCCTCTTTACATGTTTATTTTCTTTTTGGACTCGTGCATTTTTTTATCATTGCACCCACGAGATGATATCCCCTCTGAGGCATTCTGTCAAGTAGATTCCATGCTTTGTCAATGCGTCCATATTTGGCAAAGATGCCTACCAGAGCCTTTCCTGCTAGTTTACTTATCTTTTGAAGTGTGCCTTCCTTTATGTCTTGACGTGCGCCCATACCCTGTTCCAGAAGCTCCCATTGTTGGCACACGTAGGGAGGACGTGGGCGCTGGGTATGGAGTCGGCCCCACTCCTGCCAATCATTGCTACTTGAAAGCTTTTAATGCTTTCTTCATCAGATCCATTATATGCATTTCCTGCGATCATTTGCAATCTTTTTTTTACTGCATTTTCTTTCCTTAGCATGTAGTGAGTGGACGTGCCTTGTCTATACCATGCGATTTGCATACGGGTTGACCAGAGCATTTCCACCCATTGTATTGTCGAAAGTTCCTCCATTCTTCTTTTTTTTGAATGCCTGGATGTATGATCTTACCCTGGTCGTGGGCAGCCTTTGGGCACAGGTCATGGGATGCTAGCAAGGGTTTCCTACTAGCGATGCAGTCCCTGAGAGCTTTTCTTTTGTTTTTAAATTATTTGGTCAACAGCTCCCGTGCCTTGTCGTCGCTTCCACAGTTTTGCATACGTGTCTATCGAGGTACTTGCAACTTCAATAGCCCGTTATGCCTGCTAAGCAACCTTTGGGGGACAGTTAACTATCCAATAGTGCCTTTAAAGTACTACGATATACCTTAGTGTAAGTAAATCATATGAAACCAAATATGTAATGACATCATAATCTTAAACAAGTTTTGACAGTTTGACCAGAATCTCTCCTTCCGTATAATACAGTCTTTTCAAAATTCTAGTTGTATTTTGTAGCTAAAATACCTCAATACAGCAATACAACTATCCAACTTAAGTCGTGCTCATAGCCTATGAGAACACACAGTTTGCAATAGGTGCATCTGTCGCGGCCTTTGAGCTTGGCTTGTTATTTTCTTTTATATAGTGAGTACCTGCTTAACAAAGTTTAGATTTTTATTTTTGGGTAGGGACATCTTCATAGACCATAATGTTGGGATGGTCGACCTTAGTTTTCTCAAAAAAAAATTACTGCTTTGTTTGTAGTTGCTGTATATATCATTCTGGCTTGCCTTCTTATGTTTGATATGACGAACAATACGAAGTTTAAACCTTCAATGTATCACTCCATTAAAATGTAGTTCATGGTTGGGCTCCACCTACTATAATGATAACGTGTAGATAAGTTAAATAATCCGTCCCTTTTCTGCATGTTGTGTGGATATATATATTATTTTAAGGGATAATACTCTTGGAATAGTGGTTAGTACCTCATCTATTTATGAAGGGTTGTTTTGATTGTTTTTTTTTATGAAATGGGTAGTTATTGATTACCTTTGTTTCAAGTTGTCATTGTGGCCTTTGAAAGTCCCATTCTACGAAGAGTGTATTCCACCATAAATAATTTATGAATTAATTAGTATGTTAAAATGAATTACCTTGTTGTTGAACTCAATACGTAGTAGTGGTTGTTGTAATATTTATTTTAATAAAAAGGGGGCCAAATAAGTTATTGGGAATGTGCTTGTCTGGTAGGGTTGTAGGAATGTTCTAGATTAGTTGGGAATAATGTAGTACCTTTCTCTTGGGAATTAACTTATTAATGTTCCGCTATGCCTATGATCTTTTCCTTCTCCTGGTTGGTTGGGTCAGAGGCGAACCTACAGTGATCATTGCCTTGACACTTGCGTCATGTGTATGTGTGTCGAGTGCTTTTGCTTCGAATACCTTATTGTATGCCGAATTCCCTTGATGTTGAGATGGATGTGTGTGTTACTTATGTACTCCCCTATGAGGATTACCTTAGAGTTGTACTTGTGAACTCTTGTCGTGAGAGTCGTCCTTGCTAATAGTGATTCTGTGATCCCCTCACTCCGTAGCTCGGGGGTGCCTAGGGCAAATGGACATCCATTGCGCTCAATGATGGCAATATGGTTGGGTGGTGGGCAACATCTCCCATTGGTCCTGTATCGGCGTCCTTCCGGAGAATTGACGAGATTATTGTGTTGAATCTTTCGATGTACTCCGACCTCGATGGTTAATTACCTTATGGTTGTTGCCTCAATCTATTTGTTTTGAAAAGCAAAAATGATTATCGTTATTATTTTTAGTTATCTGTATGTTTTAGAGAAATAATTAATGTATAATTATCTCCTCGATGTACTCCAAAAATTAAATGTTGCTTAATTATTTCAATTGATGTGTAGGATACTAATGGATGTTTAATTATCTCTTGATGTACTCGACAATTTAAATATTGCTTACTTATTTGCTTTTCGCTGTACAGGAAAGTGACTAATGTTTTCTATCCCCTTGATGTACTCAGAAGGTTAAATACTGTTTATTATTTTCTAAGGGTACATATATAGGAAAAATAAGTAACGTATAATTATCTCTATGGATTTAAAGAAAATTAATTATAGTACTTTTATCTTTATTGAGTCATAGGAAAAGTAATTAATGTCAAGTATTTTTATGAATGTATCGAAAAATAAATGATGTTTAATTATCCCTAACAATGTGAAGGAGAATAATTATAGCTTAATTATCCCTATAGATGTAAAAGAAAATAAATAATGTTTGTTTACCTCTATGGATGTAAATTAATTAATTATTGTCATTTATCTCTAACCATGTAAATAAAATTAATCATAGTTCTCTATTGCTATGGATGTAAAAGAAAATTTAATTCTTGTTATCTGTCTCTATGGATGTAAAGAAAAATAATTACTGTTTAGTGTCTCTATAGAGGTAAAGGAAAATTGTTAAGGTTTATTTATCTCTATGGGTGCAAAGAAAAATGATTAAGGCTTATTTATCTATATTGATGTTATGGAAAGTAATAAGTGTTTGATTATCTTTTGATGTTGATTGGCATAGACTGGAGTTAGGAATCCTCTTTTCTCCCATTATGGTGTCTTGCTATCTTTTTAGAAATGGTTTCCAAAGCTCTTGTCTTCAAAATTCTCTTCTTGCTTGTTGATTAGGGGAGACAAAACAGTATCAACATTACTTATGAATGTGTATTCTACCCATGGTCGTTTGGGAGTTGAATTGCTCTTCTTGCACTAATGATTAGTCTATCGGCATATTATGTGGTATTTCTTGGTTGTCTCACCTAAGCGAGGTGTCTTGGATGTCTCATCCGCACTTCCCCTTCCTCCCCCGCATTGTGGGACGGGGTTTTAGGGACATGGGGAAAGTTTTTGTTGGTTCATGTCATGACCACATTTGAAATGTGGACATGACATGTGGTCTTTTCGTGTCATGACCACTCAGTGAATGTGGGCATGACATCTACGAGCAACCTCAAAAATCCCCAAAAATAAGGGCTCAAACTGCCACAAATCGAGCAAAAATAGCTCCAATTTGGACCTCTACATATGCTTGACCAAAAAAGTTGACCAAGAACCCAAAAAATACTCCTCAAATCATGCAAAAAATCTCCTAGGTGGCCTAGCTAACTCAACTCATCAATTTGCATGATTTTATTTTTTGCAAAATTGATTGTGAGTAAATAATGAAGTAATTAAAATAATTACTCTATTATTGGTTACAACTTGTACTTATTTTTTATTTTACAATTTGTGAAAATTAATAAAGTAATTTGAAGAATATTACTTTATTATTTATTTACAATTGATTTATTTGTAAAATCATGCATGAAAATAAAATAGATCTCCTTATCTCTCTAAATTACACATGCCTATTTTGCATGATTTGAGCAAAAAATAGGACTTAGAGAAAAATATAATCTCTTTATAGCTCCTTGTGAGAAAAATATCTAATTGCATGTCAATGTGCCTTAAGGGAAAATTATACCCTTGTCTCTCTAAATACATTATCAAGAATGCATAAAAACCAAGGCATTACATACAAACCCTTATAACTCCATATTTGTATCAAAAGAAAACAAATATCCTTCTATGCCTTATAATTCCAATATACACATGCAAAAATAGCCTCTCTGCCACATACACTTATCATGCAAGATGAAATACAAACCCTCTGTCATATCTCTTCTCCATGCATTCTATAACCATAAGCCATTTTACCACTCTGCCAACTCCTTGTCTACCACCTTGCAATCCCTTTTTGTCTCTTATACATCTTTCTTCTTTGACTTTAAATGATGCTTTTACAAGGCATGAATATCACAAACTTTGAACATATTCGGTCATTGCATGCATCAATTATTATGAGGAATCTTTGATAAGGCATATATTTGCATGTGTTGGTTTGAGCATCTTTTGACTATATGATAGTCGACCTCCAAGGAATGAAAGGCTTGTTTGAATTTCACAAGGCATAAGCCTTACCCTTTAATAATTCTTCTTGACTTTAGAACCAAAGGCAAAGAAGAGTTGTCGGCCATCTCATATGATAATCACTAGGGATTACATTATTAGTGTTGTTGATCGCGGTCGACATTTAGATATAGTAATAATTTGTATTTGAAGAAGTCAAAAATCAAAGATGAAACAATAGCTTCAAACGAAAGGGTGACCAAACCCTAATCACTTGTTATTTTTCATTTTGCTCTCCTATGTTGGCCGTCGCTTTTCTCTGTAACTTTTTGATATCTAGGGTTTGACTGTTCCCTCAGCTTCCTTCTTGGCTTTCTGTGTTGAATTCCATGGTTCTTTCTGTAATTTCTGAGTATGAGACATGGTAGAAAGCGATAAGTGTTGTATCTTTTGTTTTTTCACTGGCACTTATCTTATTTATGTGGCTTCTTCAATAGTAATGGTCGTGGCCATACTTGCACCTTCTTTCTCTGTATCATTGCTTTGACATATTCTTTGCTCTCTGTGTGTTGCAAATCTAGAAAATGTGAGAATAATTTGAAAGAAAAGATAGGAACCTCCTAAAGGAGGTCGCGGCCATGGTAGCTTCCACACTGGAAAATGAAGGTAAGCTCTTTCTCCATTCCTCTCGTTTGCTGTAAATTCTTTAACCTGTCTTTGAATATACAAAAGAAACAAGGTTTCAATTTTGTCATCTGGGTATTTAACTCTTTCCTGTAACTCATATGGCCGTGGCCATTATTACCCTCTGTAGCAGATTTAATGGTTTTCCTGTTATGAAACTTGAAGGGTTTCAATTCCTTGTCACTGTGGATACTCAAAAATGCATACAACTACATTCTATACAAACGGTCATACCAGAAAACACTTGTATTTCTTCTCCTTTCGACTGTCTCTGCAAAAATGAAGAAGGGTTTTGACACAGAAAAGAGGGTTTTCCTTAAAATGCATAATATTTGCCATTTCAGGCATGACTAGACCAAAAACATACAGTAGCATCATTTTCCTTTAGAAATGGCCAAAAAAGATGTTAGGGTTTTATGAAAACCCATATGGGTATTTGAAGAAACCTTTCCTTATGTTACGGCCAAGCTATAAGACTTTTCTCTATCATTTTTTCCTTCACTGTGTGCATGAAATGAAACTGAAGCTTTCGTTGAAAATGAGGGTTTTGATTTTCCATTTGGGTATCTTCTTTGAGGCATGAAGACTCACTTCCCTGTCACGGCTATGGCAGAACATTTACTGTGTTGATTCATTTTCTTTGTATGCATGAAATGAGTTAGGGTTCTTTTCAACTCTTTTCAAGGGTTTGTATCCTGTATAAATTCCACTGTAGCAAGCATGATGTTTTTCTCTCTTCCATCTGAATACCTCTTTCTAATAATAAATCTCATTCCCCACTCTGAGCAGCAGTATGTATCATTTTCTTGCAAAAGAAATAAATTTCTAAGTATAAGGCATTATCTTGGTATCCATTTTGCATTAACTGGTACTCAAAAAAAGTTTCAACATTATGTTGTTCTCTGGAATTTACTTTGACATTCATTTTGCATTTTCTGTAGCATACATTCTTCATTCTTGTCCTCTTTTGTCCTTCAACCTGGCAAATGTTTTGTTATGTTATAACTATATCAACCAGAAATGATGATAACTTGTATTTCTTTCAGCAGTCATACTGTAGAATATATATGGCATATCATGAGTCTTCTATTATTTTTCTTCCTGCATTGGTTAAGAAATCATGAAGTATGGTCCATGAATAGTTAACACCAAAGTGTATGAATGATAACACTTGACTGTCACCAGTCAGAGGTATTATATCTTGCTATCTTGATCACTTGGTTTATTGCCTGTAGATGCATTTATCCTTCTATAACTGTATGCTATGACTGTCACTCTTAAGTTTTAGGTTGTCCTTCATTGTGGCATATACCTGTATCACTTGCCTTGGTTGTACTTGATCATTATGAATACTTGCAACATGATATTTTGCTTACTATCCTTTGATTATAATCAGATAAAACCTTTGATGTTTATATCCTGTAATCTCATGTGCACAAATCTGTCTCCTGTAAGCATCATTATGTAACCCTTAACATCATTAGATAACAATGTGAACACTCATATGTCAATGGTATGCATCAGTTTATTTTTGGGATTTGCCTTCAACTTTAATACCATATGCATAAACAATGAAAAACTCATGTAGACTGTTCCTTCCATCTGATATGCATTAGAAACTTGATTGGCATATCTGTCTTTCTGTCCTTGATTGATCTGATCGTAAGCATTTCATCTCTTTTTCATATTTATGTCCTTTCTTAAGTCTTTTTTTGTGAAATGTGACATGAAATATGACAGCAATAAAATATTCTGATAGTAATATGAATAAGAGGAATACCTTTCATGACTGCAATTCTAATTTCTACATTTGTCAACCTGACTCAGGCTTTACATACTTATCTGATTTGCTTTAATCAACTGTAATAAATGTCATGATGACATACCTTCTCTGTAAGTTGATTAATGATGCATGATGTACTTTGAATGATACATCCTGTCTTTTTCTGACATTCCTTCTCAAATGAGTAAAAAGGAAACATGCTCAACCCTTGTGGGAGCCACACTTTCTCCACATGTTTATTTGTCTTCAAATCGGCAACATTACTTTCCCTATACCTGCACAGTGAACAAACAAGTTAGCATGAAAAATATACCTGATGGTACTGATTGATCTTCTTTGATATTCTGGCTTGTAGCACATGTCTGATCTGATCTTTCATATGAAATGCATGATGTGATAAGTTGATATATTTGCCTGATAAAAGCATATGATAACTTTAAACATCCAGAGCTCTAACAAAACCATCCCCAAGTTTTTACAGGTTCAACTGATGATAGGAGCTGAAGATGAAGACTGAAGACCGACATCAATAAAACAACCTTGCTCAGGCAATGATGGATGTTTACTTTTATCATGTGTTCACATTATTTCTTTTATCATTCAGATGTATAGCTTGCATGTCTGCATTGCTCAGTCTAGTTACTCCCACGGCTTGTGTGGGACATATTTGAGCACTTCTTTTAAACATAATCAGTTAATTTATCTTATGCACTTGATGTATGTGTATTTCTTTTTCAATCAATACATAGGGTAAAGTAACAGATACTAAATTGTATGTTCCAAATATGACATGAAATAACAGTTCAAATAAATATATTTCTTTCTTTCTTTCAAATATGATCAAGTGAATAATCAATCTGACTTATAACTCCTGAAAGATAACACTATGTTAAATCAACTATATTTCTTGAATGATTGATACCTTGACAACTGTGTTTTCTTGTCATGATGACTCATCAGTCTTGATTAGACTGATGGATTAGCTTGTCAATTGAATTCCATCTTTGTTTTGTCAAGACATCAATTGTTCATTAAATGCATAACTTCAAAGTTTTCTTTTATTCCTTCTGAACAACTGCACTTAGGTCAAACTAATTTTAGTGTGAACAAAATTAGTAACAGTAATATTACAATGCATATTTTGTTGCAATTTCATTTGTAATCTTTTTTACATCCTTCATTTTGATCTTCTCTTTGTGCTTGCCTCTAGCTTTCTAGATTTTGAATTGCTATCTCCGTAACAAAATCTAACATGGTATCAGAGTGCGTGAATACTTAGAGTTACTCATTCTAAACATCTAGATAGTTGAGTATGCTCTTCTCTTACATTGTATAATGATCTAGAGAATCATAAAAACTTGATAAAAATACCATATTCTAGGGGATTTTATGTGGCTTTGTTTTGTAGGTAGCTTCAGGTGATTCTTGGAGCAAATCTAAGCTCACCATTACATTAACAACGTCTAAGAAAGTTAGTTTTACGTTTTATTTCATCGAGATTAGCCACCGGAGGCCAAATCTACAAGGGTTTGAAACTGGAGATTCGTTGCAAGATCCAATATAGAGGCACCATTTTGGAACATTCTGGGTCAAATCTGACCCTGCCATCACACTCAAAAGGCCCAAAAACCCTAAGATTAACTGTCAAATCACCAAAATTAGAGCAGTTTACCCATGGCCACCAAAAGTTTTTCTCCTCCGTTGCACAAACATGCGCAGGGTATGACACGCTTTTCAAGAAATTTTCAAAAAAATCAAAAACAATTCCTATGATTTAATATTTGTTGTAAAAAAATCAAAAAAATATATCAAAACATAATGCAGGTTTTTTTATTAAAATTGTTAAAAGTTTTTAAAAATAAAAATAAAAAAAGTTATGGGCACCTACGCATGCATGTACCTATGCAAGCCCTTGTGTAAGGGTACTTCCAATACCCCATGGGGCCTCGCACCCCCATTGAGGTCATGGACCCTAGGGTCTCGCACCCCTAGGGTTGCGGTCCTGTTTGGGCCACAAACCCCATTATTGGGGATGGGGTGCGGCCTTTGTGGCCCCCTAACTCCATTCAAAATATTTTAACATTTAAAAATTTGCACCTCCCAACACCTCGGCCACTGTGCCAAATTTGGCAGTTTTTTGGCAATTCTACCATTCTTGGCAGTAGATACCTAATTTGGCAGTATCTAAATCATCTAGGGATCTTCCAATATTAGTGAATATATAATCTATTCGGAGATCTACTACATTTGGGAAACCGATAAATTTGGCAGCAATTTCACCAAATTTGGTAGCAAAAAAGATTTTTGAAATTCAAGCCCCCTCTCTGTTGGTGTTTCTAGTTTTGAAGGCAAACTTTGAAGACTCGTATCTCGATCTCACGACCTCCTTTCTTTGAGCAATTTATTTGGGCTAATTTCTCACACTCTACACGCTAGTGCAGACAATTTTTATTTTGATGTATGGATTTTTCATAATTTGCAAATTCTCACAAGTAACACCACGCAATTCTCATTTTGGGAACTTCAAAGCTGCATAACTTTTGCATACGACCTCGAATCAAGGCAATATTTTTTGAAAGTGCATGTTTTTTCATATAGTTCGCATTGGTGTTGATCATTTTACTTGATATTGTGTCAAAATTATACTTTCAACATATACTCATTTCTAAGGATTTGTAAAGCATTGAGATCAAGTCTGCTCAGTGTTTCTTGCAAGTGGCAATTGTAACTACACTAAATATAAAGTGTCAAATCATATTTGCTTGGGGGTTCTTTGATTAAGTGATTTGGGGGGTCTCTTGGTGTTGATCTTTTGCCTTTACTAGTGTTCTAATCATGTCTCTCACTCAATCCTTTTCAATTGAGCATTCTTCAAAATCCTCCAAAATCATTGAAGGTGAAATGTGGTTACTGTGGTAAAAAAAATCACATTGAAGATGAATACATGATAAAGGATATTCATGAATTGAGACAACTTTGTATAGACAATGGCATCAGTTTGCCAAAGTCTTTTAATCTAGCATTAACAGATATTTCACATGTTCACACTAAAGCCTCTTGTGTGGACACATAATTCAAGAATGAGCAGTGTAGTTTGATGACATGCATTGAGATCTCATTTCCATCTCTTTTTGCTCTATCTGAGTCTAGTTTTGCTTCTTCCATGACTTCCAGTGATTCAGTGCAATAGGATCACATTGGTCTTCCAGAGATAGTTCCTTGGGACACATTTCTACCTAACATATCGTGCTTGTTTGTAGAATCCCACATTTTGGATTTGGGAGACACCATTGAGGACATTTATCACTTCTTTGATGACGGCTTCTATGGAGTTGATTCTTCTTCTTCAGATGTTTTGAGGGCACATTCAGACCCTTTTGTTCCTTCTTTTCCCACATCTACTTCTATAGTGACAGTTTCTGCAGATATTGATGACCCCACATATCCGTCTCAGCCATCATTCATGTTGACACCCTCTACACAAGTACCAAATTCTCATTGGTTCAGATGTCTTACTGATGGCAAGTACCATACATCCATGGTTAATGTACTTGAATCTTCTATGGTACCTAATCCATCATATCAGCATTTGTCACAGTTTGGCATTGGCTTAGAGATCTTCAAGCGGCATTTGGAGTAGGCATCCTTGTCTTCATATGAGATATATTCATCTTTGGATCCTGTTCTATTTCAGTTTCCGCTTGGTTTTGAATTGTCACTTTCATCAGTTAAGCATGGCACTCATGATTTGGTTGTAACATCTTTTGGCATCGACATTGAAACACATGAGCAATTTTCAAAGATTTATACATCCTGATCTTTCTTCCCTCATAATCATTTCAAGAATGGGAAGACATTTTACATACACCTTTGGTTTTGTTTCTTCCTAAGGGGAGGAACGTTGTTCAATGATAGTGGACCATCTTCTCCATCCAATTTTGAGCATCAACCATTGGCATAGGAAGCTACTTGAGGGGGGGCTACATGGTCTCTCTTCTCATCTCTTTTCTGGAAGAGAGTTTTTCTTCGCATGGGGTTTTATCTTTCTCACTTTTTCAAGAGGGGTCACCTTGACCTTCACTTTTACTCTCTTTATTATGAGGGGTGTTCTATCTCTTTGTGGGGGGGGGTAATCCTTTTTTGAGTAAGGCTTCTCTTTGGAGGAGAAATCTTTATACATGGGTACCTCATCAGGCTTCATTTGTCGAGACCCATCTTTTCACCCACCCAAGCTAGGCTTAAAGAGAGTGTTAGTGTAGATTTTTTCTTTTCTTAAGGTTTTTCCTACACATATTATTAAGCTTGCTTAAGTTAATAAAGTGAGTTTAATTAGGTGAGTGGGTAGTTTGAAGTGTCACCATCTTACAAGGAAGGTGCATTTGCTATCTTGGGAAGATGCTCTTGTTATCTTTAGGCCTCTTGATGGCCTCTCCCTATTGATTGGATTTGCCACCTCTATTCTCCCCTTGGTCTATATAAACTCACTACCTATCTTTTATTTTAAACAATATAAATGAAAATTCAAGTTGTTGATTTTAATGAATTAGTATGAGATTGATATTGTTTTTGTTGAGGCATGGAAAACATGTAAAATATCAATAAGTGGAGATAGAACTAAATAGTTGGATTACTTAATTCAATCAAATTTATTGTCCAAAGGAAATCAATATTGCATTCCTAAGAATTCAATGAGAGATTTTGCTCAAGAAAAGCAGAGTAGTGTAGTAGCAAATCATTTTGGGATAGATAAAACATTTTATTTGATAAGTGAATATTATTTTTTGCTACAAATATATAAGAATGTGATGCAAGAGCATCCCTGGTTCAAGAACAATCTTGTATCAACCAAAAACATTTGCATTTTAGTTTGTTTACAATTTAGTTTGTTTCTTTTCATTTTTCAGTTCAGTGCAGGCAGTTCAGTCAGTAGCAGTTTATGTATTTTGGTCCGCATTCTATCGCGGTCACATTTCAGACCTTGTGGAGCTAGACTTAGCATCTAGATTCATTCATCTACATCATATCCAGAATTCAGAGCATTTGAATCAGTTACCCGAAAGTTATTGCTATCAGAAGATCGATTGTTTTCTCATAACAAAGCATCTTGACAGTCTCAGACACATCGGCTGAAGAGAAGACTTGCCGAGCATTTCTCGACTTGTGGAGCCTAATGACACATCATTCAATAATTTTTGGTTCGTGGCCGACCTTCCCTGAAATCCGCACATCATTCCATTCATTTGCGAAGGAACTCTTCATGATTAGGTCCGACCTATCTGTGTACACACATTACAGCTCTTCACTGGAGTTTGTGATCTTCCTTGGCCGACACAGAGGAATTTTTGTACCAGAGATGATATATATTGATGTAATAGATCTTTAGGAAAGTAGTTATCAAGTTCATGATAATAGTGATAATTGATAGTTTAGATTTTGCACGAAGGAGCTTCAAAGCTATATCTTGTGCTTATTCTGATATTTCAAAATCAGGCCTTTGAGCCATAATTGTAAGCCTGCATAATGTCGGCTAGATTATATTTGAATTCTATGATATACTGAATGACTGAAACTGCATTTGCTTTATATTTTTGAGTTGTTTCTGTTGTGTTTACTCTTGCTACACAATCTAGACAGTTCATTTTGTGAACCCTCCTATCGTGACTGCACCAAGTGGTATCAGAGCGAAAGTTTGAATCTTTGGGAGCGAATTGAGCAAAATTGGCAAAGGAATTCCATAAGATCTTATTGTGGACAGATTGCCAAATTGAGGCAGGTTACCTGTGTCGCAATCGATCGTCAATTGTGAGGCAGTTGTCACCTTGTAGCTCGAGCATCGAATTTGAGGCAGTTTGCACTTGATCCTAAGAAGAATGCCACCGAGGAGAGTTGTTGTTGGAACAATGGCTAGTAGAATGGATGAGATGATGGAAATGATGAAAATGATGTGAATTTGATTGGATGTTGTTGAAGAAGATAGGCGAAGAGGATTGACACCTAGACCTAATGTTGAAAGTGATGATGAAGAAGAATTTCAATCTGTTGAACAAATTGGCGAAACCCTAGGAGGTGATGAAGAAGAAGAATCAGATCAAGTCAAGATGTTGCGAGCTATTTCAAATATTGGTAAGAGACCTAGAGTTGATGTGCTGAACTACATTGGCAATTTGAACCCTAAAGAATTGATTGACTGGATAAATGGCATGGAAGAATACTTTGAATACGAAGAAGTTGAAGACCCGGAGAAAGTGAAATTTGCAAAGACAAAGTTGAAAGGACATGTTGCTATATGGTGGAAAGAAATTCAGTTGGACAGAAACATAAGAGGTAAAGAAAATATTACAAAGCGGGATAGAATGGTGACAAAACTGAAGAATCAATGCATACCTGCTGACTATGAGTTAGAACTAGTGAAAAGATTGCAAAACCTAAGACAAAAGGAGAAATCTATGAAAGAGTATTCTAAAGAATTTCATAAGATGATCATAAGGACAGGACATAGTGAAGCAAGCAAGGAGAAAGTGGCTAGATACATCAATGGACTGAGATTGAACATTCAAGAAGAACTAAGTTTGGTGAGGATGACATCTTTGGAGGAAGCATATCAGTTTGCACTGAAAGTGGAAGACAAGCTAAATAAGAGGCATGATCAAAGACAGAGAGGCAGAGGAGGTAAATTTCAGAGAGGAAAAACATTTTTTGGAGACAGATCACATCCGGAGCAGAACAAATTTGACAATACATTTAAGGAGAACAGAGATAACATTGCATACCAAAGTAATGACAGAAATTTACATCACAGAGGTAATTACAATTCATACCAGAATGAAGGCTATAGAAGAGAAGGAAGAGGATTTGATAAGAGAACATTCAGAGGCACCTATTTCAAGTGTGGAGGTGAAGGACATAGAGCATTTGAGTGTAATCAAGGGAGTACAAGCAAGAGAACAGAAAACAGTGGAAGAGTAGCTTATGTTGAAGAAGAACATGTTGGATCACTGAGTTCAATTGGTAAACCAGAGAAAGGAGAAACACTGGTGATGAGGAGAGAACTATTTCAAGCATAGACAAATGAGGAACCACCGCAGAGGAAGAGTTTGTTCAGAACCAGATGCAAATCAGGAGGTAAATGTTGTAAAGTTGTAATTGATAGTGGTAGTTCAGATAACCTAATTTCAAAGGAGATGGTGACTGAGCTGAAGTTGGAAAGATTGAAACACCCTAAGCCCTATTCGATAACATGGATTCAGGATGATCATAAGGTACTGGTGAGTGAACAATGTTTGGTGAAATTTCATATTGGATCTTATCATGATGAAGTTTTGTGTGATATCATGCCTATGGATGTTTGTCATATCTTGTTGGGTAGACCTTGGCAGTATGATAGAAAAGCTATACATGATGGGAGAAAGAATACATAGACTATAACATCAAATAGGAAGAGAATTGCCTTGATTCCTTTGGAGGATGATCCTGAGAGTGAAGTATGTGGGAATGCTAGAATCTGTTTGGTAGATGGAAGGAAATTTCTAGACGGTTTGAGACATGAGAATGTGTTATGCTTTGATTCCTAAGAAGCCTAGAACTTTGAAGGAGACTGAAGAATCACAACGGGAGGAAATAACAGAGTTGCTGACAGAGTATGAAGACATCATATCAGACAATGTACCTGAAGGATTGCCACCTATCAAAAGCATCAGTCATCACATGGATCTTATACCGGGAGCTAGTTTGCCTAACAAAGCAACACATAGAATGACACCAGCAGAGAATGAAGAATTGAATAGGCAGATACAAGAATTGTTGAGGAAAGGTTTGATTAGAGAAAGTTTGAGTCCTTATGCAGTACCTGTAGTGTTAGCACCAAAGAAAGATGGAGAATGAAGAATGTGTACTGACTCGACCAATAAACAAGATCACAATTAAGTATAGATTTCCTTTACCTAGGATGGATGATATCATGGATTGTTTGAGTGGAGCAAGATATTTCACAAAGATAAATTTGAAGAGTGGATACCATCCTATCAGAATCAAAGGAGATGAATGGAAGACTATTTTTAAGACAAATGAAGGATTGTATGAGTGGTTAGTGATGCTTTTTGGATTGACAAATGCACCGAGTACTTTCATGAGATTGATGAATGAACTCTTGAAGAAATTCTTGGGTAAGTTTGTGAGTGTATACTTGGATGATATCCTGATTTTTAGTAGGACAAAAGAACATTTGCAGCACCTTAGACAAGTATTGCAGAGGTTGAGAAAAGAGAAATTGTTGATAAACATCAAGAAGGGTAGTTTCATGAAAGAGGAATTGGTATATTTGGGATTTGTGATTTCTGCGGAAGGATTAAAGATGGACCCTAAAAAAGTAAGAGCAATTGTTGAATGGCCTACACCGAAAAGCATTGGAGAGGTTAGATCATTTCATGGATTGGCTAGTTTCTATCGGAAGTTCATTAGAAATTTAAGTATAGTTTGTAACCCTATAACAGAGACAATGAGAAGTGACATGAAAGACTTTAAGTGGACATCAGGAGCAGATAAAAGTTTTGAATTATTGAAGCAGAAAGTAACATAGCAACTTGTTTTAGCATTACTAGATTTTAATAAGGTATTTCAAGTTGATTGTGATGCAAGTTGGAAATGCAATTGGAGCCATGTTAAGTCGGGAAGGTAGACCTGTAGCATATTTCAGTGAGAAGTTGAATGATACAAAGAGAAGATATTCAGTTTATGATCAGGAGTTCTATGCCATAATTCAAGCATTGAAAAAGTGGAGACATTATTTGTTGCCTAAGGAGTTTGTGTTATATACAAATCATCAAGCTTTGCAGTATTTGAACAGTCAAGGTAAGTTGAATCAGAGATATATGAGATGGGTAGAGTTCATGCAGAGTTATACTTTTGTGTTGAAGCATAGGAGTGGTAAATCAAACAAAGTTGCAGATGCATTAAGTAGGAGAAGGAATTTGCTGACAGAGATGAGAAATGAAGTATTGGGATTTGAAGAATTAAATAACATGTATGAGGGAGACACTGACTTTGCAGAACCTTGGAAAGCATATAAGGAACCTGTTGTGACAAATAGGAATAAATGGTTGGACTATTTCATTCAGGAAGATATGTTGTTCAGAGGAAATCAATTGTGCATACCTAGAAGTTCAATGAGAGATAATTTGATCAAAGAGAAACACAGTGGAGGATTGGCAAGATATTTTGGCATTGATAAGACAGTGGCATTGGTGAGTGAAAACTACTTTTGGCCTCAGATGCATAAGGATGTTAGGAAGTTTGTGCATAGTTGTAGAGTTTGTCAAGTTGCAAAAGGGAGTAGTCAGAATACTGAATTGTATAAACTTTTGACAGTACCGGAGAGACCTTGGGAAGACATAAGCATGGAATTTGTGATGGGATTGCTTAAGACACAGAGAGGACATGATTTGATATTTGTAGTGGTAGACAGATTTTCGAAGATGGCTCATTTCATACATTTTAAGAAGACAATTAATGCAGTGCATATAACTAACCTATTTTTCAAGGAGATTGTGAGATTGCATGCATTACCTAAGAGTATAGTTTCAGATAGAGATATATAAAGTTTGTTGAATACTTTTGAAAGACACTTTGGAAAAAGATGAAGACAGATCTAAAGTTCAGTTCAGCATTTCATTCACATGTTGATAGACAGACAGAGGTAGTGAATAGGAGTTTGGGAAACTTGTTGAAATGTTTGGTTGGAAAGAAAGCAGAAAGTTGGGATTTAATTCTTTCACAATCACAGTTTGCATACAATAATTCAGTGAATAGGAGTACCGAAAGAACACCTTTTGAGATTTGTTACCGAAGTAAACCCTAGAGGAGTTGCAGAGTTGAGAGATATTAGTATGGCAGAAAAGAGAAGTGTCGAAGCAGAAGAATTTACAGATCACATGAAGACAGTGCATAATCAAGTGAAGAAGCGTTTAGAAGATATGAACAGCAAATATAAGGAGCAAGCAGATGAGAAGAGAAGACATAAAGAATTTGAAGTGGGAGATGAAGTGATGGTGTACTTGAGAAAAGAGAGATTTACCGTTGGGACATATAACAAGTTGAAGATGAAGAAGTTTAGACCTTGTAGGATACTCTAAAAATTTGACTCAAGCAATGCATACGAAGTGGAGTTATTGGAAACATTGGGCATATCACCCATTTTCAACATTGCAGACCTATATCGGTATCATGACGCAGAGTTTAGTGACAGCCATGAAGAGGACTTGAAGAAGCAATTACCAAAACAAGCACCAAAGCAGATTGAAGACATCTTGGATAGCAAAGTTGGACGCAACACTAGAGGAAGACAATACAAAGAATACCTTGTAAAGTGGAAAGGCAAACCGGAAGAAGATTCATCATGGATTTCCCAGGCCGAGGTGGACCGTCTTGGTTCTCCCCTAGCCCCAACAAAGTGAAGGACTCACTTTTTTTTAATAACCCCAGATGTCTAACACAAGAGCATCCTTGATTCAAAAACAATCTTGCATCAACCAAAAACATTTGCATTTCAATTTGTTTCTTTTCATTTTCCAATTCAATGCAGGCAGTTCAGTCAGTAGTAATTTCTATATTTTGGTCCGCATTCTACCGCAGTCACATTTCAAACCTTGCGGAGCTGAACTTAACATCTAGATTCATTCATCTACATCGTATCCAGAATTCAGAGCATTTGGATCAGTTATCAGAAAGTTATCGCTATTAGAAGATCGACTATTTTCTCATAATAGAGCATCCTGATAATCTTAGACACATCAGCTGAAGGAGAAGACTTGTGAAGCATTTCTCAACTTGTGGAGCCTAATGACACATCATTCAATGATCTTTGGATTGTGGCTGACCTTCCTCGAGATCCTTACATCATTCCATTCATTTGTAGAGGAACTCTTCATGATTAGGTCCTACCTATCTGTATACACACGTTACAACTCTTCACTAGAGTTTGTGATCTTCCTTAGCCGATGCAGAGGAATCTTTTGTATCGAAGATGATATATATTGATGTAATAAATCTTTAGGAAAGTAGTTATCAAGTTCATGATAATAGTGACAGTTGATAGTTTAGATTTTGCAAGGAGGAGCTTCAAAACTATATCTTGTGCCTATTCTACTATTTCAAAATCAAGCCTTTGAGCCCTAATTGTAAGCCCGCATGATGCCAGCCAGATTGTATTTGAATTCTATGATATACTGAATGACTAAAACTGTATTTGCTTTATATCTTTGAGTTGTTTCCATTGTGTTTACTCTTCTTGCACAATCTGAACAATTCATTCTATAAACCTTCCTACCATGACTGCACCAAAATGTGAAAAGGCATGTGCAAAATTACAAAATTTGTCAAGTTGCTAAAGAAAGTAGTCGAAATATTGGATTATATAAGCTATTAGCAATTCTCCAAAAAACTTTGGGAGGAAATTAGTATGAATTTTGTGTTAAAATTACCAAGAACATAAAGAAGTCATGGTTCCACTTTTGTAGTTATTAAATTTTTTAAGATAGTACACTTATTACTTGTAAAAAAAACTAATGATGCAATACACAACTAATTTATTTTTTAAAGAAATTGTTACATCACATGGATTACCTAAGAGTATTATATCAAACAAGGATGTGAAATTTGTTGCTCATTTTTGGAAGACATTGTAAAAGAAATTAGGTACTAATTTGGAATTTAATTCAATATATCATCTACAAACAAATGGACAAACAAAACTTATAAATAGAAGCTTAGAAGACATGTTAAAATGTTTATCAAAAGAAAAGATAGGAATCTAAGATTCAATATTACCACAAGATAAGTTTGCTTATAATAATTTAAGAAACAAAAATACAAGAAAGATACCATTCAAGATTGTATGTGGACAAAATCCAAAGAATGTTTCAAAGTCAAGAGATTTTACCAAAAACTACAAAAAAACTAATAATGTAGCTAATGATTATGCTAAGTATATGAGAATTTATATCAAGTAAGAATTATGTTGGTGAAGATGAACCACAAGCATAAAGAGCATGCAATCCAAAAGAGACATAAGGAGCATGAACTAGGAGATAAAAGTGATGATTTATGTAAGGAAATATTTTCATACAAAACATACTTTTTTTAAAACAAAACGCCTATCATACTTTTAACCTGCCTGCTTCACCTTTGAAGATTACTTAAATATTTATATAATAATAACAACCTACGAACCAAAGCACAAATCTCTAGCATAACTTCTTTAAAGCATATGTGTTGGGTGTCAAAACATCAACAATTTCTATTGATCAAATTCCTAATAATAATATTTGGAATATTAGAAATTCTGATTTTTTTTTAAACAAATATGCCATTGACATCAACAACTGATGATGTGGACCGTCTTGGTTCTCCCCTAGCCCCAACAAAGTGAAGGACTCACTTTTTTTTAATAACCCCAGATGTCTAACGCAAGAGCATCCCTAATTCAAAAACAATCTTGCATCAACCAAAAACATTTGCATTTCAATTTGTTTCTTTTCATTTTCCAATTCAATGCAGACAGTTCAATCAATAGCAATTTCTATATTTTGGTCCGCATTCTATCGCAATCACATTTCAAACCTTGCAAAGCTGAACTTAGCATCTAGATTCATTCATCTACATCGTATTCAAAATTCAGAGCATTTAGATCAATTATCAAAAAGTTATCGCTATTAGAAGATCGACTATTTTCTCATAACAAAGCATCCTAATAATCTCAGACACATCAGCTAAAAAAGAAGACTTGTGAAGCATTTCTCAACTTGTGGAGCCTAATGACACATCATTCAATGATCTTTGGTTTGTGGCTGACCTTCCTCGAGATCCACACATCATTCCATTCATTTGCAAAGGAACTCTTCATGATTAAGTCTTACCTATCTGTATACACACGTTACAACTCTTCACTAGAGTTTGTGATCTTCCTTAGCCGATGCAGAGAAATCTTTTGTATCAAAGATAATATATATTGATGTAATAGATCTTTAGAAAAGTAGTTATCAAGTTCATGATAATAGTGACAATTGATAGTTTAGATTTTGCAAAGAGCTTCAAAACTATATCTTGTGCCTATTCTAATATTTCAAAATCAAACTTTTGAGCCCTAATTCCAAGCCCACATGATGCTAGCCAGACTATATTTGAATTCTATGATATACTAAATGACTAAAACTATATTTGCCTTATATCTTTGAGTTGTTTCCATTGTGTTTACTCTTGTTGCACAATCCAGACAATTCATTCTATAAACCTTCCTACCATGACTGCACCAAAATGTGAAAAGGCATATGCAAAATTACAAAATTTGTCAAGTTGCTAAAGAAAGTAGTCAAAATATTGGATTATATAAGCTATTAGCAATTCTCCAAAAAACTTTGGGAGGAAATTAATATGGATTTTGTGTTAAAATTACCAAGAACATAAAGAAGTCATGGGTTCCACTTTTGTAGTTATTAAATTTTTTAAGATAGTGCACTTATTACTTGTAAAAAAACTAATGATGCAATACACAACTAATTTATTTTTTAAAGAAATTGTTACATCACATGGATTACCTAAGAGTATTATATCAAACAAGGATGTGAAATTTGTTGCTCATTTTTGGAAGACATTGTAAAAAGAAATTAGGTACTAATTTGGAATTTAATTCAATATATCATCTACAAACAAATGGACAAACAAAACTTATAAATAGAAGCTTAGAAGACATGTTAAAATGTTTATCAAAAGAAAAAATAGGAATCTAAGATTCAATATTACCACAAGATAAGTTTGCTTATAATAATTTAAGAAACAAAAATACAAGAAAGATACCATTCAAGATTGTATGTGGACAAAATCCAAAGAATGTTTCAAAGTCAAGAGATTTTACCAAAAACTACAAAAAAAAAACTAATAATATAGCTAATGATTATGCTAAGTATATGAGAATTTACATCAAGTAAGAATTATGTTGGAGAAGATGAACCACAAGCATAAAGAGCATGCAATCCAAAAGAGACATAAGGAGCATGAACTAGGAGATAAAGTGATGATTTATGTAAGGAAATATTTTCATACAAAACATACTTTTTTTAAAACAAACACCTGTCATACTTTTAACCTGCCCGCTTCACCTTTGAAGATTACTTAAAGATTTATATAATAATAACAACCTATGAACCAAAGCACAAATCTCTAGCATAACTTCTTTAAAGCATATGTGTTGGGTGTCAAAACATCAACAGTTTCTATTGATCAGATTCCTAATAATGATATTTGGAATATTAGAAATTCTGATTTTTTTTTAAAACAAATATGCCATTGACATCAACAACTTATAAATAGAAGCTTAGAAGACATGTTAAAATGTTTATCAAAAGAAAAAATAGGAATCTAAGATTCAATATTACCACAAGATAAGTTTGCTTATAATAATTTAAGAAACAAAAATACAAGAAAGATACCATTCAAGATTGTATGTGGACAAAATCCAAAGAATGTTTCAAAGTCAAGAGATTTTACCAAAAACTACAAAAAAAAAACTAATAATATAGCTAATGATTATGCTAAGTATATGAGAATTTACATCAAGTAAGAATTATGTTGGAGAAGATGAACCACAAGCATAAAGAGCATGCAATCCAAAAGAGACATAAGGAGCATGAACTAGGAGATAAAGTGATGATTTATGTAAGGAAATATTTTCATACAAAACATATTTTTTTAAAACAAAACACCTGTCATACTTTTAACCTGCCTGCTTCACCTTTGAAGATTACTTAAAGATTTATATAATAATAACAACCTATGAACCAAAGCACAAATCTCTAGCATAACTTCTTTAAAGCATATGTGTTGGGTGTCAAAACATCAACAGTTTCTATTGATCATATTCCTAATAATGATATTTGGAATATTAGAAATTCTGATTTTTTTTTAAAACAAATATGCCATTGACATCAACAACTTATAAATAGAAGCTTAGAAGACATGTTAAAATGTTTATCAAAAGAAAAAATAGGAATCTAAAATTCAATATTACCACAAGATAAGTTTGCTTATAATAATTTAAGAAACAAAAATACAAGAAAGATACCATTCAAGATTGTATGTGGACAAAATCCAAAGAATGTTTCAAAGTCAAGAGATTTTACCAAAAACTACAAAAAAAAAACTAATAATATAGCTAATGATTATGCTAAGTATATGAGAATTTACATCAAGTAAGAATTATGTTGGAGAAGATGAACCACAAGCATAAAGAGCATGCAATCCAAAAGAGACATAAGGAGCATGAACTAGGAGATAAAGTGATGATTTATGTAATGAAATATTTTCATACAAAACATACTTTTTTTTAAACAAAACACCTGTCATACTTTTAACCTGCCTGCTTCACCTTTGAAGATTACTTAAAGATTTATATAATAATAACAACCTATGAACCAAAGCACAAATCTCTAGCATAACTTCTTTAAAGCATATGTGTTGGGTGTCAAAACATCAACAGTTTCTATTGATCAGATTCCTAATAATGATATTTGGAATATTAGAAATTCTGATTTTTTTTTTAAACAAATATGCCATTGACATCAACAACTGATAATTAAACCCACCCGCCCCCAAAAAAACAAAAAAAGAACACATTAGTACTTCTACAAACAAAATCGAACACTGTCACGAGGAACCCTAATAAACTAAGAGACAAGGAAAACAGTAAAAGAGAGCACAGATTTTAAACAATTATGTGTAACAACCAACAAAATAAGACATACGAAACTGCAACAAAAAATTCTTCAGATTATTCATTAGACGCTGTACAAAACCAGAGGTAACCTTCAGATTTATATAAAACGCATTACAGCTAAGCTTCATAGACAGATAATGATATTCGTTTCACAGCTTTCTCCATAAAAAGAAGCACACACTCGCAAACAAAAGGTAATTATTTATCAGTATGTGGATTTTGAACCTACGAGACATTCACTGTAAAATAAATTTTTAGGGTCACAAGATCAATTACCCATCTATGGTTACGCATTTGCAATTCAATCAAACGAAAGATTAATAATTAGTAAGCGACGCAAAAGGAGAGGAAAAGAAAACATACGATAGCATGGAATCGAGAAGGTATAACAAGTTAATGACAGATGTGGTGTTTCAAAACACCGATTATAGAAACGTTTAAAACCACCAAGCCGAAGTTAAAAGTCTACTTCTTTTTGGGAGATTTGGGCTCCTTGTCCGTAGCGGCGGTAGACTTCTTGGGGAGAAGCACCTGGTGAATGTTGGGCAAAACACCTCCATGGGCAATTGTCACTCCGCCCAACAATTTCCCCAATTCCTCATCATTCCTGATCGCAAGCAGGAGATGCCTGGGAATGATTCTGTTCTTCTTATTATCCCTGGCAGCATTACCAGCAAGCTCCAGCACTTCCGCCGCCAAGTATTCCATGACAGCAGCAATGTAAATGGGGGCACCAGAACCAATTCTCTTGGCATATCTGCCCTTCTTAAGATATCTGCCCACCCTGCTCACAGGAAACTGAAGGCCAGCCTTGAGCGACTTGGAAACGCTTTTCTTTTTGGCGCCTCCCTTTCGCCCTCCTTTACCAGCCTTGGCACCTCCAGACTCCATTATTTCAAATCTGTGAATACTAAATCGCACTTCGTGGCTTCAATTACAAGGGAATTAGCTTCTGGAACTTGTGTTAATTTTGAATTCTGGGTAGCCATATAAAGCCTCTGGGTTGGGCTTCGGGGTTGGGGATACTTGGTCACCGTCAGATTAGATTTTTACGCACGGCTCGGATGCATTCTTCTTTGATCCGTAGACCATTGATTCCACCAATTACGCTTTCTCAGATTTGAAATTTGAAAAAAATGTCATTCCCTCCATAATTTTATCTGTGCCACATATTCGCGGAGGCGGACCGCTAGAGGGAGTAGCGCGTGAGAGCTAAATTTTGGGGGGGAAAGCTTTTACAACTTTTTTTTTTTTTTAAATTAAGTTTAATGGTGTAATATTCAAGCCTATATGAGTAGGGAAGAGAAATTGATAGTTAAGAAACTTATAAAAGTATCAATATTAAGGATTTTTTAAACTAATATTTAAATAATTAAAATAATTTATATTAAAACATTATCTAAACTTTTTAAATAAATGTTTGAAATAATATTTTCCCACTTAATATAAATGTTTATATGTGTAAAGGTAAATAGTGCACATCTACCATTTTTACCTTTCGCCTTGGACTTGTCTTGAAATTTATTTGTTTCTAGTGCAATGACTTAGTGTACAACTAATATACTTCTTTGTAAAAGTTGGCAAATTGCCTAAACCTTGACTGATCTTGACTTCACACGTCCCAAAGGCTCAGACCTAATCTAAAAATTAAACATTCATTACCCTAGGTCTATTCGGCAAATGTAAAAATGAACTTGGTTCAAATTCGCAAGCACAAATTTGACCCCTAAACTTTCAAATTCAAATTTAATTATTGCTATGAGCCAACTCCTTTCCAAATAGTCATTACGTTCCGACTTGATTGTGAAGTATTCAAATTTGTGCACTAGGGTTTTCTATAAAAAGAAAATACCCTGATTCGTTGTGACCATCTAAGGGATTATCTAGCACACATCTAAGAAATGATAGAGGAGCTATGTTAAACATTGCATCGTCACCAAAGCATAACATCGACATGTCATTAGTAGTTACATTTGTTTAAGCATATTGACAATTGCTTAGCTTGTCTTTAATCCTATCAAAACCATAAAGAATTGGATCTAGGGGCTTAACACGAGTATAAGATCTTTGCTTAGCAAGATCCCAAAGGTGTTAGTCAACATCATCAATCTTTATTACATTGTTGCAAGCATGTGCTAACCGGTGTTGTCATTGATGTCAACATGATTGTGTTGTCATTGGTGCCAACTGTGCCTTCTGATATTGACTGATTGTTGCTTGATTGAGTTGTCATGTTAAGGTGATTTGAATGACTTCAAAAAGTGTTGACAATGCTAGCATATTGTTCATGTTGCTGAGTTTCCAAGTGCTTTTGAGAAAATCTGCTCTCCAAGTGGAAACAGTATGTTACAGAGTATTCTAGCTTGCAGGATACTGCCTGAGTTTTTACTCCGCATTTCTTCTGTGTTGAAGATCAGAGTATGAGATTTGGATATGTTTTAGAGAAGTGTTTGAAGATGCTAAATCCAGAATTTGGTGGTCTGGATCGTTATGCATTGAAAGTTATATTCACCAGTTTGAAGATTGTGCCTGGCAACATTTACAGTATGACAGAGAGAAAGTATTTTGCTCCACATTCCTCCAAATTTTGGTTCTTGGTCTTGCAGTTATGGACATATGTTTATAATGTCCTTAGCTATCTTCATTCCAAAGGATTTGTGATTTGGTGCTCCGAAAAACAAGTTATTGAATAGCAAAACTTAGCAGTGTTTTTGTAAGTTGTCTTCAAGTGAGATTTGTTGTAGCTATATTTGTTGGCTCCCAAGTGATTTTATGTTGTTCGTGGATGTCTCTAGATCGTGTTAAAGTCTTGTGCTTGATCCGCAAGCTATGATTAAGTTCTTGGAAGCGTGTGTCTAAGAATTCTTTGTGTTTGCACAAGTTTGGCCAACTTGGGTGCTAACACTCTTTGCGGATGTGTTTCGTAGATTGTAGAAGTGTATTAAAGCGTGTGAAGATGTATTTGGGTCTGAGCTAAGTCATGAAGTGTTCTACCTTCATTCATTTGCTCCGCAAGTTTGTTTAGGTCCAAACCTATTTTGAATTATGTATGTTTGCCAACCTTGGAGATTGTTCCAAAGGTTGTAGATTGTATTGCCAACCTTGATGTATGTTTCCAGGTTGATGTTTGGTATAAATAAATGTAATGAATCCATGTGTAGTGTGTGGGGATGTGAAGATGTGAAGATGAAAGTGTTTGTGTTGTAAGGCAGCAAAGGTGATATGTATTGTACTTCATTAGAACTGAACTTAGGCATGTTGTAGATGTTATCATATCAGTTCATGGCAGTGAGCCACCCCTTTGACAGTGAGCCTTTTTGCAGTGAGCATTCTTTTGGGCAGTGAGCCTCTTTTGTTATTCGGTATTGTCACTACATTATATTGTGAGCTAACACTCACTGTGGTTTTTCCTTTTTAGGGTTTTCCATGTAAAATCCGGTGTTCGTGTGTCTATGGTGTTGATGTATTTAAGTTTTGATTATGCATTTCATGTTCAATCTTCATAATAGATTAAGGGGTTAAATTAAGTGAATGCGAATGTGATTTTGTTTAAGATAATTTATGGTTTTTGATACAACTAATTCACCCCCCACCCCAGTTGTCTTGTGCCTTCAACATACATGTTTGGTGTTACTCAACATCATCAATCTTTATTACATGTCCGGATATCAAGCAAAACAAAAAATTGAAGTTTGTAAGATTTATCAAATTAAATTTGCAAAATAAGTTCAAATATGTAGGCCCACATAAATCATTATATGAACGTGAACATCACACACATGAATTTAACAATTCCAATGTAGTTTTCTAACATATTTTTGGTCTCTAACACACATACAAATCATATAGTGCCATCTGTCGTAGAAATGTTTGACAAAAAATGTAAAAATTAGTACATTTTTTTTTTGTTTTTGTACATATTTATTGGCATATTTATTTACTATATGAAAGTCCTTGCTCACAATATAGGATAGTTATTTATAATTGTGATTGATTGATTGATTGATTTACCCTAGGTTATATATGTAGTTGTGATTTATTCTCCTACATAAATTTATGAATCTAACAAATACCTTACATGCACCAAGGTTTGACCTTAGGATTTATTCCTTCTACCTTAGAGATTCAAATCTAATATTTCTAATTATCCATTTTTCATTTTAGATTTGTTAGGGTTTGGATTCACCCTTCATTTATGTTTCATTATATTGTCTTGCTTGGGTTTTGGGCCTTCATTATTTGATAATTGTTTGATCCATACCCACCCACACTTTGATTGTGTGTTATTATTATATCATTTATCATGGATACTAATGAGCCTTTACTTTGGGATTATCTTCATGCATATATTGAGGCTTATAAGATGTTTTCACACTTCATTGATTCCTGTCTTTGATCCTTGATTCATTATTCCATCCTTCTCTCATATTGAAGATGCTTTTTATTCCATGCGTGAGTTGCTTTCATGCTTATCTATTTTCTCTTTTTTCATGAACCTTGTTGGTGCCTTCTCATTCATCTTCGAGGGTTTTATTTTATTTGTATACTCTATCCACGATGTTTATACTTCTTGTGTGATGGATGATGATGATGTAGCCCTATAGCGATACATCTAGGATGGTGCTTTATGTGATGAGGATACACCTGAACCTTGGCTATTCATGATGTCATTGACTCTTGTGACAATATTCTTTTTACATGTCACAATAGTCCTATTTTGATAGCCTTGTAATAACTTTCCTTCGATGATACATCTTATGAAAAGTCCAAGGATAATGATCTACGTGAACACCCTTTTACATACACAATGACGGTGTGCTTTATAATGATAGCTCCTTATCATCCCATGACTCTACATTGCTTTATAATTCATTGCATGATGATGACGTGCTTTATAATGGTTGTTCTTTAGCATCATATGGTTTTATATTGCTTTATAATTCATTGCATCCAGAATTTTTCGCATGATAGTTATTTAGCATCTCATGTTCGTGACGATACAACTCCTCATATTACATTACACGATGATATATGTGCTCTTAGTGAGTATATATCACTTGGGGTGAAAGCACCATAGTGTATCCTACTTTTAAGCATTATTGGACCAATAAAATCAACATTCAACATATTCTTTCAATTGTACCTAACAAAATGTCAATAATTTAAAGATGATGTAAACTAATGATTTGTGGCATTTTCCATATAAATTCAATTTATGTTTAAAAATAATAAAAAATTAAATTTCTATCATCTTTTGTCAATTTTCAATAAAGTGTTTATTCTATTTCTATTATTTTGTATTGAGCGACATTTTACCATAATGCATGACTTTTACTACAAATAAAATATTTTCATGATTTCGTGGAAATAGATTGCCAACTCTAATATCTAGTGCATGGATGTTTGTTAGTAATTTTTAACTAAATCTTTTATTTATTATTAATTTTTAAATGGTAATAACAAAAATTTAGACCTATGTTTTACCATAATATGTTTCTCTTTGCTTATTTATCCAAATTATTATTATTTTCATTGAAACAAGAACATTTATATAGAGTGTAGTGTATTTAAAAAAAAATCTAACATACTTTGTTGTTTTTTCCATTGACTCGAATAGAGGTCATTATTTTATGTAATGGACCTATATTACTTACAAAAAGTTTAAAACATATAATATTGAAAAACATATTACAGTTTACATATTATATTCTTTGGAAAGCTAACTTCAAGGGTTATATGCCTATAAAATTTATTTTCAAATGACTCTATTTAATCCTCACATGCATAACATGAAGTGGCATGTTTTTGTTGTTTTTGTCCTCTAAAATTGCAATACGTGGATAGAAGGGAATAGGTTACCACTAGGGTGCCACACAAGCATGTTCAATTGAAATGGCTTTGATCTAAGCCGCTTAGAATAAATTCACCTAGATCTAACCTTGTTAGATCGGAACCGTAGTCTAATTCTATAAATTTAAAAGTGGTGTCTTATTTATACTTGCAAAAAAATCAAAACTACATGTTAAAGCAAGACAATGGAAATTCAAAGGGCTAGCAATGGAAATACAAAGTTATTTTCACATTCAGTGGGGATTGCAAAAACATTTTCAAATGCCCTAATAAAAAAAATTGAATGTCATACCAATCTTTCTAAAACCTATCAATATTCCCCCAATGCGACCACAAACGACAGGTTCAAGCATTAGGTTGTTGTTGGTAGGACAAAGTTGACTTGGTAGCAAGCTACATCCACCACAAAGGAGACGTGGCATACTTAACCGATGACCAACACACCCAAAGGTCGTGATACATACAAAAGACACACTCTCTGACATACTTATATAAGAAGGGCTCGAAGATGTAATATGCAGCAAGTAAGAAATGTTGGAATTACTACATCTTTGGTATATTAGATAGGGTTAGATAATAAATAATTAAAACAAATGTTAGTAGTTAATAATTAAATGTTAGTTTATAATGTTAGTTTTGGGAAGTTACTTTCCCACAAATAAGTTTAAGTGGTTAGTACTGGAAATAAAGGCTTTATAAAACCATATTGGAGTAATGAAAAGTGTGAGGTTAATTGTATTGAAATCTCAAATCAAATATTTCATATTCAATTATTATCATTCTATATTTGATATTGTGTAGTCATGGTTTAGATTTTTCATAAATCTGTGTTCTTCCATTTTTTCAACAAGGTAAGGAGAGTATGTATGACATATATAGATGTAATAGGAGAACAAAGAAAGGAGATATGAATGAAATAGAAAGAGATGTATGAATGGAATTTACATTAGAATTATATATGATGAATATAATATACTGCATAAAAATCTAATGGATGTATAATGTCTACAAGATATGACGTGTACGTGAATACATGTATATTGTCAATTTTAATTGTTATTTCCTACCACAACCTTTTGTAACTCACCACATAGTCTCTGAACTTCCTCTTATCACCCATACTAAGTTATAAATACAACACCCAAGTAACTTAGGCTTAGATCCTTGATCTGCACCCACTTTTGCTAACATTTTAGTTCCATTATTGGGAGCTTGGTAAAGTGGTAAAGGGAAGAATCAGATCCACAAATTTACCAGTTTCGATAGTAGAGAGTCAATAAGATGGGAGTGTAGATAAAGTAGGAAAATTTCTTATGATTTATGACATGATCCTCTAGGTTCTAGCCTCGTGAGAGGGGGTTAGGTGCCTAGGGGATGGCAATTGGAAAGGGGGGATCTTGAAGAGATATCCAAAGAGATGCAATCACTAGAAGAAGAATAAGAATAATCCATCAGGGATGGACAAAAGGATGAATGAAATACCAAATCAATAAACACCCATGGTGAAAGGAGATGACAAGAAGCAAATAGAAATTGGAGAAGAGAATGAATTAGCAATGGAAATGAAAATGGAAGAAAAGAGACAAACAAAACTAGGAGAGACAACAAAGATGCCGCAGAAGGATGGAAAAGACTAGAGAAGTCTAGTTAGAGCGAGCCAAGAGGGTTGTTGCTGATAATGATGTTGAAACTGAGGAGGATGTAGAGCACACCATAGGGGTTGTTATTGATAATAGTAAGGACAAGGAGAAGAATGAAAATCCACCATCACTATAAGGATTGATTATAAATGAACATGCCATAATGGCTGCAATTGAACAAAAGAATTCTAAAGAAAACAATGAGATTGCACAAACAAAGGATCAATTAATGATTGTATCACCAAAGAATAAAGGAACACCTAATTGACTAAATATTCATATTGAAAAAGCAACCAAACTTCTATTGAGATTGGCAAAGTAGATTGAAGAATATGTGGTATTTAAAGAATCACTGGGAGAAGGGCATGCAAGAAGTGCTTTGACATTCAAAATTTTGACTTGTGCACCACATTTGGAGCCTGATTTGTCTAACCTAATAAATTATAGTTAATGATGAATTCAAGGGTTTACTAACCCCTTTAACAAAATTGAAACCTCTAGATTTTAGAGCAAAATATTTAGACAATATGGTGAGTAAAATTGTGGGATTACAAAAGGAGAAAATGATTAGAAATTTAAATTTCTAAGAAGATAAGAAGAGTGTGGAAGAATAAATTAAAAACATGTTCAAAGACCTTTCCATGGACACAATTGAAACAATTAATGAAGGATGGTAAAACCCGTATTAATTGATGAAATGTCATTAACTAACAAAACATTATCTCCTGAATTAAAATGATTGCACGAAGAGGTGAACCCCCAAACTAAGAGTCATTTCCCATGCTAGTTAAGACAAGAAGAGTGCTTGTGGAAGGTATATATAGTAATTCAACTTGAACTCAAGATAAAACAACAACAAGAACTTATAAGTAATTGCATAAAGATATTGGGAAGTGACTTCTTTGAAGTTGAATTAGCAAGAGATAGAGGAATGAATAAGAAATTTGTAACGCAAACAAATTACGATAATAAAGTTAGGTCATAAAGGGAGAAGAACCACACAATTTCAAAAACAGAGGACCAAATCTTATTCACACCTAACATCAATAATTTAGAAGAACCAAATATTAACATGGATTACCCCATAAATCTATCAGTCTTTGGAAAGCATATTATTGAAGCATGTAAACACATCTTTGTGTTGGAATCTTCTTGGAGAAGGAATGGGACTCAGGGCAACCAAGCTAAACTCAATGATTTTATAGGGATGTTAAGGAATGATGCTCTCAAATGGTATGTGGAGAAGTGTCCACAACATGACAAAGAATGGAAAGACATAAAGGACGAATTCCTATCTAACTTCAAATCCCCTGAGGTCCCATTTGAAAGTGTCAATAAAATGAGATAATTGATACAAGAAGAAGGAGAAACCATTAAAGACTATGATTGTAGGTTCAAAGAAGTAGTGAGGAGTATGGAGGAACCATTTATTAAAAAACAAAGAATTGAATGGTTTGTGTCTGGATTACTACTAGAGGGAAGAACAATGCTAGATGGCAAAACATTTGAAACCTATTCACGTGCGGTGGAATTGGCTTATAGGATAGAATCCCAACCCTGGAGGAGAAAGAATAAAGAAGTGGAAAATAAAGAAATGGAAAAAATAAAGTTGGAATTGGAGAAATTAAGAATAAAGTAAGATATATTGGCAAGAGGCGAGAATAACTTGGTGTCATCACCCATTCAAAGAAAATATATGGTGCACCTATTGCTCCAACAAAGGTCACCTTAAAAAGAATGCCCTATGATAAAAGTGGAGGAAGAGGGTTGCAGAAATTAGAGTGGACTTACAACTAGCCCCTAAAAAGTTAAAAATGTTTTTAATATAAGTTTGACTATGATCAATTTTTGAATGCCCAACAAGGACAGAGTATTATCCATAGGTTCATAAAAAAATGAGATCCTTCGTCATACAATCGAGGCAAGGCACAAGTTGCCCCCTAGCTATGACCTTTCAAACCTTGATAACATGGTGCAAAATAAAATCCCTAATCACGGTCATGACCATGATGTAACCCCAATTCATGTCACTCTCGATACAAGCTATGATCATACCCACCAAATTGAATCCAACACCAAGAGTCAACCTAAGTCGCTGCTTGCGATAAAAAGGAACAATATAAAAGAAGATCCAAGAAGGCTCTCTCACCATACTGATACCATTAACATACCTTCCACATCCCAAACCACATCTACCATTGACACCCAAAAAAATCCAAAGCCCATGCCTCCCACTCCAAACATGGTTATAAATCAATCTACACTTATGTCAACACATTCATCCCTAACCATGGTCACACTTCAAACCCAAACCGTGTCCTTTCCAACAACCCAAAGCATCAACATCAACAATATCGCACCTACATCCCTCCTCCCCCACTTCGAGTAACCCCCTTGACCTTGGGTCGAAAGGAATGAAGGACACCATTAAGGGATTACAAGATGGGACAATGAAAATCCTACACATTTGAGGAATTATGTCCCTACCCCCTTGATTGTTCCATCCCACAAATCTCATTCCCCCCTTTCTTTGTAGTTCCAAAATTTGACAAGTACAAAGGCAAGGGTGACCCTAGGGAACATGTTAAAGCATTTTACATGGCCTACCAAGAAATTGCACACAAGGAAATGTACTTGCTTCACCTATTTCCTCAAAGCCTAGAAGGTGAAGCCTTATAATGGTTCCTCCACCGACCTAAAGGATCCATCACCACATTTCCTGACCTCATGGAGAAATTTATCAAACATTTCTCCTACAACATCGAACAAGAACTAACCATGATGGACATTTGTAACACTAAACAATGGTTGAGTGAGAGATTCTTGTCCTTCCTACAACAATAGAGTAGCCTTGCAAGTCAATTTCCTTGGCATATTCTAGAAAAACAACTTGTCCACATTTTTATCACCAACCTAAACCCAGAATTGGCTTTCTACCTACAAGTGCATTGTGTGACCATATTTGACGAAATGTTTGAAAAGGGTGTTCACGTCGAAAAGGCCCTCATTTCTAAAGGATTGATAAAAATATATTCCAAAGATCAAACCCAACCTGAAAAACCAAAATTATTTGGCAAGAATAAGAACAAAAATAAGAACGTACTTGATGATGAGGTCACCAACTCAAAGCATGTCCAAAACCTACAACCCTCCTCCTCCATCACCATCCTTGCAAGGAAGCCCAAACAAGAGAAGGAAAAGAAAAAGAGATACTTCACCCCACTTGGTGAACCTATTGAAGTCATTTTCCAAAACTTGTTAAAGCTAACATGATCACCTTTCCCCTCACCCAGGATTTTGATGAAAACCAACCCAAATCATCATGGTTCCATGGGAAAAAATAATTTTGATTATCATTCCATTAAGGTTCATGCCACAGGGAAATGTATGGAGTTAAAACATTACATCCAAGACCTCGTTGACTATGGTGAAATTGAAGTCGAAGGACCCTTCGATTCATCACTTAACAAGGTTATGGACATATACCAAGACCCCTTTTCCAAGCATGGTCAATGTTAAGGAATCCAAAAGCAAAACCAAGGCCAAACTTCCTAAGCCCACAAAATTGACTACCGTAAAATACCTTCCAACTATGACTCCATTGTTGGGAATATTGAGCAATCCCATGAACATTTCCACACCATCAAAATCAAATCCTCTGATTGCGTTGTCACCACTCGACGTGGAAAATTCACCATCCAAGGCCCACCTCTGACCAATTCCTAAAAGAAGTATGACCTCCTTGACCATCTTGAGTGGACACCCACACAAATATCCATCGTCAAACTCCTTAAATCATCCCCCACTCATATGGATATCCTAAATCATGTCCTCCAAGACTTATGTGTCCATAATGACATTGATCCATCCCATTTCCAATCCCTCATCAGTCATCTTTACACTGATCACTGCCTCACTTTAGCCCAAGCAACATGCCCTCCATCAAACTTGTGCACACCTGTCCCCTTCATATTGAAACCATCATCTCCAAGTGCAAAATCAAATGAGTGCTCATAGATAATGGGTCAGGATTGAACCTCTACACCTTTAGATTGGTCCAACAACTTGGATATTCAACAAAACCCCTACATTTGCAAATCATTATACTATCAAGGTGTATGATAATGTAGAAAGATACTCAGTTGGGACCTTCCAACTCCCCATAGAGGCAGGGCTCATATTACAACACACTTTATGCCATGTTGTTGACCTCGGCCTCCCCTACAATATTCTCCTCATCCACCCGTGGATCATTGCCATGCAGGCTATCCCATCCACCTACCACCAATGCCTCAAATTTCTGTATAATGGTCTAGAGGTCACTATCCCTATGGACCCCCGCCCATTTCAATATTGTAAAATGCTAGAGGGTCAGTTATGTAAATCCCTCCATTGTCCCATTTATGAGGTTGTGCATGAATGTGCTTCTACCAAATCCACATCCTACATTGACCTCGCCAACCTCCCTTCCACTTTTACTATCCTAATCCCTGAACAGGCACCCATTAAAACATCCCTTAAGATTATCAATAAAGGATGTGGTGAGTATGAACTCCATAAATCCTTCAACATTGCCACACTTCATGTCTCACCTTGATCCTATGGTTGACCTCATGCCACATTCAATGACCCATCATGTACGCTGCAATATGAACCTACCACCTTTATCCCCAATAGTTCATTGGCAGAAGAGATCATCAAATGATCAAACAACACTTGGCTCTATGATGATGAAGAGTATGCCTCCTGCTTCAAAGAGAATAAATACCCCATACCCATGTGAATGTTTTGCAACACGAAGTACAGGGGTAAAGGCCTTTGCCTCCATGAGAAAGGCATCCATGACCCTTTGCAAGTCACATCAAGTAGCGGCCCTCATGGGCTAGGTTATGCCCCTCGAAACAAACAACACAATGTTATTTGTTTGGTACCCCTATCCTCATTGGGCATGCTTCCCCTAATCTTAATGACATCGATGTAGGCCTTTCTCATGACCTTTTCGAAGACTTTGCCACCACTAATTTCTTCCATGATACTATTATTCTCACCATCTCCTTAGACCTGCAATACCCCGATCTTATTGATTGGGGCCAATGTGATCCTTTGACATTTGATGTTTTCTAGAATCATGAGGCCATCATGGAACTTATGAAGCTTTGACACCACCTACCCCCTAGAGATCATAGGAAAGGATTTGCCACCATACTTAACACCTACACTTATTTTGCAGAATAAGAGGAACCCTCTAGTATTCAAGCAACCCAACATGTAGAAGAGTAGCCAAATCAAAAGAAACCTGTAACAAATTCATATGACCCAACTAACATGGACACTTCCCAAGAGCTCCTCGATGATAAACTTCACCTCCAATTAGCACCTGCTCAGTTATGGGATGTCTCCCCTCTCCTTGTCGAGGAGGCCATGGACATCAACTTGGGTACATAAGAGGACCCTAAACTTACCAAGATAGTAGTTGCTCTAGATCTTGACATCAAAGAAGGCATCACCACTTCCCTAAAAGATCACATTGATGTCTTCACGTGGTCTTATGTTGATATGCTAGGACTCGACCCTTATTTAGTCATGCATCATCTCATGGTTTGCCCCAATACTAAACCTGTTTGCCAAGAGTTACTCAAAACGCACCCCAAGTAGCCCTGTTGGTCAAAGAGGAATTGGAGAAACTCTTGGATAGGGGATTCATTCAACCCATTGACTATCCTGAATGGGTCTTTAATGTGGTCCCTATTAGCAATAAAACTGTTTAGTGGAAAATGCGAGATTAGGATAGTTTATCTAAACCAAATCAAACCCCACACTTTCATATGCTAGACATTAGGGAAGTAGAATCGAGCTTGTTCTCTATGAAAGATCAAGCTACATATTTCTAAATCCCTTTTTATGCTATATATGATTGAGTAGATGTTTTGATTAGGCCTTCACAAGCTTGTAGCATTCACAAAGCATGAAGCCCTAATTTATCAATTAAACTGTAACAAACTGATTTTAGACACAAATTAGGGAAAACAGATCACAGAAACACAAAGTAGAAGGTACAGAGAGTGTGCACCCAGAAAATGAGGGCCTGAAGGTCAAGGGCACCAGCTCCTTTGCCCCATAATTTTCTAACACTTTAAATCTTTTGTACCAGGCTTTAGAGTACCTCTAGAGGTTCCCAAATCCTGAAGAAAATGCTCAGTAGGGCTAGGGTGCCGGTTCTTTTGACCCAAAAGTTTCGCAATGTCGAAATCAAAAGTTTCATGATGAAGGTATCTACAATGTTTGTATTTTTGCTGCTTCTTTCCATTGGATCTTTCAGAATGTAACATGCACATGCAAAAGGAGGAGAAAGATGGTTGTGGCTATATAGGATCTTGCCTCAGTCAAGCCCCATTTTTGGTATTCCTACATCAACAATAGCTAATAATAAAAATTTTCAGATGTGTGTGCTCATCTAACAAATGTGTATGCAAAAATATCAAAGCCTAGGTGACTCAAGCATCAAGGACTCGATCACTACCACCTCTGGGTCCTTCACCTATATGACATTCCAATCAAGAATAGGAATATGATTATCTCCTGAAGCACACTTTTTCAAATAGGAAACATGGAAAACATTATGCATCATGGCAAGAGCTCGCGGTAGAGCAATCCTATATGCAATTGGGTTGACCTATTCAAGAATGTTGAAGGGACCCACATATCTAGGAGCTAATTTGGACATCTTTCCAAACTTAATGGAGCTCTTTTGGGGTTTGACCCGTAGGACATTTTCTTTCACTAAGAAATGCCTTGCGATACGTTTAACGTCTGCATAACTTTTTTGCCTATCATTGGCTTCTGCTAGCCTTTTCTTAATCAGATGGACTTGCTCTTCCATTTCTGAAAGCATTTATGCACCAAGGCTTATTCTATCTTCTAGCTTATCCCAATTTATAGGAGTTTGCCACTTTCTTCCATATAATTCTCCAAATGGAGCCACCTTAATGGCGGAATGATAGGAATTATTATAGGCAAATTCCACCAGAGGAAGAAAATCTTCCCATTTGTATTTTTAATCCATGCAATACATTCTCAATAGATCTTCCAACACTTGGTTTACTCTTTCATTTTAGCCATCCGTCTCAAGATGATAAGTAGAGCTTATATTCAACTGAGTTCCAAGTGAGGAAAATAAGGTTTTCCAAAACCTTGATGTCATACGGGCATCCTTATCTAAGATAATCTTCTCAAGAATACCGTGCAATCTAAAAACTTCTTGCACAAATTTGTGGGCTATGACGGGTGTCCCATCTATCAAATTCCTAGGTATAAAACATGTCATTTTGGTGAGTCTATCCACCACAACCAAAATAGCATTGTGCCTGTTCCTTGACATAGGAAATCCTTGCACAAAATCCATGCTAATGATTTGCCATTTCCATTCCAGAATTTCATGAGGGTGTAATAGTCCTGCTAGGTGACGGTGTTCCGTCTTCACCCTCTAGAATTCCAAACATCCAGCTACAAACTTTGCAGCATCCCTCTTCATTCCTTTCCAGAAATATAAGGGCTTCACATCAGCCAGTAACTTTGTTACTTTAAGATGTCCTAAATAAGGTGCGGAATGAATCTCTTTCCACATGATATTCCTTAACTCCTTAGAGTTTGGAACATGCATCCTTCCTTTATACCTCAATAACCCATCTGGTTCAAGGTAAAATCCATCATATTTTGGGTTATGGGGATTTTCTAAAAGGGCATGTTTTACCTACTCATAAAACTTGTCTCCCTTAGACTTTTGTACTACCTGATTCTTAAAATCAAAATATATGGAGATCATTGAGGAGATATGTCTTCACCTACTTAAGGCATCTGCCACTCGATTTTCCTTGCATTGAATGTATCTAATCTCAAAATCACAATATGAGATTAACTCCAACCATCTTCTTTGGCAAGCATTTAGGTGTGGTTGAGTGAACAAATATTTGAGCCCTTGATGGTCTATTTTCAGTTCAAAAGACTTTCCAAGCAAGTAGTGTCTCCACATTTGCAGTGCATGAAATACTGTTGTCAATTCCAAATCATGAGGGGCATAATTTTGTTCATAAGCTTTTAGTTTCCTAGATTCATATGCAATAACTTGTCCATCCTAGACAAGTACACCACCTAAGCCTTCCCCTGAGGCATCGGTAATGACTACAAAATGACCTTCCAGGTCAGGTATCTTCAAGATAGGTGTTGTAGTCAACCTTTCTTTCAGTTGGTCAAGTGCCTCCTAGCACTTGTTTGACCAATCAAATCTTTTGCCTTTTCTCTGCAAAGAAGTAATAGGATAAGAAAATTTTGAAAAATTTGCTACAAATTTTCAATAATAACCTGCTAGGCCCGTGAAACTTCAAACCTCATGTACATTTCTTGGTGCTAGCCATTCTAATATGGCTTTAATCTTGGCTGGGTCCACAGCGATTCCCTTAGCTGAAATTATATGGCCTAGATATTGCACTTCCTTTTGAAAGAAAGTACACTTGGAGAGCTTGCCATATAGTTTATGTTCTCTTAACCTCTGAAGAATAATCCTTAAATGTTGAAGGTGTTCTTCCCCATTCTTAGAGTAAATTAGGATATCATCAAGAAAAACTAGGACAAACTTATCCAAATAGCCTCTGAACACATTATTCATTAAGTTCATAAACACTACAAGTGCATTTGTTAATCCAAAGGGTAGGATAGTGAATTCGTAGTGCCCATACCTCATTCAGAAAGTTGTTTTATGAATATCCTCATCTTTTAACTGTAATTGATGGTACCCATATCGAAGACCGATCTTAGAAAACATAGTGGCCCCTCACATTTGATCAAATAGATCGTCAGTACGGGGCAATGGATACTTGTTCTTTATTATTGCTTTATTTAGCATGCGGTAATCTATACATAACCACAACATACCATCCTTCTTTTCCACAGAGATTACTGGTGCTCCCCAGGGCGACACACTGGGTCTTATCAGTCCTTTATCAGGCAATTTTTGCAATTAAGATTTTAGCTCCATTAACTCAGTTGTGGTCATTTCATATGGAGCTTTAGATATAGGTTCCGATCCTAGAATTATATCTATGGAGAAATCAAAAGCTCTTTTAGGAGGCAATCTTGGTACTCATCCAGAAACACATCCTCAAAATCTCCGAGAAAAGGATACCTATCCATATTTGATCTTTCCTAATCTATGGACTCCCTCTTCTCAACTCCTCGGAGTTTCTCAGATTCATAAAATATTAAATTGTCTTGGAAATTAGTGTCCTTAAAACTATTTATTTTCTCCATTTTCACAGTAAAAAGTTGGCATCACTTTCTCTGGGCTCTTTTCATTTGTAGGGAAGATATTTTTCTCAGTTTAACCTCTCTAGGGTTAACCTATAGAAAGACTTTATTCCCAAGGTCATCTAGACATTCTATTGTTTTGGCAAAATAATCCACTTTGGCCCGATGTCTCCATAACCAGTTAATCCCAAGGATAACATCATATGAGCCTAATAGGGCTACATAGAGGTTCACTTCGGTAGAAAAACTTGGAAGTTCAACCATAGCCTCAAACAAGCATTTCTCTACTTGAGCTTTGGTTTGATTTGCATATTCAATTGACCAAGTATTTGCCATGTATCTAGCTTTTCTCAGAAAAGTCCTACTTTTTGCCCTTTTTATTAAAAGATTGGGAGGATTGGGACCAATTATAACTTTTGTGGTTCCTTTCCCTATATGCAGACATAGATTTCAATTTCTATTCCTGTTTAATATCTTTTTCATAAACCTGGTCCATTGAAGCGGGACCATGCACATCAACTTCACCCCTAATCTAGTTGTTCAATCCCATAATAAACTTTCGGATGCGAAACATTTCATCTTGTTGATATTATGGAACATACTTGAGTAGGCGAGTGAACTTTTCCTAGTACTCATTCACAGTTAAATTGCCCTGTGTCAAAATTTGGAAGTCTATAAGCTTTTGGTCATAATACAACCAAGGCAACCATCTTTACTTAAAGAGTTCCATAAACCTTTCCCAGGTTAGACTCGTGGATCTCAAGCCTAACTCTATTTTATTATTCATCCACCAAGTGGATGCTTCACCTACCAACTGGTATGCTCCCCATACCACTTTGGTGATTTCAAAATAGTTTCTTATTTCAAAGTATTTCTCCATTTCTGTAAGCCAAGCCTCTGCGGCATCTCCGCTTACAGTCCCATCAAACTTGGGAGGGGTAAACTTTTTCATATCTCTGGTTAATTCCAAAGCCAAGTGGTTTCTTCTGTCCTCTTCATGTCCTGCCTCAGAGTTATTCTCTCCACGTTCACTTTGGGTGGTGTCCTCATGATGTGCCTCATCATCACCCTCGTGATAGGCTTCTCACCTGGGTCCATGTTGACCCTTGAAATCCTACTTGAGAGTTCCAATTATCACTCTCGTCTCGTGGAGCATAGCAAGGATCTAGTTGAGTTTAGAATCGGAGCGGCCTAAAGGTTCCCCTTCTTCCTGGCTATCTCCCATAGTGGTTCTTGTTTGAACCGTGCTGCAATCTACTTCTCCCGAAGTTTGCAGATTAATCATTCAATTAGTTTTTCATACTATTGAATCCATACATAAATGTAAATCCATTCTCATTCATGTAATCTTAACAAGAAAGGAAAGATTTTCCAAAGTTTCAAAATGTATTATAGTTTCCATGGATTACATATAATCCATCCATAGTTACATAAAAAAAAATTCTTTACATCTTACTACTGCAAGTCATTTTCAGATTGGGATAACTTACCAAGTTTATCCTCATCCTTGAGGTTTACCAAATCAAATTTAGGAGGTGGACGTACTCGCAGGTACTCATCCACAACCTCTCGAGTAACATTAGGATCCTTAAGATCACTTTTCAAGATCAGTTCCTTAGGTGCAGAGGGTTTCACTGATTCATTTTCAGAGATAGAAGCAGTAGCCCTAACCACTTTCCCATCTCCTGCTTGATGCATTTAATAACATCAGTGAAAGTTTCATTATTAGCCAACCATGTTCCTCTCAAGCAACTAGATTATTCAAGGTGTTTCATTCTGGAGGCTCGCTCCCTCATAGCCTTAAGGTAACATCCATTTCCCGTTACCTTCTTTCTGGGTGTCGTTCTTATTCTTACCATTCTAACATAAGAACATCCAAACATTAGCATCTGTTAATGTCAGAGAAAAAAAAATTCATGTAGTGAGCTCATAGGTCCATGTATTGAACCCAGTAGCTCTAATACCATATGTAACAAGCCATCTCTCATTACCCAAAATTAACCAATTTGATTAACATTAAGAATAAGGCCATGATTAACATAATCATAGTTAAGCAAAGTGATAATCAATAACATAATCAAAATCAATATGCATATCTTTTCTAGATATTTAAAAACTAAAATTTACAATAAATCCAATGATAACATATTAGTGAAATCCTTTCACTATACAATTACAAGGTTTTGATCATGGCATCATTGATAAATTTACAGATGATAATTGACTATTAAGTCATATAAAAGAATGTACAGCATCTGGAACTTTGACATATGTCTTCAAAAGTCTTAGCTTGTCTTCTACTTGGGAAGGAGAGCATCACCCAAGTGCTTTTCCTTCAACCATAGACCAGCGGTCCCCCACACAACTTCCTTCCTGGAAGCGACCCTACCATTCACAAAGGGAATAGATATAAGGAACCAATTGGTTTTCCATCTAAGTATCTGGTGTTGTGTCCTTCATAATATTTCACGGTCATACAACTATAGATCCACTCTAACTATGTATGACACTACTAGAAGTATTATGTCATCTGGAGCATAGTGAACCGACTAATGCATGCAAAGACGGATGAATTACTTTGGCCAAAGTTTTATATACATAAACAGTTCGCAATGAACATAGTCGAATGTTCACACACCTCGACTCAACTTAGAAGTTGTCTCATCGTACAGTGTTCATAATTTGACCTCTCTAGGTTATAGAAAAGATGGGTTCAATTCACCCTTAGTCCATCTAGCTTGGAGTTTTGACTCCGATTCCAGGAGTGCATTCATTATTTGTTTTGTTGTATTATGCAACGAGGAATCTATGACTCCACATCACCCTATTCTCGTACTTTCTTTTTTAAGTTTGCAAGATCATGGTTTCAGTTTTTAAGACCATCCTCAGTCTAAGTTTCTATGGCTACTTTGTTTCAAGGTTTTCATCAAATCACCTTGTCTGTAACACATACCTTTATAGTCTAATAAGTTGACAATATTAAATAGACCTTTAGTAAAAAGAATTAAAAAGGGTTCTTGATACCCTATGCTTCATCCACGAAGCATTGCCATTCAATAAAGAAACAAAACCATAATACGTTTTCAACAATGAGTTATTATACTCATTTTTATATTCTTTCCTACATGGAAATAAAATAACAGTCGAGAGTTTACTCCCTTGACATGCACTTAATGCAGTCCATAGAATATTATCAATAGCAAACGGGTTTTTCTTCATGGATACTAAGAGTATTATTACTCTATCTTATATAAAGATTACACCCGAAGGTATAATAATATTATCTTTCATAAACAAACAAGTGTTTCACTTCTCATTTCACGTGCCTCAAAATCCACAATGGCATGGGCACTATCGATAGCATCAAATTTCATGAATGTCTCTTCATTCTATTATGCATGGTCATCGACCTTTTCTACTGTCTTATCTTTCTAAAAGGCAATGGCTTGCAGCTTGTTAAATGGCTTATCACTATACAATATGCATGGCTCTTGGCCTTAACAGTCTTTATCAAACATGCAAATGTTATGATATAAAACACAATATCTTTTAATCAATCGACCATATAGGTCGTAACAAATTCATCATCATACCAAGGCTATCGTAAAAGATAGCATGACATTATTCATGCATTCGGCCATGAAGGCATTATTAGAGATATTAACCATATAAATGCTATTGTTATGATAACACAACACTATACATGCATTCGGCCATAAAGGCCTTAATAGAGATATTCACCATATAAATGCTATCGTTTATGATAACACAACACTACACATGCATTTGGCCATGAAAGCCTTATCAAAGATATTAACCATATAAATTCTATCATTATGATAACACAACACCATACATGCATTCAGCCATAAAGGCCTTATCAAAGATACTAAACATATAAATGCTATCATTTATGATAACACAGCCATCAATTATTCACTGAGTGGCAATCAACAGTGGTATCGGCACACTATAGAAACACACGATTGTAATTAACAGTCATACCTACGACGACAGGCTCATAGTCGAGATGAGGCTTGCTAAGGAGTAAGTCTGTCGATGTTATTCTCAGCTCCTTCCCATGACCTCTCCAACATGTAACTCTCCCTTCTGTAGCTTCTACAAAACAAAACAATGACAATGATAAAATCCTCGCAACCAAAGAAAAGACTATCTATCCCTTTTTCTTTGTATGCATTTTTTTCCAACCCACGCATAACCGCCACCCTTCAAAATGAAGGTGGGTAAATCAGTTGGCACATACTGTGCCACCTCGCGGGTATATAGGTTCCTCAAAGACCACATCTCCCATTTGGGAGTAACCTGTATTATGATAATCTTATGTTAAGCTCATCCATGCCTTCCACTCACTCCACTCTTTGTGGATAGTGGTACGGTTGGCCATAAGAACATATAAGTTTGACATACTAAAATGTTTGACCACTACAAGTGGGTAAATAAATAATTATGTCTCACAAAGTTTCATTTACATCTATATGATGTTATAGGATTATCAAAATAACCTAGGGTATCACTAAATTATATTACCATCATTAAGGTGGTATCATTAATATGCGAATATGGGGCTGAGGCTCACTCCCCCACTTCGCCATATTAGACTATAGTTAGAATAATTAAATGATATTCACAAAATTTAATAAAGAAATAGATACGTAGATAAAGGAAAACTTGGACATCCAACCAGGATTACTATTGACTGTATAAATGTTCTGAGAACATTATCTAGTCGAATCGACGTAGACGTCGAGAGATCTTAAATTGACTTGCCGACAATAGCTGAATTGAAATCAACTTAACAAGGAAAAATATTTATACTCACCTCATCTTACATGGGTTCATGAATGATCAATTTCGATACTCAAATGGCATTTTGACCTTTTCCCAACATCTATTTCCTTCTCCTAGGTGATACTCTCCTTCCATCCTCGAGGAAAATTATTTCCCCAGTTACACTCACAACCATATAACCATGATCAATGTATCATCATTTAATTCATAAATCATTATGATGAAATAATCTTAACAAGTATTCTCATGTCTAATATAAACATCAATCGATATCCATGTAATCAATGATTCTATTTGATATTTTCCACAAACATCAAATCATTAATCTAAGATTAATTATCATGTTTACCCCATAAAAGTAAGATTAAGCTTAATTAAAAGTTGGGGATGTAACAATTTCTTAGCACACACAACATCTGGTTTTAATCTTGGCTATATGTGAGGTAGGGATACTAAAACGGGGGCTTGACTGAGGCAAGCTCCTATATGGCCACAAACATTTTCCTCTTCTTTATTGTGTGTAGAGCAGACGAGTAGGTTTCACGAGATACGAGTTTGAGAGACGGAAGATCTTACAGGTGCAGATCTGACAAAGGTGACAGTTTCTGTAAACCCTAAAAGAGGTCCAGGGCACCCAAGCGCCCTGGTCCTATGCATTTTGGTCACCAGATCTAGGTTCTGAACTATTTCTTTACCTCTGTTGTTCTGTTATTTTGTTAGATCTTGCTTTCGATAGTCGTCTGTAGCTTAATCTTTCTCAATTAGGATCTGATCTTGTGCCCTAGTTGGATTGGTTGAATTTGGTATAACACTTATCTATACAACAAAGAGGCATAACCCTTGTAGTTTGGCTCTCCTTCAAAGGTAGAAGCCAAGCTCGATTTACATCTCAATGTTTGTAGAAGAGGGTTTTGACCTAGTTTAACTCCTAAGGCTAGATCACTCTTTTCTAAGTTAAACAGTTTTATTCACATTCCAATTGCCCTCCGTGTAGAACAAGGTTATATCTCACAAAAAGATTATATAGTAGAGGAAGGAAGTGGATATAGTGTTATCATTGATACACAATAGAGTACAAGTAGCCCAAAATACTTTCTACATAATTAATCTATTTGCAATTGGCATTCCCATCTCGCATATTTGGTATCCCCGCTCTTCCCAATTTTCCCCACAAAATTCAATGTACTCAGAGTCGCATAATAATTCCAACAACTAATGTTTCCATACACATTTATCTCCCACCATTTTGTGAAAATAATCCATAGATGCCACCTAGAATTTTGTTTTCAATTGTTCCATCAATAGGTAATGGGAGCACATTACATTAGGTAACATGTGTTCTCGAAGAATCCCCTATGTGTCATGGGTGCTATTAGAAGTTAGTTATACCTGACAATTTGTCGATTTTATGGCAAACCAAAATTTTGTCTCTTTTGTTTGATTGGAGATTTAAGTATTATTTTTTCAAAGAGAACCACAAGAGCCTACAAACTTGACATAGGTAGAAGAAATGCTGATAGCACATGTCAATCCAATCCTACAAGTGACACATGCAACTGGTGGTCAATATAAATAAAAAGGATACATAATAAGTTTTCCGTATGATGTAACAGATATTTCAAAGGTTTTTCCACATCAAATTAAAGATTTGCTAATCATTGTTGTTTGAAGGAGGGATCAACATGACATGAATTACAATGATTGAAAAATATGCAAAATTAAAAAAAGGGTCCCTCTTGTCTAGTTGATTTTTGATGAGTTTTGGAACAACCTTGAGGGGTACAAGGTCATATTGGGCAAAATGTCATGCATAGTTAACTAACACGCTTAATCAAATTGGTTCACTAACAATATTCTTCACTTTGAGTGCAACATATGTGTACTAGCCTGATTTACGTGCACTAATGCTTGGAATGCCACCAATAGATGCACAAGAAGCCCAAAATTGGTGAAATAGAATGTTATTGATTATCCTCATATAGCAAACTACATGCACCTATGACATACAATTTTTAGAAAACAAATACTAGAAAAAGGAATGAATGTAAAAGATTACTGGTCTAGACATGAATGGCAACATAGAGGTTCACCACATGTCCATGGATTCATATGGATAGATGGAGCACCAAATATGGATAATCTTGATTGGAAAAATGAGCAACAATGAAAAAGTGTAGAGAAATATTTCCATTTTATTATTCATGCATGGTATCCTAGAGAAGATCCACATCAACGAAACGTATAGGTATGTTATCAATCCTTTATAAATCAATATTTTATATATTATATATAAAATTTACATTTTAGTATATGCAATCAATTCGTACATTTTTTCAATGATAGATATTGCAAAATTTTGTCCTTAACACCCATTTATTCGAAATACAAGGCAACTTACACAAACTTACATATGAAACATGACTACGAAGAGATTTTAAATAGTGTACAATGATATACGATGTGTAAAGAGGGTGCATGCATACATAAGAAAAGATGATGAATGGTTTGCAGGTAAGATTTTAAATCTTTCAAATTATTATTTACAAATTCAATATAATATGACTACAAAGAAATATAAAAGCATTATTATTATTTATAGGTATAATGCTCCATGGCCATTAAATCTCGAGGGATCAAAATTATATGAAGACTCAGAGATAGGTGAAAAAATTGAACCTACAAGAAATGATGACATACTAAATACACACAATCACTACGTACTACAATTATGGAGAGAAAATATAGATTGACAACCTGTTCTTTCTAAACATGTTGTAATCAAGTACATTGCCAAGTATGCAACTAAATCAAAGAAGAGTTCAAAAACTTATCATCAAATATTGATGCGACTTGCAAACGTTGAAAACCCTAATGATTTAGCCTCAATAGCTTATAGAAGGCTTCTTACTAAAACAATTATAGAAAGAGACATTGGGGCACAAGAAACATGTCACGTGCTATTGGAACTTACATTAGTAGAGAGCAGTAGAAAATTTGTCAATTTAAATGTCTCACGTGAGGTGTTCGAACTTGTAGCTAAAAGCGATGAAGATGACTATGAAAAACATACACAATCTTTCATTGATGGATATAAGAATAGGCCATTTTTTTATGGATAGTGTTTCACTTATTGATGTAGCTAGATCATGGACATATAATCCAAAGCAAAGAACAAATAACAAATGGGAGGCAAGGGGAATGACAACTATTCTCAAATTATTTCTAAGATTTGTATCCATCCCTAAACATGAATCGAATAAATGGGTTGATTTTTTTTTGTTTGAGTTGTTACTTTACAAGCCATTCTGTCATATAGAAAGAGATATTGGTCTTCATAATGATGCAATAATATCAAATTGACAGTCATTTATTTATAATCCTTGGCATGTGCAACAAACAATTACTACAGAAGATGTTAAAAGTAGTATTGATTCTAGAATTGAAGAAAAGCAACCTCTTCAAGGATAATTATAATACTTGATATAATTATGACACATTATCATACAACTCCAAATACATTACCATTATTCATGATAATTCAAGGAATGACAGGAATAGGACAATCATATCTAATTAGTGTCATTAGTCAAACTCTTCAAAATGCAACATTCCCAGGGCGTTCTCCACTTTTACAACTTGCACCAACTAGAGTTGTAACATTCAATATCAGAACCTCAACAATCCATTCAATTTCTCGAATCCTAATAACATATTTTGATCAATTAGAAGGAACAAGACTAACAAGTTTCCAAGAAAAAAATTGACACATAAAATACATTTTGATTGATAAAATGAGCTTTCATTAGACAAAATTTGTTAGAGAAGATGGATTCTCGACTTCTTAGGCATTTCCAGAAAATGTAAATATGAGTTTTACAGGTATATGTATGTCTTTTGTTGAAAAGATGATTTTTTTCCCATGGTAATACATATACTTCATTATTATAAAATTTTATAATTATTAATACTACACACTAATGAAACCCATTCTTTTCAAATATTTTACAACCATATCTATTGTTCTGTGTAACATCACATTCCATAATGCTCAATAATTAACATAAGTATTCATCTTAACCAAGAATTAGAATACATCATGATTACCCAAATTAGAGTTAAACAAGAATGAATCATTATCATTTCAATAATTAAGCATGTTCTTCTAAACCAGAATATAACAAAACTTAAAATTACAATATCCAATTACATCTCATTAGTGAATAACCCTCACTATGCATGTACAAAGCTATGCTCAAGGCATTAAATATCAAATTATACACAATAGTTGACTATCAAGTCATATAATGGTAAAGTACTGTATCTGGAACATATGACATTTGTCTTCACAAGCCTTGGCTTGTCTCATGCTTGGGAAGGAGAGCATCGTCTAGGTGCTTTTCCTCCAACCACAGATCGGCAGTCCCCCTCACAACTTCCTACCTGGAAGCGGCCCTACCCTTCACGAAAGGTATAGATATAAGGAACTGTTAGGTTAGCCATCTGAGTATCTGGTGTTGTATCCTTCATAATGCCTCTCGGTCACACAACTATAGATCCACTCCAACTATGTATGACACTACTAGAGAACATTATACCATCTGGAGCACTGTGGACTGATAATGCATGAAGAGACGGATGCATTACTTTGGCCAAAGATTTACATACATAAACGTTACTTAATGAACGTTGTCATATGTCCACCACCTCGACTCGACTTATAAGCTGTCATGTCCTACAGTAAACACAATTTGACCCTTCTCAGTCTAGAATAGCTAAGTTCAAATCATCTTAGTCCATTCCTTGGACATTCGACTCTTGTCTTGAAAACCCATTCTTAAGGTTCTTGTTGCTTAAGCAACCAGAAATTGGTGACTCCACATCACTTGTCCCGCGTTTGTTTGTAGAAAAAGGTTCAATTATGTTCTCAACACTGAACCATATTGGCTTGGTGTTCACTTTGTTTACCTCATTTCAAGGTTTTCATTTTAGGCTATAATGTCAATGGGTGAACTTGTAAAGACTCATAGAGTCAATTTCTATTAACTAGGTTCTTTCTCAAGAGACCTTGATTCCAAATTCTTAAAGAAGGAACTTAGCCATTTGAAAAGAAGGCATTCATGTACTATTACATAACATGATATATGGTGACAAGGTTCTAATTTTGTAAAAGAACATTTCAAGAATAACTTTCCCTTAAAAAGATATGACTCAAACCCATAGGAGTCAAAAGACAACAACATGTCCACAAGAGCCTTCTCATTACCATGAGAAAACATTATAATATCAAAGTACATTACATGCACAAATGTATCATTACATGTAGATGATGTTTTACATCTTTCACTTTGAGGTGATAGTTTTGATGTTAAGAACAACTGTTTCAAATGAGAGTTTTCCATCAAGACTGGTACAATCATCATCATAATACGGTTTGACCTTAGTTAAATTATCATAACTCTCTAACACAATATGGTTTGGCCTTTTCCCGCTATCATAAGTAAGGCTCTAGTTATCAAGTGCATGAATCTATGCTCTCGACTATGACAACTATTTAAAATATAGTCGCCCTATCGGGGTTTGCAGTTAAATCAAGCTTTAAGCCTTTGCAGCTATCAACCAAACATTATGAAACATCATGACAAGTTCAAGGCTCGAAAGCGGTTTGATAAAAGTTGATAACCCTATAAAGGTTTTATCACAGGTGTGCATTGATATTATTTATCCACTAAACACAGTCATCATACGATGACATGATAAAAATAAAAGTTTAAAAGGAGTTTAATTCTCTACCTTACGGTGCACAAAAAGCTTCACGTATGCATATCACACATACTATATACTCAAAGTTGGCTAAGGGTTTAATGTATACATAGTAGGGTATATGTGGCCTTAACAAAGATAGTAATAGTAGTTATCCACCACGATAATACATAGAACATAACTTGTGATCACTAGACTTTGTAAGCCATGACATAATAGTGAGTATCATACACAGGTCGATACTGTTGACACTCTCTTATAAATGATAGAAGACTCATATTAAAATATGGTTATTGAGTATAAAAAGTTGAGCTACAACTCATACCTGAAACTAAAGGTTGTTTGAAGTAGTAGCTGGGCACTAAACACATGCAGTTTCTAAGCTTGACTCCACTGAGCTTTCGTTGTAGCAGCGATATCCTTGAATAAACTTTTCTATCTCTCCTGCTCGAGAGTCATACAAAAGCATATCCAAAAACATAACACAATACCATACATGTGAATCCAAAAGCTAAGTCTCTCTATCCCCAAACGGTATTAACCAATTCTTTGCATGCATGCAAAACAAGAACCCTCTTCACTGAGCTTAAGCTCGCCACCTTTCTATATTCAATAGGTTCGGTTGAGATATTGACATGAGAAGAGCGTATACTCATCCGCCACTCTCCTTCCCACTCCTCATGGGTGGTGATTGGCCGAGTGCCCCCATCAACACATAAACAACATTAGAATGAAAAAATAATGTAGTTATTAAACATATTTGGCCTCTTGAAGAGCTTAAACCAAATGTAACATATATAAATATACTTATACTCCCTTATATAAGGGTTAAGGATTATCTTATCTAAGTGTTAATAGTATCAACACTATTAGATAAGGACACATTCTTACGGGTCGAGCACTGCTCCCTTGGAAAGCATCATTCACCGAAAGACATAAATATCCAAATAAAATAGTCACAATATATAATTTGGAAAATAAACATGGAACCAAAGGGTCCTCAAAAACTTTGTCAAAATTGACAAATGACTCAAAAAGACGTTCTTGCGAACATCGTCATATCGACATTAAAGATGTCGAGTAAAGTCTAGGTGACCAGTTGATAAGAGAAAAAAAGATTGACGCGAGAGACGTAACTTACCCTAATAGCAAGTATTCAAAGGACAAAGTCTGATGCTCAGATGGCTATTTAACCCCTTTTCCCAACATCCATCTCTTCCTCCTGGATGATACTCTCCTTCCATCTTCGAAGGATGATTACTTTCTTGATCAAACTCACCACCAGAAAATCATGATTAGTGTATCATCATATGATCGATAAATCATAATAATTAAATAATCATTTCAACTTGAAATCTCATATCTAACTAGCATAAGTTAGTTTCCTCATAAACAATGATTAATTTGATATTTTCCATAAACATCTAATCATTCAACTCTAGTTAATCATCCTGATTACCATGCAAACGTAAGATTAAGCTAAATCATAAGTTGGGGATGTAACATTCTGGTTGGAGATTTAGGACAACTGTACCTCCTATTAATGATAGACCACCATATGATAGTAACAGACGAGGTAAACTACTATGGGAAGAATTCAAAACTATTGTTACTTTGGATAAGATATTTAGACAAGAAGGAGAAACCATTCAACAATAAATGTTTCATCAACTTCTCACAAATCTAAGATATGCAAATCCAATTATTGATGATTGGAAGTTGCTGATGACAAAAACCAATGTTGCCATAGATGCATCAACCAATGATGAATTTGACAAAAATATTCATTTGTTTGACACAAATTATAATGTGCATAACCATAACAAAAAAAATATACTCATTGAAGGACCTTGTTGTACGTAGCATTGCAACAAAAGTGGGTAGTGTGAACACACTACAAGGAGGTCATTATGATGAACTTGATGTGGAGTTATTAATTGCTAAGGATGCAAGGATCATGTTAACATCTATTCTTCGGATAGAAGAAGGTCTTGTAAATGGAGTTCTAGGGTATGTTTGAAAAATAATATACAAAACTGGAAGCGCTCCACCAGAACCACCAACATATGTTATGGTTGAGTTTGATAGTTACTTAGGGATACCATTTGAAGATCAATCTCCACTTACAATTTCGATTACACCAATACAAAGAGGCCACACAATCCATATACCCTTAAGACTAGCTTGGGCATTGACAATACACAAATCACAAGGTTTGACTCTTTCAAAAGCCACTATTGACATAGGACAAAAAGAAAGAACATGATTGACATTTGTGGCTATATCTCATACAAAGTCACTAGAAGGACTCAAAAAAATGCCACCTTTTAGATATGACCGTTATGAAAAGATGAAAAAGGGAAAACAACTTGGCAAGAGAAAATCTGAAGAACATAGACTAAAATTATTTGAAGAAAAATGATGTCATCCACAATATCTAGTACAATGGGATATATCAAGTACAATAGAGCATACAAAAGATCAAAGCATGTTGTAATTTTGTAATCCTATTTCTAAAGATGAATATATAGTTGTTGCTCTCTTTTCCTATGGAGTTTTTTTTCCAAAAGGGTTTCTTCACGTAAATTTCGTGTTACTATGGTTTGCTAATTTTATTTGTTATGTTGATTTATGCATCTACACATCTTTATGATAATCTCATAAATAATAAATTTCAAATTTGCATATTTTAGGACTTGCTTACAAATTTACTTTTAGTATCAAAGTTCCATGATAATTAAAACATTGTTTATTTCTAATGTTATGTACACTAAATCTAATAAATTAAAGCATGTAATTTTACTTCATTAAACTAATAATAAAACATTAAACTATGCTTCAATAAACTAAATAACTAGCATATTTATATATTCAAAAAGATATATCTAAAGTACACCCAAAGATATCCTTCTCGAAGTGCCTATTTTTTCAACTATAAATATGCTAATCTTAGATAGATAAATTAAGAAGGCCTTGAAGAAGGATATCTCTATTTTTTATATAAATTCATTTAAGATAAATATGCTAACTATTTCTTTTTATGGCGATCATCCACGAGATCGTTTTTGCTACCTGATATGAGAGCACGAGCCTTAGGCTGAACCTCTTTGACTGAGAGCCAAGGACTGAGGAGTATCCATTTTGCCAAATTCGCCAGGGGCACGATCGCGGCCTCATCCATTATGGTGTTGGGGGCCTTGCACTCAACAAGACTTGATACCTGGTGAGCACATTTAGAACCTTTCAACTTCACCAACAGACCAAGGACCCTTTTGACAAATATTCTAGTTTTAATATATGATCTTTTTATTAAGTTTTTTCAACAATTAAATATAATTACTCCAATAGGCGTTCCCTTAGTGAGCAGCACTACCTGAAATATATAAACAGATGGTCTAGATTAAAGGAATTACCATAGAATAAATCTGGACCATTAATTGTTGAAAGAATTAATAAATAGTAAAAGACAAAACAAATAATAAATAATTAAAAGCAAAAAAAATTATTACTTCGAGCCCACTTGGGTTTCCACGACCATGGCACACTGTGACTTGCTACAGGCAATTTGTAATTACAAATCTATTGAAAGATCTTCATAGAATTAATTCATTTTTTTGGGTGCCCTAACTGTAGTCATGTTTCCCACCTTTTTGCTACCTCACTTACAATAATATGTGCAAGGGTAGTCAAAAGTCTTAAAACTACGGTAAAAAAACCTCTGCTTCCAAATGCCCGCCATGACAAGCTATCGAGCAGAAAAGCGATGCTAATGCCAGATGTGGTAATTCTCGTAAAAAGTAAAGGTGAACTAGCCAAAAAAAAACTTATTGCTAAGTATAGCGGATTCCCGTGTTGGCGGATACAATTGGAATGCTTGCACTGCGTCTACTAAAACCCTAGGCAAATTTAGCCTTGCCTTTACTGCAGTCATTGTGATCTTTTTCCTTGTGATATGAAGAGAATGTGATTTGTTAATTTTCCCTTTGACTGATTGATGAGACTGTCATAGACTTAAATAGATGAGACTGCTAAACTTTGCCAACTAGCAAGGTGTCTGCAACCACAACACAATGAAGTGACTACCTATTAGGTAAGGAAATTTAACGGAGATAAAAATCTGAACACAAACCCCTTACAATATGCATTGGAAATATTCAAGATGCTTCCATATCTGATTTACATAGTGAAAGAACATCTAAATGAAATTAATGCCCTCTTCAAGCTGGCAATTTTTGAAAATCAGGCCCAACAAGACAGACCATGCCACCATCTACTATTTATTGTTCTCTGCCACCTTTCAAGATTCTATAGTGCAACAAATTTACTTAGAAAAATAGCATTTGTGTTCATAAATTTACAAAGGCTTCTCTTTCATTGTTACGATTGATTTCTTGACCAAGGAAGTGTAGTTTGAGGACAGACTTTTCACACTTAGGTCAGTAGAAATTACCCTGCACATTTTTATTTTTATTTACTTTGTTGTGGACAAAGTTTCTTATAATTATTTATATTAAGTGCAATTCCCCTATAGAATTCCTACTTTCTCTTCTCGATAATGCATTTGCTGCGTCATTCTCCTTGTCCTTCTTATAAATAATTTCACAGTCATATCCCAAAGCCTTCACGACAAGATCATATTGTGTTATCTTGTTTTTGTTAGAGTGTTTTATAACTATAAATTTAAGATATTTATAGTTAAAGCTATTTACTGGTCTTACAAAATATAAGGTTGATAGTAAATTAAATTAAATAGTAGTTGTGACTTTAACATTGATAGTAAATTAAATTTTAAATTATTTACCGGTCTTACAAAATTTAAAACATAGGTATACATATCTTACAAATATTTTTTTTACCCACAACATTTTACTGGTCTTTTCAACCCAACCCACCTGACGAAAACCAGAAAACAGAAAAAAAACCTCGCAACTTTCGACTTTGTACAAAATAATCCAAGAACAGTTGCAGGATTCAAGCTTCGTTACATATCGATGATCGTTAATTTCTCTGATAAATTTTCCTCTTAAAAGTGGTAGATGTAGATTTTTAGCAATTTTAATCAGTCACACCTATTAAGTGCTAGATGTTAGTTTTGTTATAAAACTCTAGCTTTTCCAAATGTCAGCAATAAACTTAACTAGTTTTTTCGGTATTCCCTATCATATTCCCATATATTAGTTTTGTTGGTGAAACCATATAATTTCCAAACATGATTAATACATTTAAGCAATTTTAATTAACTTCGACGTGTTGAAGTTCTAGATGTTGACTTTGCCAGTTTTTCTATTCATAGGTGATTATTATTAATCAATTGTAAGCAATTTCCCAAATCAAAGTGCTAGATATTACTTTTCTATACTAGACAAGAACATCAGATATTAAAGATCAAGGCGAGTAGGATTTAACAATTTATGTTTTTTAGTTCAAATCTACGTGTCAAAGTTCAAATCTATACTAGTCAAGATTAAACTCGTAGCACTGGAGATTGAAGTGTAGGGTTTTTTACACCTGTTTAGATTTTGAGACAATTATCATATTGAAATCATTAAATTTTTGGAAATACGTACAATGAATCAAGTTATTTAACATTCTGGACTATCTCTCTAAATCCAACTGCCATATCCGACGGCCTATTTGTAAACAGTGGAGGTGAATGTGGGCTTAAACTTGATAACTGTATGGTTGTATTTAAGGTTTTTAGCCGTAAAATATATTAAGTTTTTTTGAGACTGTATCAGGTGAACCAAGAAATTTGGGGTGCACAGTAAAAACTTGTAGAGGATTAGAAGAAATATATAAAGTAGACTTGAGGTTTGTACAGTATCAGAACGAGTGAAACAATTTGTAGAGAAACATCATATATTTGCTTCACATTCCATAATTTATCATGAAAATAAAATAACAATATATCGCTAGTAAAATTATAATACACAGAATGATAGAAGATCAATTTTAATCTCTTTTCTTCTAATGAACTCCTAGATGTAAATTTTTACTTTTTCTAGAAAACCCTTGGTCTTTCCTTCCATTGGTGATGAAAATAATATTTTTTTGTCAATTTCCCCAATTGAAGTGCCATATGTGAGCTTTTTATTATAAAATATATCTTTTCCATCCATAAGCAATAGGTTCAAATAAATTTATCTCTTTCCCCTTTGAAGTGCTGGATGCTATTTTTGTTGATAAAACCCTAGTTTTTTCATCCACTAGTGCTAAATTTAAGCAATATCTGGTCACATTTGCTTACCAAAGTGACATATGTTAGTCTTGTAGAGAAAACTCTTAATTTTCCATTCATAAGTTGAAGTAATATTAATAAATTTTCCTTTATCAGTGTCATGCAATGGTGTGTACGTTGTTCATCTTCTAAAAGAAATTTTCCCTTTGGTAATGTGTTTTGGTTTCTAGAATTTATGATTAGGTTAATTGATTATGTATATGTACACATATATGAATTCTTACAAGTTCAAACCCTTAGATAACTGTGAAATTCTTGGTTAGGATATGTGTCAGAAATCTATTACTGTTGGCACTTCAATCATAAATCGGTAAGATTTATTGTGAAGATAATCTTTAAGGAACAAAGGATTTCATTAAAGTATAACATAGTTGGCAAAGATATAAAATTTCAGACAAATTGTTATTTAGGAAAATTTTGTTGATTGTGAGAGTTAATGTTTTGAGAAAGTTGGTGCTTTACAAATTTGATTATTTAGGAATTGGCTGTAAATGTAGCCTTTTGGAAAGTTTTTGTTACTATAAATGGAATGGTCAGTGGCAGTCACATTCTGAAACCTGTTAATAAAGAAAACTTCATTTATTAAGTTTACAAACAAGTTGTTGAATCAGCAAATTATATTTTATAAAGGAATTACTCATCCTTTATTCCTCAGTAATCAATTCAAAAAGTTCATAATAATTATGTCTTGGAATTTTGTCATCCCTGATATTATGCTCTTACTCTTATTCTACTACAAGATATATCTCCTGGGTTAAGTTAAATTTATTTCATTCCATTTGTACTTGTAACTTGCCAAGCAGTTTGGGCATCTATTTATGATTGCTGAAATTTCGTGTAAGCTAGGTCTCTCACTTTTCCAGTGTTATTTAGATTTAGGTTTAACCCTAGTCCGTGGAAGTGGTGAGTGGTTTGTATATATATATATTTTTAAGATGCTATACTGCGTTTCTATTTGTTGTAATTACTTAGAATGGAGTGTACTGTTAGGCATTTGGGTCTTTCTATCTTTTTATTTTATAGAATTTCGTGTTTAAGTTATTTGGAATTATTTCTATATATTCTATATGAATTAATCCTAATCTTAACTATAACTTATTCATTGAATCATTTTGTACTAGATTGATTAATGTTGGTTTAAATATGAGTTGGAATTGATTAATCTAAGTTGTATAAATATAAATATAGAAATAATAAACTAAGAATATAGATTAAAAAAATTAAGTATAATTAGTAGTCAATATAAATATAGTAATGAATAGTTAATTAATTGATTTTCATAGTGGATTAATATATTTAAGATATATTATAATTATTTTCAATTGTATAACCTTATAGTGGATTAAACTATTTAGACTTATACTTAACATTCAACAATTATTTGATTTAAATTTGTAATTAGAAACTTTTGCCATAGTTTATATTTTGTATATTTTAACTCCAACATATTATTACAACAATGGTAATTAAATATTTATTTACAGGATATGGCAGCACATTCACCAACTCCAAACGTCATTGAAATTGCAAGCAAAAATAGCGATGGCTCGCTTAATGAACTTGATGCGAGTTCAACTGTAAATAGTGCCAACCTCTTCCAAAGTGATGTTCAACGCATTGTATCAAATATTGTAGCTAATTGCTTAGACATTTTGCAACAAATGAAAGAGACAAATATAGTTGATTTTAATGTACAAGAAGTAGATATTAACTCATTCCGACACACTTTGAGTGAAATCCATTATACATGCATGAAAGTAGAGGGATTTTCCAACTTCATGATACAATTGTTCCACAATCAGAAATTTGAAATAGGTTGTGGTCCTTGTATTAAACGTGAACTTGAGAGCTATGTAGATAAAATGTAATGCAAAATTATATTTTGGCCATTACTATAGTAACAATGTTTAGAGTTTACATTATTATAGGATAGACTTCTACTTCTTGGTTGTCTTGTTGCTCAATAGTCAAACGATGTATTCTTGGCCAAATAGGGCCTCTATTTTTGATCCTTTTGTTATGATTTTCATGTATCAATCTTGGCCAGAAAGCATTTTTTGATAATATGTAAAAACTCTTATATTAATATAAATATTATGATGCTCTATGCATCCTTACCGATTAAAAAAAAAACAATGTTTATAGTTGTATATGATGTTGTACAAATATAAAACTATTAATAATCTCTAGTATATTATTTACATAATGCGTATTTGGATACAATATTTTCTGACTATCTTCTTCTTTATAAAACATACGGATACCTACTATTGGTTTCTTTTTTTTTCCATATAAATAGTTTCTTCAATTACTGTCTATTTTCATTATCTTAAGTTTGAGAAATAAACAATGAGCTTAAACATGTGCTTGGGCTCCTCTTTAAACTCGCTTGAAACAATTGAAACCCTAAGCTTTGCTTTCATTTAATATCTAAAATAAGGATGCCTATCAAAGTTGAAAGGTCAAACTTTATATAAGTTTGTTTACATTCTACCCCTCACTCCTCATTACTTATTACTCTTTCCACTTGTACACAGATACATCTCTCATGCTAAAGTCTTTCTCAAATGACAAGCATTTTGACTACTGGAGCAATAAGTAACCTTCTCTAAGGAAAAATTGATCTTTGTCCTTCTCTCCAAATATTATCCTTGGAGCGTATCAACCTCTTGCAATCTACAAGCTTCAAATACCGCTTACAACTTTCTGATGGAATGCACTCACATCATGTTCTCCTTCTTGACAAATATAACAACCTTGCTTCAACTGGCGGTCTCGTGAAGGGATCTATTGTTGAACTAATAGAGTATACTTGCAAGGTTTCTAACAAGATCATGTATGAAATTGCTTCCCTAATTTCATCCATTCAAACAACCTCCTTTCTCCTTATGTACTTTCATTTGTGGCTCTTTTCTAATTTTATGATATTGCAGGGCTATTGTTATTATATCCATGAAAGTGGTTGGAATGGAAACAAGCATCATTGGGTCTCCTCTTTACCTTGTACATGTTGTCATTGGCCAGTCATCAGGCAACTCTCTATTTGAAAATGGGTCATCCTCATCCCAGCCATGTTCTTTACAAGAAGATTTAATCATTCCAATCAAGGCATTCACAACTTACCATAAACAATGGTCCATACAGGGTCGAGCATTAGAAAAGTCAATGCTTCATGAATTTCAAAATGCCAAAGGCGAAGGGAAAGTTTTTGGCTTTGATCTTATAGATGAAGCAGGTGGTGAAATACATCTAACTTGCTTTAATGATGTTGCACAAGAATTTTAAAATTCTATTGAAAGTGGTCAGTTTTATGTAATATCCAATGGTCGGATTAAAGTAACCAACCGTACCTATAATCGAACAACCAATCCATTTGAGATAATCCTTCAATCATCCTCTAAAATAACACTTTGTGATCAAATAAACATTAACATACCTACCCACAACTTCTACTTCAAAATAATCAAAGACCTTGAATCAATACCTCTGAATTCCCTTGTTGATTTTATTGGAATACTCATTTCTATATCTCCCACTTCCACTATACGCAAAAGAAATGGCTCTGAAACAACAAAGTGAACTACTGCTATAATTGACATGTCTAGTTTTAATATTGACATCACACTTTGGGGTCCACATTGTGATGTTGATGGTAAAAATCTATCTGAAATGTGCTTAGACACAAACCCTCCCGTCCTTCTAGTAAAATCTGGTCGCATTGTCTCGTGGAATGGCAAAACAATTGATACAATTTTTGCAACCAAACTTCTTGTTGACCCAGATGTAGAAGAAATGCATGCATTAAAGTCTTGGTACACTGGTGAGATAATCAATATGCCTTCAACATCATTGTCAGATACATATAGTACTTCTTATAGCTTTGACAATCAAATGGTTATTTCTGTAGCTCGTGAAATTTCCCTTTCAGGAAAAGTAGAGAACGTCAATGGTAGATACACTGTAAAAAATATATATACTTAGATAACTTCTACTACCTTTCTTGCCCACTTACAATACTCAATAAAAGGTGCAAAAAAAAGGTCATCCAAAAAATAGACAATACTTGGCATTGCCCAAAATGTTGTGTTGATATTCTTGAATGTGATTATACCTACATGTTGAAAATGGACCTAAAAGACCATACAGGTGAACTACAAAATGTTATTGCATTTGGAGACACTACACAAGCAATGATTGGTGTTTTAGCCAAAGATTTACAACTGCTATTGGTAGAAGTCGAAACAATTGAAAAGATACCAAGAAATGTTGTATCCCGCCAATTCCTCTTCAATCTAAATATCAAACGAGAAGAATTTTGTGGTGCTTTTAGTCTTAGCACTATTATTATAGGGTTCTAACACCTTAATTTCATGGATTGAAGTGTCGACCTCCTTGATAGAATCTCAAAAGTGTCTTCAATTATATAATTGGAAACATTATCCTGTACCTACTTACCCATCTATCCATAACATATATAATAAAATACATTGTATCCCATGTTTTTTGCTTTCTAAAGTACTCTATTTTAGAAATATATTTTGTATGGATATAATCCAACATTCCGCATGTAAATCTTAAAATTATGGATTTTGAATCGTTAAAGTTTGAAAATGTATTATATTATGTCTTTCAATATTTTACCTTGAAACAACTAACTTGACTATCAAACAACTAACAAATTCTATACTTAATCTTTCTTTCTTAATTTATAGATTGATTTTTGCAACCCCATCATAAATTTTATTGCAATATATATTTTTAAATCATGATTTCTTCATTTAAGGCAATTTGCTTAAATAAATATGTTTATAATGAACTAATAAAGTTATCATTCGTATGTTCTCACAATTTTAGAAAAATATTTTGATTGTCTTGCAACTGAACTGATGAGGATGGTTGTATACCACCTCTTACATATGCTTAATTGTTTTGGCGTCAAAACTAACATGATACAATATAGTTAGCTTGCAAAATTTATGCATACGACACTTGAGGATAGTTTTCTATCACATATAATTGGTTGTTTATGAACTTGTTCATTAATTTTTGTACTCTCTATATTTGATGTCTATGTCTCTTGAGGATGGTTGTTTACCGCCTCTTAATTATTGCATGTAAAATTAATATTTTTTATAATAACATGTTTAAGGAAGCTTAAATTTTATTATATGGTTTTCTATCAACTATTATTGATTGTTTATAAACTTGTACATTAATTGATGTACTCTATATATTTGATGCCTAGGACCCTTGAGGATGGTTTTTTACCGCCTCTTAGTTATTGCTTACAAAATTAATAATTTTTCATAATAACATGTTTAAGGATGCTTAAATTTCATTAACTAGTTTTCTATCACCTATTACTCGATGTTTATAAACTTGTTCATTAATTAATGTACTCTATATATTTGATGCCTAGGACCCTTGAGGATGGTTTTTTATAGCCTCTTAGTTATTGCTTACAAAATTAATAATTTTTCACAATAACATGTTTAAGGATGCTTAAATTTCATTAACTGGTTTTCTATCACTTATTGCTCAATGTTTATAAACCTGTTCATTAATTAATGTATTCTATATATTTAATGTCTAGGACTCTTGAGGATGGTTGTTTACCGCCTCTTAGTTATTGCTTACAAAATTAATATTTTTCATACTAACATGTTTAAGGATGCTTACATTTTCCCTCATACAAATGCCTGTCACTAACAACTTTCAAATATCTTATATTGATACTAACAACTTTCAAGATTACAAATATAATCATTATATTTTAGCACAAAACAAATATTTAGCACATAATTTACAAAAATTCTTAAGATTGTATTAAACTAATTTGCATATAAGGCAAGTCCTAGATAGGTCAATCTTATATATTCATTGCATTTTTTTTAGTTAATTAAACAATGTTGTCTACTATATTTTAGTTATACTTATTCTCTCAAACTAATTATTTATCAAAGAACTAATAAAGTTATCATTCCGATGTGCTCACAATTTAAAAAAAATAATGGTCTTGCAACTAAAATGATGAGGACAGATGTGCACCACGTCAAATACACATGCTTAATTGTTAGTGTCAAAACTAACACAATACAAGATAGTTAGTTATGAGTACTTACAAGTATGGCTTATAACCTTTTTCATTAATTAATGTACTCTCTATATTTGATGTCACAACCTCTTAGTTATTGCTTACAAAATTAAAAAATTTCATAATAACATGTCTAAGGATGCTTACATTCCCCCTCATATAAATGCTCGATCCTTTATAATAATTCTAACACCTTTCAAAATTCTAGATACAGTCATTATAGTTCACTACAAAACAAATATTTAGTGTACAATTTACTAGACACTTTCTAATATTGTATTAAACCAATAATTGTATAAGGTGAGTCATAAATAAGGCCAGTCTTATATACTCATTGCATTTTTTATAGTTATTTAAACAATGTTGTATACTAGATTTTAGTTATATTTACTCTCTCAAAGTAATTATTTATAGAAGATTTGAGTTTGCATTTTACATAGGTAAAATTCTAAACACTTTTGTAATACATTGTAGGCATTCCATTCTGTAATAAATGAGAGGACCTTTAAGATTCAACAATGCCAATGCTAGCACATCATCTAGTAGAGAACATATAAATCAATTGCAAAGGATACGGTACCATGCAAAAAAGGATGAAATCAACAAGGCCAGATGAGCAACACATAATGTTTCAATAGAAAGCAATGCTCGAGCAATAAACAATAACACATTCATTACTTTCCTACCAATACCATCTGTTCCTATACCACTAACCTATTCTACTATGATCTAAAACATATTTTGCACATCTGAGTATATTGCTGCACAAAAAAGATTCCACTCCAAAATAGACAAACTAGCAATCATGCCTACATGTTCCATTTGCCTAGAGAGTTACCCAGGCATTCAAGTTAGAAAGTCAAACAATGTTACTAAGTGCTATAGATGCTCTACTAAGCAAAAAGGAAATTGTTTTTCAAAATGGAATAACATGGACCCTGGAAGCACACCTCTTGCTTTGAAAAACCTTACTCAAGTAGAAGAGATGTTAATAGCAAGAGTCAATCCATTTCTACAAGTTAGGCATGCACGGGGAGGCCAATTAAAATATAGTGGCCATACAATTAGCTTTCCACAAGATATTACTGCTATCGCAAAATACTTACCTAGGCGTATCAACCAATTAGACATAATCATTATTAGAAGACAGAGTGTCGAGAATAAAAACTATGATTTTTATGTTAGTCGGTCATGAGTTCTTGCAACCTTAAAGTATAAGATTGCACATGATCCATACTACAAAGATGTACAGCTTGATGAATTTGCACTCTTGAGCTTGCCTTGCATTCCTACAGATGTATCATATATGCTTCCACAAATATTCCAGATCCTACGACACACTCCACATCCACAAACAGTAATGAATTTGACAATGTTGAACAATTATTAAATGAAGACTCTTCTTTTGCATCTGTTCTCCCAACAACATGTAGGGAGGTTGAACAAATACGTACCTTCTTACAAGTTAACCAGTCTCGTCCCACAAATGTTTTAGAATGGCCTTCTATTACTTTATCACCAATCAATGAGTACAACACAAAGGGCTTGCTTGCAATGGCATTCCCTACTCTCTTCCCTACTGGTGTTGCACTTTTCAAACAAACACGCATCAAAGATGTTGAAATGCATGAATATGCTGTATATCTTATGCGATACCATGACAATAGATTTGGTAAACATCCATGCTTCTGATATTTCTTGTTAAATGTTATGATGCGACATAGAAGCCAAGCTACAACTGCAACTTTTTTCAAGAAATGTTTTCATGAAAGTGTACCAAATACAGTTGCAGACCTACACCTTCGCATGCAGGATTTACTTGATGACAAACTTGTTGATCACCTTATGCGTTTTGGCTCAAACCTACGCGAGACAAAACCCTTCTGGACAAGGTGTAGAGGAGAGCTATCAGATATGGCCATACAAGTTGGTTGTCCAACTTTGTTCTTCACACTTAGTGCAACAGATACCAAGTGGCCGAATTTACACAGTGTAATGCCCAGCAAACAACCCAGTGAACCAATGCAAGCATACCAATGGAGGATCAAAAACATAATCAACAATCCACATATAACTGCACTATACATGCATAATAGATTCACAGCCTTTCGTGAAGAGATCTTGGAGAAGGTTTTACTTGCCCAAGACTATTGGTATAGGTCAATAACATTTATCATCATTTGAATTTCATCCTATACCAAGTACTTAATTATGAAAACTAATCCTATCTCTTATGCTATCTCACAGATATGAATGGCAACATAGAGGATCTACCCATATTCATGGCTTCCTTTGGTTGCAAGGAGCACCTGCCATTGAAAGCATGGATTTCAATAGTCCAGAAGCAGTTCAAAGTGTTGTTCAAGACATGAGTAGATATGTTTTTGCATGGAACCCAAAAATAGATAGCCAAAGGGAACAAATGGTGCACCACTCCATCCATGATGACCCTTGCTTGTTGAACACACCAATAATCCTTGCATGTAACCCCTTTGCAGAGTACAAAGAGTTAGTGAATTGAGTTCAACGACACTCAAAATGTAGCGAACAAACATGCTTGCAAAGAAAAGGGTCATCATTGTTGTGCCGTTACAAAGCTCCTTGGGATTTGCATGCATCATCTTCTTTTTCTACAAATGATACTGAGCACAAAACATTCCTGCTTGCCAGAAATGATGATAGGGTCAACATCCACAACCCAACAATTTTATCAATTTGGCGTGCAAATGTTGATTACCAACCTATTTTGTCACGCCATGCAGTACTAAAATATATTGCAAAGTATGCAGCAAAAGCAGAGTGAAAATTTGAAAGTTATCACCAACTTTTGAAATGCATCTCTACAAATATTGACCCATAAAAGCTAGCTACAATTGCATTTCGCAAGTTTGTAACTGAGAGCATTGTTGATCGTGATATCAGTGCACAAGAGTCTTGTCACTTGCTATTAAAACTACCACTTAAAATTTGTAGTCGTTCCTTTGTTTCTTTGAATGCCAATAGAAAAACCCTATGTCGTGTGCCTGCTACTCAAGATTGTCCACTACCTACCTCAAACTTCATTGAAAGGTATATGGTCCGACCAACAACATTAGAATCATTGTCGTTGATTGATGTAAGGAGAAACTGGAATTGTTCAAAGTCCCACACAAACTACAAGTGGACAAAAAGAGATATTCCAAACATTGTTCGTGTATCTCCACAGTTTACTGCAATTCCTTCTAAAGACAGTGACATGTATGAGTCATTTTGTTGGAGTGAGATTCTACTATACTTTCCTTTTCAGAACATTAGTCAAGAAATAGGTTCATGTAGGGAAGATATAATCACTCAATGGGAAGGAATGGCTAACAGCTACCATGCATGGCATGTTGATCACACACCACCAAAATCAAACAGCAACAATGATGACGAACTTGTGTTAGATGGACAAGAAGATATACAAGATGTTGATGCAGAGGAATGGGAACTTCTATCCTCGCTCCACGCAGGAAATGATCTTGACTTTGATGAACTAGACATGCTTGGGTACTGAGAATTTGATACATCCCACAATTGGGCTAGCACTACAATTGCCCCCTCCTTGATGGAGAATGCTATCACATTCATCGGCTCTAACCGTTCAACACAACAATTTGAACAAATTGAACCAAACTCACTTATTACAAAGGAAAAATTTTCTTTAGAGAAACAAAATACATTAAATATTATTGTGAACCATTCTAATCAAAGTGGAAGGCAACCACCACTTCTAATGATCATACAAGGTACTGCAGGATTAGAAAAATCATGCTTGATTAATAGCATTCAAAATGCACTCTCCAAAAATGTGCCCATGCAAGAAAATAAATTGCTTTTACTTGCCCCAATAGGTGTTGTTGCTTTCAACATCAATGCATCATCCATTCATTCAGTACTTCACATACCAACAAAAGAGATGAACCATCTTCAAGGTCAAGCTTTATCAACTTTCCAAGAAAGCATGTATTTCATTCAATATATTCTAATCGATGAAATGAGCTTCATTGGACCAAGGTTGTTAGAACGCATTGATATCAGATTATGTGAAGCATTCCCATACCATAATCAAAGCCCATTTGGTGGACGCTCTATTGTACTTATTGGTGACCTAGGCCAATTACGACTAGTATGTGACATTCCAATGTATGCTGGATCATCGTATGGGACAACACTTTGGAGAAGCTTTCAAACAATAGTCACATTGAACACAATTTTCTGGCAACAAGGAGATGAACCTGCCCAAATAAGTTTTTCGCAACCTCCTTCAAAATATAAGGAATGCTGAGGCAATACATGCAGATTGGGAACTGCTCATGTCACGCAATAGTGCCAAACTATCTTCCAGCGAACAAGATACATTTTCTTCATCCATACATTTGTTTGCAACAAATGATTTGGTTGAAAAACATAACAAAAAAATGTTAAAAGCATTGGACAAACCAATAGCACATTGCATTGCTGAGCAAAAAAGGAATATAAATTCAAATTCAGATGATGAACAACTACAAAGGTGTTATTGTGCGTTGGACAACAAGTTATGTCGAATACAAATTTGTGTGTTGCAACTAGACTAGTTAATGGTGCACTTGGTGAAGTAATTGCTATTGTATACAAAAATGAAACCAAGCTACCAAATCCACCTCTATTTGTTGTTGTTAAGTTTCAACAATACACTGGACCTGCATGGAACATAAATGAAAAAAAAATGGTTCCAATTGCTCCAGTAACACGAGGTTGTCGTCGACAAATCCTGTTGAAAATGGCTTGGGCTCTTACAATCCACAAAGCACAAGGTCTAACTATAAACAAAGCAACAATAGACATTCGAAACACTGAATGACAAGGAGTCATCTTCACAGCAATGTCAAGAGTAAGAAGTTTGTCAGATCTACGAATATTCCCTACATTTTCATTTCAAAGATACCAACGCATGGAAAAAAAAATGTATGTAATCCTATGGAAACAAGAAGAGGACCATCTCATAAAAATGTCTGTAGAAAATCCCAACAAAACAAACTACTCAATATACATTTTAATTTTTTTTGGTTTTGTTGTCCAATTTTACCTATGAAATACCTTCTATAATTATTCATTGTTAATATGCTTACAATAAATTCATGATAAATCTAATGAAATCATATTTTTCTATTGAAAATTTACAAATTTAAATATCAAATTCTTGTATTTAAAATTTTATTTCATAAATATGTTGTTGGGTGAAATAGTTATCATTTTATCCTATGTCCATCCCTTAAATGTCATTGGATAATAAAATATTAAACAAACATCAAACCATTCGATATGTTGTTTTTAAAATTTAGAAATTTAAATCTCAAATTCTTGTATTTATATATATTGAAAAAAAATTATTTTGTTGTCCAACTTTACCTATGAAATACCTTCTAAAATTATTCATTGTTAACATGCTTACAATAACTTCATGATAAATCTAATCAAACCATATTGTTCTATTCAAAATTTGAAAATTAAAATCTCAAATTCTTGTATATATATATATATGTTGTTCCGTGAAATCATCATCATTTTATTTTTAATCCATCCCTTCTCAAACTCATAAAGACTCAATAATGAAGAACTAAAACAATTATGTAGGATTCATATTAAACGTTACAACAAAATGAAACAAAATATATTAAAAACTGGGTTGCAACTACAATTGCCCCCTCCTTGGTGGACAATGTTGTTGAATTCATTCACTACAACTATTCAACAATAGAAATGTTGTGCCAAATTTATCTAACTCTAACAAAATTGCGATCTTAATAAAACTATCGGCGTTCCCATTGAACCTATGGGTCCAATTGCTAGTAATAAAATAATTGTAATGCTATTTCAAAAAAATATTCACACAAATAAAATAAATACAATAACAAAGAAATTAAAGGACGCCCAAACCACTACGTGGCTCTTCTTATTTTTAGTTTTTATAAAAAGATATAAACTACTTAAAAAAAGATGCACGTCAATTTGAAATGTGTCTGACGTGGACAAATAGGGAGGGAAACCCGTTAGTCTGCTTCGATCCGCAATGTTGCTCCGCAACCAATCTAACGCGGATTGTTGAAATCCAATGGCTAAGAATCAATATCTTCGTTTGCCACGGATCACAAGGGGGCGTAAGGGCGCATCCGACGGCCAAAGATGGGCGCGCAGAGCACTCGAACTCGCTATAAAAAAAACAGACGCGTCTAAACAAAACATCACAGTGCTGGGCCGGAGTTCGTATTGAGGATTTGGAGTCTGTTTACTGCTTAAAAAGCAGTGAAAATGTCTGGGCGTGGAAAGGGTGGCAAGGGTTTGGGCAAGGGAGGCGCCAAGCGCCACAGGAAAGTCCTTCGCGATAATATCCAGGGCATCACCAAACCCGCCATTAGGCGTCTGGCCAGGAGAGGGGGCGTTAAACGTATTAGCGGCCTAATCTATGAGGAGACCAGGGGCGTACTTAAAATCTTTCTGGAGAATGTGATCAGAGATGCTGTTACATACACTGAACATGCGCGCCGCAAGACAGTGACGGCCATGGATGTGGTCTATGCTCTCAAGAGGCAGGGCAGGACTCTCTACGGCTTCGGCGGTTAAGGATCTTTTGTTTTGGGTATTTTTTTGACTGGTGTTTTTAAACACCACCACTTTTATGGAAATGTGTGCGAAACTCTGAAAATATTGGGTTGTATGTATCGTAGATCTGAAGTTGTGCGTTACCAAAGACGAATCTATAGCTAGTTTTGGTGTTTTGTTTAAGTATTTGTTCTTATTTTGTAGGCTGCGGACCTTTTCAATTTAGTATGCTATATGGAACCAAGCTGAGCAAAAGTATAGCGGCGGTTGCCCCTCCATGAAACCTTATGAGATAAATACGGTCCTCAATTATTACGCCACAGGAAGTGGCAGATGTTATAACTAATTATTTTGCTAATGGTGGAGTATCTTGATGTGTTCTGGGATTGTGTTTTTCAGGATGAATCGCCTTTGTAAGGAAGGCGTATGCAAGTGTTGCAGGGAATGCCTTCGATTGAAAATAGAGAACGATGGTGAGTGTTTCATTGCTCTGCTTCTCACGATTATTTAGCGCCGTCACTCATCCTCAATAGGAGTGGCTTCTGAAATGTTTACAGTACATGCGTGTAGAAATGAAATAGAAGTTTGCCTTTGAGTTGTTATTGGCAATGCGTGATAAATTTATGATTTTGCGGGGATTTGAAAGGATTTGGAGGGGAACCTGAGGTAACGGAACAGCATTTGACAGAGTATCTGCAAGAAATTACTAAAAATGGCAAGTAACAAAATGGAGGGGGTAAAATGACATTGGAATGGTTGTGAGGTTTCCGTGCGACATATTTTCGTCGTTGAGCGCTATTAAAGAAGTCCGTTCACCTGTCAACACAAAAATTGGAAAAAGGGAATAACTCTTCAATATCAAAATGCTCACAAACTTGCTTAAGAGATCATGTTTCAGATGCTAGATCTGCAGTGGGGGAATGTCCTATGTTTCTGAATTAATGCTGGCTATGAGTATATGAGTGTTTTGGGTGTGGACTGTTTAAATTTGAAGTTGTATAGCTGTATTTAGGCATTTTAGCTGTAAAGTACAAACTGACCGTATCATATGAAAGGAGAGATTTTGGACAAACTGTCAATTTATAATTTATATTAGGAGTACGATGATATATATATTTAATTTTTATATAATTTACACATGTCATAGTATAACTGTCATTAAAAGTGCAAGCAAGGTTGACTGTCAAATTGAAGCTCTGGTGGACTGTCTAAAGCACGAAACTAGTTACTCATTTATCATTTCAGGATTAACACAATTTAGTTCTGTTTTCTATTCAACCTACCTGTATCATTTCTCCAAATTTTTAAGTATTAATATTAATTAGGTTGGGAGTTTTTAAGTATTTTTAATTATTAATATTAATTAGGTTGGGAATTTTTAAGTATTAATATTAATTAGGATGGATTTTTAGTATTAACATTGATTAGAAACATCAAAGTTAAATAGTTGATAGGGACAAATATTTATAATTTTGTTAGTGGAGCTATTTTATGTTAATATTTTTAATTTTGTTAGTCAATTAAGAATCATTTTATATATAATATTTTTAGGTGATGTTATTAGTTTGCAAGAATTTATAGGTGTGATGATTTAAAAAGATTTTGATAATTTTATTAGAAAAATATAATTTTTTTTTAATTTATTAATATTGTTGATAATTTCCAAAAATAACAATATGAAAAATAATTTTATAAATTATTTATTTTTGCAATTGCATATACCTTTGAAATTGATCTTGTTGATAACATGAGACTAACAATGCATATAAAGAACATTTGCCACAACTATCTAGGTTTTTGCCTCATTCTTGGGGTTTCCAAGATGAATGTTTGCGTTATATGTTTTTTTTTTCATTTTAGTCTTCATTTTAATTCCTCCATTCATGAACGTTTGTGTTATATGTTTTTTAAAAAAAAAAATTATTTAACATGAGTATTTGTGTTATATGTTTTTGTGAGTTTAGTCTTCATGTTAATTCCTCCTTTCATGTTGTCATTTGCTAATACTAAGAGCAATAGTTTTAATTGTTTGATTTATGATTTATCTAATCCATCAATGTTTTAATGATATCTTATGATTAACATCATTATTACTATTTTGAAATGGTTTTCTTGTTGGTCCAATTTATTCAAAATAAGAGCAAATATCACTTTTGATATTTAGAGCATGTACAATCTTTAGGGGAATAAGTACTAATGCCTCATTTATGGGGTTTGGAGGGATCCTCCTCTCTTGTTGATTGTTTATTTTTAATCCATTTGGATTTTCTTGATTCTTTAGAATTGGTGTACCATGAGTCTTTTTTTAAAGATTTATAGACATACTTTGTAACCAATTGTTGTTTTAATATATATTTTTTGCCTTCATGTTAAAAAGGACAACATTGTTCTTATTACATCCAGCCCAAGGTTCTTGCTCTTTGATGGATATCCATATTAAGGTTGATATTTTACAAAATGTAAAATGGTAGAATTGGGCCAACTCTAGGCTCTATTCAATGAATTCATATATATGTTTATAAATAGCATATCTTAGAAGTTATGCATTTTTTTTTAATCTATCCTCAAAATCTTTTTGAAACCCAATTAAATGACATCAATTAAGAGGCAAAAACATTAGTTTAATAAATTAAATATTTTGCTTTCACTATTGTTGATTGTCTATTTTCAATCCATTTGGATTTTCTTGGTTCTTTAGAATTGGTGTACCATGAGTCTTTTTTTAAGATTTATAGACCTACTTTGTAACCAATTGTTTTAATATATATATTTTTTTCTCTTCATGTTAAAAAGGACAATATTGTTCTTATTACATCTAGCCCAAGGTTCTTGCTCTTTGATGGATATCCATATTAAGGTTGACATTTTACAAAATGTAAAATGGGAGAATTGAGCCAACTCTAGGCTCTATTCAATGTATTCATATATATGTTTATAAATAGCACATCTTAGAAAGTTATGCAATTTTTTTTTAATCTATCCCCAAAATCTTTTTGAAGCCCCATTAAATGACATCAATTAAGAGGCAAAAAACATTATTTAAAAAAATTAAATATTTTGCTCTCACTATTACATGGATGGGTTCATACTATAGATGTGACTTAACTTTTAGTTTTATGGTCTACCTTATGGCAAAAGTGCTATTGTGGCAATTCTATAGGTCTAATACCATGTAAGAGAAACCACAAAAGTTCACACAAGCCTAAAAATATATTTAAAAAAATATATCTAAAGTATGCCTAGAAATATCTACTTGACTCTTTGTTTTTTTGTGTTTTCTATAGCTTTTGTGATTTTCTCCACTTTTTTTCCTTTTAACCTTTTCCACTTTCTTTTATTTTTATTTTCCAATAATTTTTGTTTTTTATTTTTTCAATTTTTTTTTTTTGGTGATATTCTCCATTTTTAAAAAAGTTTCCAATTTCTTTTTTGGTTTTTATTTTTTATTTTCTTCAATTTCTTTTTTTGGTTTTTATTTTTAATTTTTTCTATAAATTTAGGCAGAAAAAATGAGTGCTCTCATTCCCACCCTGTTGTGACTGTAAATGTGTCTTGGCATAATTATTTGCAATAGCAATTTCCTTCCACACAAGAGAAACAATGATTATGCAATATTATTGAAGAATTGATGCATATTATCAAAGAATGATGCATCAATATCAAAGAAAGATAGGCCAAAAAGTCAAGCTCTATGGCACACAATTTCCCTTTGAAAGTTGTCATTCTAGTGGCAACTGGTTTTATCATATCTACCAAAAAGGTTGTAGGTAGAACTTGAGATCATGCAAATGACATGCTAGAAATTTGCATCCAAGTGTTTGTCATTATTATAAGCTTCTATTGATAGAAGAGCCAACCACCTTTGCCCATATTCACTCCAATTGTATGACATAAAGCTTGTTGTTCAAGCTAGTTGTTTTATAGTAAGCCATTACAATGGTTATCAATGCAACTTTTGTCCAAGTATTTATTCAATGGTTAAATCACCATACGCACCTCAAAGCATAGGCTCTAGAGAATCCTCCCCAAAACATAAAGGCATCCATCAAGTGATCCTACAACACAACCATAAAAGGTGTTCTACCCAAAGAATCCTTTTGTTGAAGAAATTCTTCACAAGGCTTGTTAGTCTACTACTTGAATTTCCTATTGTATTCCAAAAAATCCACCCCAAGCTTGTTTGATTAGATTCTTCCTCATGTACAATATCTAGCATTAAAGGCAAGCATTGCCATTTGCTTAATGAGGATTCCAAAGTATGTCATAAAACTTTTTCTTCTTCATCTTCCAACAAAATGTATAACCATTCTTTTGTCAAATCCATATCTTTTCTTAATTTGAAAATCTTCAAGTCCTTAGCACATAAATCCATGTTTTGTAAACTATTTTTAAGTAGGAATAACATTTGTGGGGCACTCTAGCCAAAATTTGAATAGATAGCTCATCAAGAAGGCCAAAAGCTATCCTTTGCCTCCCATCTAGATCAAAAGTCACTAATCTTTGTCTTTTAGGACAATTAATTTGGGGTCTTCTTTGGTACTTCAAGCTTTGATTTATAGTTTAACTCCAAATGACACCCATAGAAACTTAACAACCTTCACTCTAAAATAGAGAATGCCATTGACAAATTAATTTAAATCTTAGGTTGATTGCATTATTGTACTTGCTCAAACCACTTTCTAAAATGAAGTCGACCTTGGTTTCAAGGGAGGAACAATAAACACTACAACTTGAATTTGACCAATTGGAATGATTAAAATAAATTCCAATAATGTTACACAAGTATATAGCTAAACAATCTGAGAAGATGTGGATGAGAAGTCCCCTAGCTATTATTTAAACATTTTCTATCCCTTCTTGAACATTTCACCACATTTAGAGAAGTTTGAGAACAAATATTAATGAAATGCATGTTGTGCAAGACCTCAATGGAAAAACATCTCAATTTGGTCATAATAAATATTTGTTGCCTAAGGGATCACCTTAGATGCAAGATAGATAAAAAAATGTAGGTACTAGAATGTATAGATGTTACATCCCCAATTTTTGTCTTGCTATACTTTTACTTTTTACTTGGACATAAGTAAATTTATTATGATGTTTAGATTGATGACAAGGAAAAACATGGATTATATTAAAAGTCATTTATTGAAATCATAGAAATGATTCTGTTATTATCGATTTAATATTTGTATTATGAGATTTGATTTATTAGATGAATTTATTGGATAATGATGCACTTATCATATATTGTTTGATGACAAGTGAAACAGGATTTCAGGTTATCAGATGACTCTTAGAGAAAAGAGAGAGTATCTTTCCAGGAGAGAGATATAGACCTCGGATTACGAGTGATTTATTTGCCAAACTGAGTTATAAGTGTTTAATGAAAATGTGAATCAAGGTGTCGTAAGAGGTAAGCTTTGTCTTGTCAGTTTATTTCTGAACCTAATCGACAGGTAGTCGACATTGTTTTCAAATCTTTCTAAGTCATATTAAGTCGTCTTGGTCGTTAATAACGTTAACGACGTCGTCTGACTTTGATTTATAACTATTTACGTTTAACGTAAATATTACGACGTTATTATCGTAAAATGATTATCTTATTATTACTACTAAGTTATTTGATGTATTATAATGATTCTTAACGTTGTGACGATATAATCAAGTTAAGAATACATGAATTATGTCGACAGGATTATGATGGGGAGACAAGCTCAACCCGATCATAATATCCGTAAACCATGGTTTAATAATATCTTATTATTGATTAAACTATATCTATTTAATGCAATAGGCGATGTTACGAGAATTATAATTGATGTTATTACCATAATTATAATTGATGTAATCAATTATATATTGATGCCTTAGTATCGAATGAGGGTAATACCTCCCATTGAGTCGATGGTTTAATGTTGAGTAAGCCAAAGGCTTAATTGTAGGAGAGTCTTCATTAGTGTTAGTGGGGGATCGAACCACTTATAGTGCAGCATTTAAGATTAGTTGTGTTTAAGTGATATGTCGGCCACGTCTTAGAAGGACTGTGGTTTTAACCGCCACAACCAACGAGTTTTGGAGTGATAATTTCCCATCGACATGTGGGATTTACGCTTAAATATTGGTCTTCAGTTTTGATTGCACGATTATTAAACTGTTAAGCTTTGAATAAAGTTTGTAACCGAACGTAGAGGAGGTGGATAATGAGGCGACTCTGCAGGAGTCGTGCCTCTGCCATTATGACTAACGAATTGAATGAGTCGTGGTTTTTTGATATTAAGTAGGTTTAGAACTTGTAGTAAAACACACAGGGGAGAATAGAAATTGATACGAAACATAATATAGTAGTGGATAGTAGACAAATTCACAGTCCAGTGGCGTTGACCTAGTGAATTATTCACCTATCTCAGCCAGCTCAAGTTTTTATACTACCAGGTATTCCTCAGTGCATATATTATTAATCCACGAAGAAATCGTTTAGTTCATCTAAAATGGTATATCATAGTATTATAGGCGATTGTATGAGCTCGCCGGTAAGAATTTACCTTCTGAATTATGATGTGATAGTCGATAACTATTATGTATCAACTTAGAAATACAGTTAACATTTTAAGTAAGCCATTTTGAGTTATTTTTTTGTAGACGTTAAAGACAACGAATGCTACTTATATGGTTTTTATTTGGTCATGCCAGTAAGGTTACTATTATAATAAACTGAGTCGACCTATTACTTAGTGTTTAAAAACTATTGATCATACCCGATTAGGGAATGAAAGATTAATGAATATCTTAGCAGGAGAAAGTCATAAGTTGTTATTAGCTTAAACATATAGTCTTCTTATTGAATTAAGTTTGAAGCAAGTTATTACAAAGTATGAGAATAACCATGTGATAGACTATGAGAATAACCATGTGATAGACTCACGAATGGATGAACTATGTTTTCTTACTCTCATCTTTGAGCTGTATAGTAATGAGGTTATAAGGAGTTAACTTTATGTTTTGTATAGGTTATAGATATTATTTGACCAAGAGTACTAGTTTCATATGAATTGTTAGTAAACTTTTGTGTTATATCTGAAGATAGTAACTTAGAGTTACTAAGGAAAATGGAATAAGGTTATTATGAGAATCCCATTTAAAGACTATTTGTCGTTGTTATTCATGAAGAGATCCAACACAAAGGATTAGGCTAAGTATACTAGAGAATGACCTTGTAAGGATATTTATACTCAAGGTATGTTTGGTTTATAAACACTATCAAAGTTATTTCATGATTCCTTTATATAGGAGACATTATCTTTTTAAGACATTATAGTATTATTAACTTTGGTTAAGTTAATCAAGGGTTATTTGCGAATCTAGAACTCCTAGAAATAAGATATGGATATATTGTTGTCATATTAACAAAGGGTATTAGGGTACTCTAGAGTCGATTATCAACCAATGGAATGGTTGTCATATAGACTTGTTTTAGTCAAGACGTATGATTATCATGACTCATGGATTAAACTATTTCATGATTAAGTAAGAGTTTAAACTGCGAGAATAGGACAATATCCAAGTCAACTAGAGGTGGGTGAACACAAGGACTACGTTCACTGTAATGCATTTGTTTTCTGCATGCATTGTCGGTTCATTGTAGTCGGATTGCTCATCCTATCAGAAATCATACTTAGCTAGAGGGTATCTAGGGTTGTATGGTTGATAGAGTTGAGTAGAATACAAACACTATGTACTCGGGAAAGGCAAATTACCACTGGTCACCTAAGGTCTATATTCCTTGTGAAGGGTAGGGCCACCTCCTATGTGGAAGATGTGTGGGAGACAGCCGGTCTGTGGTTGGAGGTAAATCATTGGAAAGATACTCTCTCTCTCCAAGTAGGAAACATGCTAGGACTTGTGATAAAGATGTTAGATATTCAGATGCATTATTTATTTTGAATTTGTATATATGGTTTAACATTTGTAAACTTTTTAAATGAGAAGACAATATGTGAATATTGTATTTTGTAAAAAAAAGAAAATCTTGTAAATGTAGTACTTGATTATTTGTTGAATAAAAAAGAAATTTTTCTTTATCCCATTTTTACCTTGTTGAGTTACTCTATGGTAAATTCTGGTTTTTACTGAGTTTATAGAATGTGGATGTTACAATAGACTACCTAAATAATTATTCATCAAATGAGGTGTTACTGTGAATAGAGTTTTCTATCTATCCAGTGTCCTTTTAGGACCTTTCCACATTAATCTAGTTAAGTTTACTTAGGGTATTTAATTTTTGTCTCAAGTCATAAGATTAAGGCACATAACATAATCTTAGTTTGTTCTAAGTCTCATTCTTTCCTATATAAGCAAGGGTTCTCTCGTTGTACTTGATGTATCATATGCTCATAATCAAAGTTGCATTACATAATTCTTTGATAATATTGCATAATCATTGTTTCTCTCTTGTGTGGAAGGAAATTGTTGCTGTAGAGAATTTCAGGCTTGTGTGAATGGTTTCTCTTACATGGTATTAGACCTGTGGAATTGCCACCCCTTTCTCATTTTGGGAGATTTTTCACCTAGAATTTTTAGATGGTGTATCTTGGAGCAAAACAAACATCATCGTTGAGTTTAGAAGGTCCAAAAACTTATGAATTAACAATAAATTTGATAGAGTTTGGAGGAGTTTTAGATTTGATTATTTTTGAGGGCATCATCAAATGTTTTAGTCATACAAATTTGTATAGTCTGTATGGATCCATACAATATAGTCCATGTAGGTTGTATGCTGTTGCATGTGTTAGATTTGTTAGTCGGTTGAATATTTTGTAGCATAACCTAGCATTTTTAGTTCTTCGTTAAGGACTACATCATCACACAATACAACATAAATTTGGTGGTTCTCTATTGGATATGGGGTATAGGTTGACACTAGCATTGTATTGGTATTGCACATGGTTTTGTGGGTGCTATATGATGAGGGACCTGTGCATGTGTGAGCAAAGGTTCAACAGGGTTTAAATTTGAACCTATAGGGTTTATTAGTATTCAACATTGCATGTAGTCTACTTATGGCGAATGCTTGGTCACAGAGGGTTAGCCCTTGAATATACCCAATCGAAGGTGCTAAATGCCAACTCATTTCTAGTCCGGCAACCTCCACCAATCATTCCACCTAGTTGTTGTCTATACCATTGCTCTGTCAACCATTTTTGCTTCCACACCACTAGATTGCAGTTGCCACACTAATTGGGCGGTCCTCCAACTACATTGCCTCATTTTTGCCACTAGATCTTTATTTCCTTGAGTGGTACCACCCTAGTAGTGTTGGGGGTCAAACTTTTTTTCATCCAAAAGGGGGTAGATTTTTTTGGGAGGCATAATTTTCACCCACAGAGTTAAATTTTGACTTCTTAGAGGTGTTGGAAGGGTATTTCTGAGTAGTTCATAACCATTCACTTGGTTTTTCCAAATTTTACACTAGATACTTGTTATTTTAGTTTGAAGTCTATTTTTGCACTTTGATTTGTACTTAAAAAATTACAAATATGAGATTATTTTTTTTGTTGCAGGAGTTCCAATTTTAGATTATTTGATATCTAATTGGTTCATCAAGATTCTGTCTTAGTCAATAATAGGTTTTTCAATTCATCATTTTGTTATTACCCTAAACAAAGGGAATGATAAGTATCGGCAAGAAGACATTCTAAAATATCTCAAGTGCCTTCATCTCTTGCCCCATCTATATGGACTTGTCCCTAAACTAGGTACTCATTGGTAGAAGCTAGTATGGGATAACAAGAATGATCATGTTGTAGGTCTGGTTGGTTGTAGTGTTGATTTTGACATCTTGTGTTCCATCTCACATATTGAGTTCCTTCACACTCTTTAGACCAAAATTTGAGAGATCTATACAGGCAAGAATCAATCTCATTCCCAGTAGATCTTATTATGGATAGTCTTGTACCCCTTGATGATTTTAATAACCTACCATATGACGATGATACAATAGGGGAGCTTGCTTATTTGAAAAGTATTGAATGTTGTGATGATTTTGAGGCTTCTCTTGATGCTCCTTCTCCTCCTCCTATAGAGACATACATTGACTCTTTAGGTTCTATGACTCCTAATCTAGATTCAAATAATTTATCTTCGAGTTAGTATTCTAAGGCTAAGGAATCTTGCATTCTAACATTGGAAGATTCATTTATAGGGGTTCATGCTTAGACATCTTGTGTGGACACATCATCATGGGATGGCCGATATGGTTGGATGACATATATTGAGTTCACATCTTCTACATCTCCTACTTTTCCAGAGTTTAGTGTTGTTACATAGACATCTTCTAGTGATTTGACACAACAAGATCTTCACATCAGTCTTCCAAATATAATTTATTGGGATGAGTACTTGATAGATATATAATGTTTATTTTGTGAGTCCCATCTTGTAGATTTAGCAAAAACACTTAAGAACATTCATCTCCTCTTTGATGATAGCTCCATCACAACCGTTGTCTCACCATCATTGTCTTTGAATCTTGTTCTTCATTAGTTTCCACATGGTTATGGATTGTCACCTTCTTCATTGATTAGGCTTCAAGTTCTTGATTTGATTGTTGCATCCTTTGATACCGACATGGCGACACTTGACCAAAGTTTAGAGACATCATACCTCATGATCTTTCTTCTCTCTTATTCCTATCCAGAATGGGAAAACATCTTGCATACACCTTTGAATTTGTTTCTTTCTACGCAGAGGAATGTTTTTTGGCATTCTTAGATCATCTTTAGCATCTCTTGTCGAGCATCTATCATTAGCGTAGGAGATTATACATTGTGGGCATGTTGCATGGTCTCTCTTGTTCTCTCCTATGGAGGGGACATCTATTTTATCTTGGTGACAAAAGTAGTCCTTGGGGGTCATGTTGAGTCCTTCCTTTCACTTCTTTCATGTTTTCTCTCTTTTGGAGATGGATTTTTTCTATGGATCTTTCTCCTTTTCTCCATTTGTGAGAGATTCTTTTGTATATGGGTATCTCATCAATCCTTGTAGCCAAGACCTATCTTTGCAGGGTTTCTCATTCTCCCTAATTTGTACTTAAGAGGGGTGTTGGTGTAAATGAGATTTTCTACCTATCCAGTTTCCTTTTAAAACTTTTTCACACAAGTTTAGTTAAGTTTACTTAGGGCACTTCCTTTTTTGTGTCTTAATTAATAAGATGAAGACACATGTCATAATCTTAGTTTGTCTTAAGTCTCACACTTGCTTATTTATACAAGGGTTTCCTCATTGTACATGTATTATATGCTCATAATCAAGGTTGTATTGCATAATTCCTTGACAATATTACATAATCTTTGCTATGTCATAATATTAGTTTGTCCTAAGTCTCACCCTTGCTTATATATACAAGGGTTCTCTCATTGTCCATGATGTATTATATGCTCATAATCAAGGTTGTATTGCATCATTCTTTGACAATATTACATAATCATTGCCTCTCTCTTGTATGGAAGGAAATCAGTGTCGTAGAGAATCTTGGTATCTTGTGAACCTTTGTGGTTTTTCTTACAAACAATCAAGAAGCTACTCAAAACCTAGTGTAAGGATTAGATACTATAAATACAAATGATTAGAGATCAAATTAGCATCATAGACTTAGTTTCCAATAATATGAAAGAAATGTAGATGCTCAAGAGACAAGCAAAATAGCATAAGGAAAGATCACAATGCATTAATCAATATGTAAATACATGCTAGGTGAGTTAGTATATATAGACAATGTGAGAGGGAAGAGGTGGCAAGATTGACTGACAGGAAGTGTACATCCAAAATGTCTAAATATAGTAAGTGTAACTCCTAATGGAAGTGGTTGACACCTCACCTCACATGACTCATTGAAACAACCTAAGCAAGTTTAATTAAGTGTAGGAAAAAGAAATATCACCTAAATAGATGAAAACATAAACCTCCACTGGCAAGGTGAATATCAAGAGTGGATTGAAGCTTTACAACGAGAAATAATTTTTACCACGTGCTAAGTTATTAAGACCATAAATGTAGCAAACCTATGAAATCAAGAGCCTAATCGTAGAGGGAAAGTAAACATTAGCTAAAAACCCTCAATTCAAATATGATAGATCAAGTCATTGACATACATATGGATGGTTTACAAAGAAAATAAGTAAATCTTGATGGTTTACAATAAAAACAAGTAAATCTTGACGACTTCCAATGAAAACAAGTAGATAGAATGGGAACAATTGCAATCCATCTAACATGACTGTAAGACAATGACAAGAGTCAATTCTTACCAACTTGATTCCATTTAATCCTTAAACAATTCAACTTAAAACCTCCAAATTAATAATTTCTATCAAAAAATATGTAGAAACTTGAGAAAAAGCTACTCAAAATACATCATAAAATTAAGATATCCCTAACAAATCCAAAGAAGAGATCCAAAAAGGTTGGTCCACAAATTTACTATTCAAAATATAAAAGGAGCAAAGTTTACCTGTATCTCTTAGACTTGAAATATACCTTAAAAAGTGGAAAAAAAATTCTACCTTAGAAATGTTTCTTCCATTTTTGACTTATCACTTACTAAAGTAACCATTTCTTCAACCTTGATAAGATCCATACCAATAATAATGGAAATACTATAATGTAGAAGATAGATCACACACAACACAAGAGATGTTCATGGGCCAAGATGCCCGAATATTCAATATGTTTAGTAATGCAATAAAAACCTTGAGGTAGGGAAACATCATACAATTCTCCTTATGGGAGAAGCCACTCCATGATATACCTCCTATGAGATCCCAAACACAACATACTCATCACTTTGTTATGATGATATTCACCTACTTTATATAGACCTCGTCCTAATAACATGATAGAGGGGTAACCCATGTAGGCCTACTCATTACTTAATATAAATAATTACATAAGATATCCACATGACCCAATATAATTAACTTAAGGAATGTATGCCATATGTTGACATCTCTATCCACCTATATACATTATAATATCATATCCCTAGGTACATAGCATGCCATTGCTCCTTGACATGTTTTATCCCCAAAACATGAGAAGAAGCCAAATAGTAAGACCAATACAAGTCATTATAAATATGATGCCATGTCGTATCATCCAACCATCCGTCTAGGCAATTTTTTAACGATGGTTTGATCTTGATAATACCTAGATCACATTCTTGATCCATGTTTTACTACACCCCTTTGATTCCATTCCTCATCATATTATGTCCTTTTCTTCCATGTAATAGCCATTACTTTTATAATGACATTGATTGCTGTAATTGCTCCTTTGATTCCATGTAGTATCATGCCTGCATGATTCTTGCCTCTCACAATGATGTGGATGCCCTTATATTGTACCCTTTGCTATCTTTGGACCCTTCTTTGACTCTTCACCATTTTTTCCACTTGTTTTATTAGCTCAGGAAGAGAAATATTATTTTCCTCTTTCTTATCTACACATTGCTCCTCTTGTTTGTCCTCTGATTCTTTGGTGCAATCTTCAATGGATTTCTGAACTTGATTTACCTTGACTTTCTTTTGGTCTTTATATGATGTAATATCATACAACGTAACTTTTTTCTTTCTATACCAAAGCTTCATGAACTTCTTTCGTAAATTAATGTTTATTGTACCCAAAGATTTAAACCAATGATATCTAAGAACTATATCCATCCCATCTATATCTAAAGCATAAAAGTTTAAATTGAAAACATATTTATCCATCAAGACCTTAAAATCTTCAAAAATTTAAATATCCTTACCCTATATTTGACTTTCCTTGATTTACTTTGCATGTGCCTATAATTTCTTAGCTAACTCCATGTTGATGAAATTATAATTGTGGATAGGGTTTACATAAATAATAACCTTTTCCTTTTGAATATATCCACAAAATTGAAGAATTTAATCATCCTTCCTTGGAGATAAAATGCATGTAACTGTATCCTTTGTATTCTCATCATCATCATCATCATCATCATCATCATCTTCTTCTTCTTCTTCTTCTTCTTCTCCTTTTGCTTCTTCTATCATACCTTTTTGTGCCCATCTATCTAAGAAATCTTTTTCTAATTCATCCAACCAAGAAATGTCTTTATACAATGGTGTAAACCATTGGTCAACTTTACCTTTTAAGTGTAAATGAAAATGTAGTTTCCATAGTGTATTGTAACCATAATCTATTTTATATTGGAGCCACCATTTTAATGCATTACCACTTCCATCAAACTTAGGCAACCCCATTGAATTAAGGTTTTAAAATATATATAATTTTTTCAATGTATCTCCTTTCTACCACATATTAGTGGCTCAATTTTGACTAGACCATTTTATAATGTTTTTAGCCTCAAATCCAAAAATGCAAATAATAGACCCCAAATGAATTTTGTTGAGCTAGTGTAAATGGACCTTCATTGTGCACATCGTTGTGTGGATATTATGTTGCAAGAGTAGCATACCCTCTTACTACTTGTCATATTTGAATTATTAATTACCTCTTTAGGGTGATTGGAAATGCTTGCATGAAAAGTATCTTGCATTGTCTTCTCTGAGGGCAGGTCTTTGTGTGTAAATTAATTACGCTGGTGTAAGAAAGAAAATGTTGCATTGCTAAAATAGATCATTTGGGTAATGACTTATGTCCCCAAATTGTATTATTTCATAGGATTCATGTGGTAACATGGGTGTGGCCATTGCATTGCATTGATTGAAAAGTTAAGAGAAAAGAGGTTGTGAATGGGTCACTTGCATAGTGTGTATTTTGTTTTAAATATACATGTCATCATGTTGTGGAGAAATTTAACATCATGCAGATGGAACATTGGGTAAGAGCTTGACCCCAACCTAATTTTGCCTCATGTTTTGATTTGTGTTGAATGTGAATGTTGCATTAATGCATTATCCATATGATTGGTGAATCCTTATATGGTGAGAAATGCTAACCACTCCCTGTTGTGAGAGTGATGTGTTTAGATAGCTTGGTTTGTGAACTGTCCTTAATCTTGGTTGTTTAATGATTGCTAGTGTAGGACTATGTGTATCCTTGCATGGTGATTGTAATTCCCTTGAACGTGATGCAACGTTTATTGATTGGAAACTTGAGTTATGTTTGTTTGGTTAAGTGGAAATGATCTCATGCTTTTAAGGAGACACTAAACTTGAAGGGGCCATCTTGAGGCGGGTGGTCACATTAATTTCAAGCTCAACAATGAAAAGTTTTATGAAGGATAAAGTGAGTGTTTTAACATATGTTGGGTTTAGGCACAATATTTAATGGTTTAACAAGGGTGTAAAGGGGGATAAATTAAAGGTAAATTAAAGATGGGGTAAGGACATGGAAAGGGGATAAATTAAATAAAATGGACACATACAAACTATAAACAAGATCATGAAAACAACATAGGAAAAGAGACATGGATGACGAGATGAATTAGGCTAGGGATAAGGGGTCCAAACATGAAAATATACACAAACGATCTTGAGCTAAAATGATCACAAAAATATAATAACAAAGTTGTAGCATATGTAATTTTTGTTATTATAGCAATGGCAACACTATCAAGATTATTGGATAAGGAAAGGTAAAATTAATTTTTAGTGATGGGAGAGTGAAAAATATTATTGATGTGTTGTACATCCTAGGGATTGCACATAATTTATTTTCAATTTATAAGATGAACGATGTT